>OY744525.1:139852626-139855126 GCA_963556195.1 Sepiola atlantica
GTTAATGAATGCTTCAATAACAAGTTACTAATATGGCTTTATTTATTACTCACCTGTATCAACGCATAATATAAAATGGTGTCAGAATAGAACATCGAACCGTCAACACTCACAGCCGTATATAAATATTTTCAAAAAAAAAAAAAAAAAATGGAATTTTTACCACATCCAAAAGAATTAAATTTCTCTTCGGATAATCTCGGACAGGAATGGGAAACTTGGAAAAACCAATTTCAATTGTTCCTGCAAGCTACAGAGTCGGACAAAAAACCGGAGAAGGTGAAAACTTCAATATTACTGACCTGTATAGGAACCGAGGGAAGGAAAATATATTATACGTTTAACTTTGAAAATGACGAAGAGAAGCTAAACTTGAAAAAAGTTATAGAAAAATTTGATGCGCACTGCCAACCAAGAAAAAACCTGACGTTTCTCACATATCAATTTCTCACGTGCAAACAGAAAGAAACACAGAGATTTGATGAGTACGTCACAGAACTACGGCAAAAGGCAAATAAATGTGAATTCGGTGACCTCACTGAAAGACTAATAAAAGACATTCTAATTTGTGGCGTTAATGACAACATGTTGAGAGAAAGAATGCTCAGAGAACCTTCACTGGATTTACAAAAGGCGATACAAGCAGGCCTGAGTGCTGAAGAAACGAAGAGACACTCCAAGATAATGGCTAAATACGAAACAGAAAATATCGCAACAATTCGCAATCCAAAGAAAAACAGGCTGTCGTCCAAAGTCATGTTCAAACGTGAAGACAAAAAGCCCGCGAAAACACAACAATGGATTGAGACATGCACCTACTGCGCTGGGTCACATCAGAAAGGAAACTGTCCAGCATACAATAAAAACTGCACAAATTGCGGCAAAAAAGGACACTTCGCTCGAATATGTCGAACGAAAAAGAAGAAATTATATAATGTCGGACAATCACACAATTCAGACCACGTGGAGCAAAATCAGTTTAACATGGACGCCATATTGAAAAAAAATGTAGACGCACTACAAACTGACAAATGGAAAGTAAAGATTCGAGGCAACGAAACACTCATCAACTTCAAAATCGATACAGGTGCTGAAGTAAATGTATTACCAGCAAAAATATATAGAACTGTTGAACCAAAGCCAAAATTAAATAAAACGTCTATAAAATTAACCGCCTACAACTGTACGCAAATTCCCACGATAGGGAGCTGTGTTATACAATTACAAAATAAAAATATAAAAGTAAATTCGCATTTCATTGTGGTGTAGCAGTTACCTCCTCCTTTCAAAACATAACTACACCGGTTTGCCGGTAGGTGTCGCTTTTTCACCGACAGGTGGCACTGTAAAGCGACACCAGAGTTATCTGCCCTTCTGACTATAAAAACCGTTGCAAAACGGAAATTCTCTCTCTTGTTCATCGACCAGCCTCGACAGCCTAACGCTGGCACCAGCGCTCCGTCTCTCTCTCTCTCTCTCTCTCTTCTTCACCGACCGACCAGTCTCGACAGAACAACGCTGACACTAGCGTTCCATTTCAATCTTCTCTTCTGGTCAATTGGCTCGGCAGAACGACGCTAATACACTAGCGTTTCGTCTCACAATTTTCTCTTGGACTGGTCTCGGCATACCAACTACCAACACACGTTTCTTCCGTCAACACGTGGTCAGACAACGGTAAGAGTTCTCAACTCATTTTCTTTGTATACGGCTTTCAAAGACTTTCCTCTCGCCGGATTCATTTCTTCTTATACCTTTTCAAGAACTGTTTTTCCATCGACACACATGCATACATCACACACTTCATCATTCCACGTACACACACGTTCAATAAACCTTATTTGAACTACTTCATGTTTGTTTGTTAATTATTACTCTGTCTTTGCATGCAACAATTGCTTGATTATACTGAACACGTTTATAATCGGGGGAACACGACCCTCGATCCGAACAGTGGCAAACACAAATGCAAACGCAGTAATCGGCGCAGAAACAGCGGAAGAATTAGGACTGATAAAAAGAACTTATGAAATAAACAAGACGGACATAGAAGCATTAAAAGAAAAATATAAAGATTGCTATGGTGACATCGGAAAATTACCAGTCACACATCATATAACAATAACTCCGGACATAAAACCCGTCATAAATCCTCCAAGGAACATACCGTTTGGGATGAAACCAAAATTAAAAAAGGAGTTAGAAAAAATGACTAAAATGGGAATAATAAAACCCGTTGAAGAACTGACAGATTGGGTAAATTCTCTGGTAATAGTGGAGAAACCGAACGGAAAATTAAGACTATGTTTGGACCCTAGAGATCTAAACAAGGCCATAAAAAGAGAACACTACAAATTACCCACCGCCGAAGAAATATTTGCAGAAATGGAAAATCCAAAATATTTCACAAAATTAGACGCTTCAAATGGATATTGGCAAATATCCGTTGATGAAGAAAGCTCTAAGCTATTAACATTTAATTCGCCATTTGGTCGTTATT
>OY744525.1:139862626-139865126 GCA_963556195.1 Sepiola atlantica
TCTTAGCGATTGCATATCCAACTGTGCACCTGTGCACTCACTCGTCAGTATCAACAACATAAATTCTCTTGGTACGGACCTGTCTGGTTCGCATACCGTCACTATCATTGCGTCGGCCACCTCGGCCAGATTCTCTTCCGTTCCCTTCTCTGGGAAAACAATTCTCTCAGACTAACACCTTCTTGGCTCACTTCGGCCCGGTGACATTCGATATCGATGCGCCTTCTCTGGCTGCATGCGATAGTAACCCTTTTGGTTCTTCCCTATAACTTCCAATTTCTTCATGATCATTCTCTCATCGCTTCCCGACACTGTCCCTAATTACTCATCGAGTGCCTCTCCCAGCAACGGGGGCCACTGATTTCTTCTGCTTCGTCTGTATCAACACTATCTATCTTAGATAGGATCTCATATCCTTCTCTTCGCTTATCATTACTTCTGTGCCCTTTCGTAAGGCGCACCACAATCTGTCATATTCACGGTGGTTCGAACATCTGTCGATTACTTCAACTTTCTTTTGCTTTTACAACTCACTATATATCTGCCTGGTCGTTCGGCAACAGCCCATCCAGCTGCAGGTATATTACTACTTGTGATCGATCATTTGGATCTAACCACGACGACCCTCCATCGGTCCCAGTTATGCATCTCTTTCTATCCTTAGCTGTCCGTTTATCTCGGGGGGGGGGGGCATCCAAGGCAACTGTCCGCGCCACAACCACCAGCACCGCACACGCATGGGGGCCCTCCCTGCGCGCGGTGGAGCCAACGAATGCGACACAGCACAACCTCGGTCTCTCCCCCAGGTCCTTGACTATCTTTGGCTTGGCTTTCCTGCTATTCTGTGGTGGGGCGTTCTGCTCCCCTCTACCGTAACTTCATAGGTAATTCCTCTACCTTTTTGGCTAACCGATTTTCTCTCAGTCTCTTCTGGAGCTGGGTAGGGGGGTATTTTGCCGCTCTCCTCCCACTCGCTGGACTCGTCAACCGACCCAGCAGTCGCGTTTAATTCGATCTCTATCTACGGGGGGGGGGGGGTTCATTGCTTCTTGCGGTTTCTCATAAACCGGCGAACAAAACCCAAGCCCGTCTTCTTCCCATTTAAATTAGCTATCTTTCACTAAACTTATCATTCTGGTGGCCACCCTACTTTTTATACTCTGTGGGGTGGCCTCTGGGCGCTTCCCTGGTTCTTTACCCTAGCGTCAGGTGGCACACTAAGGTTCGGAATCCTAATTCCTCACCTCCGATCTATGCTGCTGTGCACCACCGACTCTCATGTCCGAACCGACCACACCTAGTGCGGTTCGGTCTAACCGAGCCGCGTGGGCGCCCATAATTTGTGGGACACTCTGCTGCTCCATGCCCCTCACCCCTGCAGGTCCAGCGGACTGATACCTGCCTGGCCGGTGCGGGCCTATCGTACTCATTTTGAAGGTCCCATGCCTTCCTTCTAGGATCGGAGTCTGCCTCCCGATCCTCTTCGCCCCCTCTCTCCATTCGAGGCCCCGGACTCGCCCTGCCCCCACCGTTTTCCTTCTCCCAGGCCTTTCCTCGCCATTGTTTAACCATAGCCGGGTCAACTTGCGTACGGCCTCAATCGCGGTTCGCTCGCTGGCGTATTGCCTCACCAGCTGCTCGCGGAGCTCCGTACAAGTGATCCCCGGGTTCTCTACATACCTCCCCTCAATGAATCTCGACGCTGGGCCCCTCGTTCCCTCTAGAGCGAGCAGCACCATCTCGTGATTTTCTAGTCCATAAATCATCCTCTTCTTCTGAATTACTGCTAACCACTCCATTGAACCGACGGGATCCCCTTTGTAGGGGGGTATTCGTATCCCTCCTATCGGCCTTTCTATCTTTCTAGTCTCTTCTCTCCCCATACCTGTTACACTATTTACTAGGTCTTCCTCCGAACCCATTCCCTTTGCGTTCTAGCTTACCACCCCAACAACAGAACTACCCAAACCGCGTGCAAAGCTTGGACAACAATCGACACACCGACAAAACCGAGCAAGCAAACAAGAGAAATCAACGAGTCACTTACCCCTCTCCTCTGCTGCCCTTGTGGTCTTCCGTCTCTGGGTTGGTTGTTTATTATTTTTCGAGTAGTCTGGGCCTTTCAATCAATTGATTAAAAGTTCGCGATCCCAGACCGATTTCAAAGTCTAAAAAACGTTTTTTTTCTTTCAGTCTATCTCTTTTTCTATCTTTCTCTTTTTTTTTCAAACACGGGTGTACATGCCCGCCAAACTGTTTCTCTCTTTTCTTTTCCTTTTTCTCTTTTTCTCTTTTTTTCAAACACGGGTGTCGATGTCCGTCAAACTGTTTCTCTCTTTTCTTTTCCTTCCTCCTTTTCTATTCTCCATTTCAACCACGGGCGTACATGCCCGCCAAACTGTTTCTCTCTTTTCTTTTCCTATTCTCTTTTTCAAACACGGGTGTACATGCCCGCCAAACTTTAAAGTATTCTCTGCCGGTAAAAAAAAATCGTCCGTTG
>OY744525.1:139870126-140080126 GCA_963556195.1 Sepiola atlantica
TTTGACACTTAGCGCATTGTAGGTTGTATACTGTATTGGTGCGGAGGCAGAGGTCAGAGTTGGGGATGTGGCAACTAGCTAGAGAGCAGTGTTCTGGGGTGTAGTTGCTGTTTTTGGATAAATGTTGTCGGAGAGAAGTGCCTGCGTGAGAAAGTTGTATGTTAAGGTTCTCACTACGTATGGCATTGCGGATAGCGGAAGTGATATGGTCGCTAATGAAGGGGAGTTTAAGGAAGCAAGTGTTGGTGAGAGTGTGGTGTCTACATCTTCTGGTGTTGTTAAGGCTGGATATGGTAGTTAGGGGGAAACCGTTGGTTAATAGGGTTTGGTGGAAGGCTTCGGTGTGTGTTGTTTTATCGGAAGTAGAAGAGCATTTGTCCTGTATGCGGGTGATTTCGGTTAGTGCGTACCTAATTTTGGATTTGAGGGGTAGTGCAGATTTGTAGTGGATGAAGATTTTCCTCATATATATATATATATATATATATATATATAGAGAGAGAGAGAGAGAGAGAGCGAGAGAGATCATTTTATAATTTTCACATTTCTATTCCATTAACAGGATGTTATTTTAAATTACCCACATGTATTTTGTGTCTTTGCACTGTTAGTTTTATTAAAACAGTTAAGTTATGTTATAAAGTTAAGTTATAAAATCAGTTAAGTTATAATGTTAAGTTATTAAAGCAGTTAAGTTATCATGTACTAAAGTTGTTATTAACTCAGTTAAGTTATAATGTTAAGTTATTAAAGCAGTTATCATGTACTAAAGTTAAGTTATTTAATCAGTTAAGTTATAATGTTATAAAGTTAAGTTATTAAATCAGTTAACTTATGTTATAAAGTTAAAGTATTGACGAAGTCAAGTTTCAATGCACTCTATATAGAACAGGTTGTCCAGGTAGTATGATATCAAATAAGACGAACAGAAACATAAATACATATACATTTGACAAGACAATTTCTAATATTGTATTTCAAAATTTTGGCTTGAAAAGGATTAATACAGCGTACAAGAATATGATTTATTTCTTGTTAGACGTTTTAAGTTCGGTCAATTTTCATGAAATTATTTCAAGATTCTTAAGATATCTATTCAAATGCAATAATGGATCTATTTTTTGTTATTGAAGGAGATTCTGCAAATATAAAAGAATATTTAAAAATACATTTCAAACAATAGTCTTCTTGGGAAGTTATATATTTTTTAATTAAATAAAGAAATGCCTTGTCCGAGATTTAGAATCTGTATGGTGTCTTGGCGAGTTTGAAAGATTTTTTTCTTTTAAGCATAAGCTGTTCTCTATTTCAAGATTTTTTTTAAATGGCCAAGAAACGAAGGGTCTCTATTCAGAATCAATGTTTATTTTAATTAACTGATATTTACGAGTGTTTAAACAGTTATAATTGAATCGATTAGATGTGTTGAAATTTAACAATTATACAATCATCACTAAAATTAATCAAGTAGGATAATATTTTTAGTTAACCCAATAAATTAACTGTCATAGTTTGATAAGAGTAAAGCTCAAGCTAAAAAAATTGAACAAAATATAATAAGTTTTCAAGCTAAGCTTTGATTTGATAACATTTTTGCAAACATGGATTTTCAAAAATCAACATTTCTGAATCATTTCTGAATGGTAGAAAGCTTGAATTACCAGATTTTCTCTCACTTTCAACAATGCAAGAATGTTGGCAATTTAGTATGTAAACATTTATTCATACAAAAGTTTTAATCACAAAAGTGTTGTGACATAAAATGAGAACTTATTTTGCTTATAAGGAATCTTAGCTGGAGAATATGTTAATCAATACTCACAATTATTTATCTTTACATTTTTTCACATTAAACAAGTGCAGACCTATTGCGATTTATATGGAGCATTCTAAGTAGGAAGTCGTGCAGCGAGATGTTTGTTCATATTACATTTAAATTTCTGCATGTTTGTAGAGGCAGGGAAACAGTGAAGTGGCTCGATGAAAAGAAAGCATAAGAATGAAAAAAATTTCAAGCATCTGTGGAGATCTAAGTTCAAGAAGTTGGGCTTTGTGTTTGTTGAATTTTTTTATGGTGAAGGATACAAATGCGGTAAGTTCGTCAGATCACATTCCGTGGAAGTACTTGTAAAACAAGCACATAGATTCAACATCATAGTGTGGGACAGGGGATGGAGCTTGAGAGACAGTGAGGGACCTATTAGATTATAGACTCTTTTTTACACCCTGTAAAGAAGGAGAGGGTAGTTGTTGATGCACAATCCCAGATATGGCAACAACACGCCATGCGTGGGCGAATGAGAGAATGGTGACTTTATAGGCATATAGGATACTGGCAGGTATGACAAGCTTTCTAGCTCAATAGAGGCGGAACACCTTTGTAGCAGAGTTGCCAGTATCATTTATGTATTTATTATTATGTTCGCTGTGAATGTTAAGGCAAGGCGTTTTAATGTTAAACTCTCATGCTATCATCCAAGCCAATTGGTGATTGAAAAGGTTTTTAGTTTTGCCTTAGTACTATTAAATGTAACCATTAATTTTTGGTAAAATTTTACATAAGACTGGATGACATTTTCTAAGCATTCGTCAATTGCCTTAGATATTTGTGTTAGTTACTATCGTGCAATGTGTATTTTAAACTGATTAGTACAGAAAGTGTGTTGTATAGTTTTCATTCTCAAATCTTCCCAATGTCATTTTCTATTGATTCAGCAATGTGTTAGTTATTATCATACAACACATAAAACATAAATCAGCATTTTTTATATTTCCAAATATTGTCTGTTATAGTTTAATGGTTACAAATGTAACCATTAACATCATATCAGAAATGTCGCTGGTAATGTGGGTCATATTTCCCATTCTAGTTATTATCTATTTGTTTTATTCATATGAAAAGATGATAGGTTTTCTCGTTCAATAATGAAATTGCTAAATTATCAAAAAAAAATTCAATGCTAAATGTTGCAAAAACAAAAATTTTATTGATTTTTACAAATTTTTTTCGATGTAATTTTCTCAAATAATAGTTCAAGTAAGAAATCTATTTTTGCATCAGCACTTACTATAGCAAGACACAATCTTGTATGCTTTTATTTGATATTTGTAAAACTTAAAAAACAACCTAGCAAATTGTACCATTGTATTTCTTTCATGCAAAAATGAAGACTCATATTTTAGAATATATTTCCTGTGAATGTTCGCATATGCAACACTGAAGTTGACCCATATGTAAAGTGAAAGACTGTTGTGTATCTCTGGTGTGTGCACGCGGGTCTATATTCCATCAATATTTCTCTACAATAAAACAGGCTACATATACGGTCTCTGTTTGGATATTGTTTATTGCATGTAAAGTAAGGGCTACACTAAATATAAATTTGTTTTAATGAATGAATTCTTTGACTTTGATTAAAACAAAGAGCCACATATTTTAAATGAGTATCTTTTCTTTCAAGTGTGCCTTCAAATATAATCTAACAAACTTTATTTCAAAGTATAAGAAAATTCAAATATTTAAAAAAAAAAGATTCTGTTTCTCACGTGTGTTTTCGCATGTGTACTGTTAAATTGGATTTTTGTGAAAAAGTTAAGCCACACACTTTACAAGAATATGGTTTTTCTCCAGTGTGTGTTCGAATATGTTGAACCAATTTGTCTCTCCGACTAAATGAAAATTCGCACACTTTACAAGAATATGGCTTTTCTCCAGAGTGTGTTCGCATATGTGTAACTAATACGTTTTTCTGACTAAAAGACGAGCTACATATCGTACAAGAATATGGCTTCTCTCCAGTATGTGTGCGCCCATGTTCCAAAAAATGTGATTTCTGTGTAAAAGAAGAGCCACACACTGTACAAGAATATGGCTTTTCCCCAGTGTGTATTCGCATATGAACAAGTAAAGGGTGTTTCTGGGTAAAAGAAGAGCCACACACTGTACAAGAATATGGCTTTTCTCCAGTGTGTGTTCGCATATGTTGTAGCAAATGTGTGTTCTGAATAAAAGAATGACTGCAGACTGTACAAGAATATGGCTTCTCTCCAGTATGTGTTCGCACATGTTTAACTAATATTTCTCTCCGACTAAAGGAAGAGCAACAAACTTCACAAGAATAAGGCTTTTCTCCAGTGTGTGTTTGCATATGTTGAACCAAATGTGCTTTCTGAAGAAAAGCAGAGCCACACACTGTACATGGATGTGGCTTTTCTCCAGTGTGTGTTCGCATATGTTTGAGCAAATGAGCTTTTTGAATAAAATAATTACCGCACACCATACACGAATTTGGCTTCTCCCCAGTATGTGTTCGCATATGTATCAAAAGTTTTGAATTACTAGAACAAGAAAAGGCACATATTTGACAAGAATGAGGATTCTGCCCAGTATGGTTTTCCATGTGTTCTTCCAAAGATGACTTATATTAAAAAGAACAGTTACAAATTTTACGAGAATATAATCTCTATTTGCAGTGTTATTTGTTATTTATCCAACTTACTTTGAGGTACTTGAAAATTTTGAATCAAACTTTTTAAAGAATATTGTTTCTTTACACTATGAATGTTTAAGCCTTAAGGTTTTTGATTCTTCTATCCTTAACATAATCAGAGATGAAAGATTCGTGTTAACAGGTTGATAAAAAATATTTCATTAAGTCCTTTTCTTGTCAAACTTGTATTTTTCCCCATAAGATCCAGTGAAAGCAATCGTAATATTTGTCACAATAATATTTAAAAAAATTATTTTTAAAGTAAATATTAATCCACTTCCGGTTGTTGTTACATTATTAATCCACTTCCGGTTGTTGTTACATTATTAATCCACTTCCGGTTGTTGTTACATTATTAATCCACTTCCGGTTGTTGTTACATTATTAATGTTTCAGTCATTGGATTTTCCATGGATCTTCTTTTGGTATCTTTAGTCAGAAAATGACGCATTAAAATTCATCAATCAGGAACAGGGAACTGTGAAAGAAGGAAATCAAATTTAATTCGAGTATTTACACTCAAATTCATACATAATCATCCAATTTAATTTTCTATTCTAATCCTCATGTTTTTGTTAGATTGACATTACAACCACTTGGAAGAACTAAGTTTTAAAATGATTTTCCAACTGGTCACAAAATAGCAGGTGAAGGTCTTTAGTTAGATATGTTAAACAGTAAATAATTATGATAAAAGTTGAAAAAAGACAATATTATTGGTAAAACAAAATGTAAAAAAATTAAGTCAGTAGATTACATAAAGGTTACAGTTATAACAACTTTCACAAAAAAAGACCGAAGAGTAGAATGAGTAAAACATTGTGAATGTAAAAACAACCAACAAGAGAATACTATTTTCTATTACTCTTTTTTATCTAATTGTTAGAGTTATCTTCCCTGTATCATTATAAGATGCTACAACTGATAATAAAGTGGTTATGTACTTTAAGTAAATTAAAGTTATCTCCCCTGTATAATAATAAAATAATACAACTGAAAACAGTGATTGTCCTAACAAATTCACTAATGTTTTTGATCAGTCTTGACAATAACATTCAAAGTGATTTATTTATTTAGTTGTTATACCTCATTGGGCATCTCCCCTTTAACTATCTTCTCAATTCAACTGTTAAAAGAATTAAACTCTTTGTACAGTATCGATATCCAGATCAAATTCTATCAAATATTTCATTTGACAACTCCCAAAAGTGCCCCCTCAATTTCTCCTTCCTACTACTTTCTCTGAATTAATCCAACTTAATCTTAAACGGATTCACATTATTGCTGTTTTTAATCCGATCTGGCAACTTATTCCAAAAACATATTACTCTGTGAGCAAAAAAAACTTAACTGGTTAACAGATCTAATTTTTGAAAACTACCTTGACAATAACCTTCCAGATTTAGGAGAAATACTAAAGAATGCCCACCATAGTTAGAAATGACATTAATTATCTTGAAATTCTCAATCATATCACCTCTCATTCTTCTCTCCAGCAAAGTAGTCAATCCCAATTTGTCTAATCTCTCCTTGTAACTGCACTCCTTTACTTTACTTATTAGTTTTGTCACCCTTCTTTGTATGCTGATTGGGAAATATTTGTAGTGATGGGGAAATATTTAGAAAATGTCCACTATATCTCGACTCCCACTGCAAACAATCAAGATTATCAGAGTTTAATGTTGGGATAAATAAGTGTTTTATTATAGATTGCTCGATTAATAGTAGTTAAATACCGCAAAATGTAGAATGACTGAAACATTGTGAATGTAACAAAAAACCCAGAAGAGAATAATATTTATTATTACTCTTCTAAAATATATAACTCTGTTTTTGATCAGTCTTGACAATAACTTTCCAAGTGATTTATTTATTTGTTTGTTAAGTACTGCAACATGTTGCAAAAGCAAACCCGACAACTCTACTGGATGCCTTGTAGCATTTCCAGCATATCTGCTCTTTTGGCTAAGATCAAAGTGTAGTATCTGTTCCGATGGATACTGCACGCCTGTCCTGTGCAGTTCTAGGAGGTCCACCCTCCCAGGCTTTGCCTCCTCTCTTTGGGGAGGAGTAAGTTTATTGCTTACTGTCTGAGGCGCCCCTACCGGGGAATGCCGACGGGGCTGCCCAGGTAATTTTTAAATGGCCAGAGTGCTCACCTCTCGAGCGCTGGCTTTTCAAACCCCACTTTCTCGACCCGATCTTGGGTCACATCTTACTAGTGGGAGTAAGATAAAACTGGCATTGTGCCTAACCTCCTGGCGAGGAGGTAAATAAACTACAGAGTGAAGCATCCATCGGAACAGATACTACACTCTGATCTTAGCCAAAAGGCCAACAAAGGGGGAGGGGGGTCAGAAACTCTTGCGAGTCGTGGAAGACAGGACTGCTGCTACTGATAGCTGTAGATATAAACATATCTACTGTAATAGATAATTGTGGCCAGAGTGCTCACCTCTCGAGCGCTGGCTTTTCAAACCCCACTTTTTCGACTCGATCTTGGGTCACATCTTACTTGTGGGAGTAAGATAAAAACTGGCCTTGTGCCTCACCCATGGGGAGGAGTAAATAGAACATCAATGTATCCATTCATTCAACTCGCAATTTCTTGCTTATTTCTGGGCAAATCTTAAATTAGCATAAATTGTTGGAAACAAAATAAAATAATCTTTCAGAATATGAAATGTGGATGCGCTTTTATTGACTGAATTATTTCTGACATGTAAAAACGCTATTTTCTTCGAACAGCCAAAAAGGCAAAATATGAATATTTTTTACAGATTCCATTTTAGACGTTGGTTTGTTTTGTAAAGATAAAGTAGCTTCAGAATATTCTTGAACTATAACCACATTTTTATCTAAGCAGAAACACGACCGAGTAAGCTTAAGTTTTTACGCCCAAAAAGTTTCTTTTGAAGTTATTTTATGCAAACAAATGTCAGAAGAAAACATTTTTATCTGATTTAGTTTAAGCAGAAATACAACCGAGTAAGCTTAACAGAATTTTCTTCAGAAATTATAAAATGTGCAACTACTTATTATTGATAAAAGATAGTATCGGAATTGAAATAACGTTTTTACGATCGAAAAGAAGAAAACAAGAAAAAAGAAAGAATTTTAGTGCCTCGCCACCGCTAGTTCGCTTGCCTTGTAAAACTGTCTTTTTTCGCAAAACTGTAAAAATGTTTTAAAGTCTGTCATTTTATGATTCCCCCTTTTATTTTGAAAAATAATATACCTTTAAATGAATATTGGAAATAGTAAAATAGATGGTGGTTGACACCGACGGACACACACATATATATATATATATATATATATATATATATATATATATATATATATATATATATATATATATATAGTGTATACAACTGTGCTTCATATATGTTAAAATATAGATGTAATGAATGAATGAATGAATGAATGAGTGAGTTCGAGGAGACTGAGTTTACTTTTGATAAAGCTTTATTCAGCAAAGATATAATGCAGGGAGCGAGGCCTCCACGAAGAAGTAATGGCGTATTTACAGAGAAAAGGAAAGGGAAGTAACTAAGGGAAGTAATTCACTTCCGGAGCAGAGAAGAAGTAAAGAGTTGTTTTCATCACAATAGATATTACAAATAGTTAAACAAGCTAAAAAAACAGAAATTTATATTTTAAAATTTGAAATGTGCGAAATTCGTAACATATATTGAAAATAATTTATGGACGAAATGACTTATTTTTGTATTTTTAAAGGGATATATTTTCAAAATGTACTTAGAAAAAAAAGTTTTCTCTTTGATTCTCATTTGTTATTTTTATTTATAAATAATTCCACGTTAATGCAAATGTGTACATCGTTTGGTTGCGACACACGTGTTTCGTCTTTTGGAATTACTTTTAAAACTGCTTTGAAAATTTTATAAATTAAAGCCATGAAAACAAAATAAAATATTTATCTCTAGTTTCTTTACTTATTCATACACTGTGACATATGTTTATCTCTTGTTTCTTTACTTATTCATACACTGTGACATATGTTTATCTCTAGTTTCTTTACTTATTCATATACTGTGACATATGTGTATCTCTAGTTTCTTTACTTATTCATACACTGTGACATGTTTATCTCTAGTTTCTTTACTTATTCATACACTGTGACATGTTTATCTCTAATTTCTTTACTTATTCATACACTGTGACATATGTTTATCTCTAGTTTCTTTACTTATTCATACACTGTGACATGTTTATCTCTAGTTTCTTTACTTATTCATACACTGTGACATATGTTTATCTCTAGTTTCTTTACTTATTCATACACTGTGACATATGTTTATCTCTAGTTTCTTTACTTATTCATACACTGTGACATATGTTTATCTCTAGTTTCTTTACTTATTCATACACTGTGACATATGTTTATCTCTAGTTTCTTTACTTATTCATACACTGTGACATATGTGTATCTCTAGTTTCTTTACTTATTCATACACTGTGACATATGTTTATCTCTAGTTTCTTTACTTATTCATACACTGTGACATATGTTTATCTCTAGTTTCTTTACTTATTCATACACTGTGACATGTTTATCTCTAGTTTCTTTACTTATTCATACACTGTGACATATGTTTATCTCTAGTTTCTTTACTTATTCATACACTGTGACATATGTTTATCTCTAGTTTCTTTACTTATTCATACACTGTGACATATGTTTATGTCTAGTTTCTTTACTTATTCATACACTGTGACATATGTTTATCTCTAGTTTCTTTACTTATTCATACACTGTGACATATGTTTATCTCTAGTTTCTTTACTTATTCATACACTGTGACATATGTTTATCTCTAGTTTCTTTACTTATTCATACACTGTGACATATGTTTATCTCTAGTTTCTTTACTTATTCATACACTGTGACATATGTTTATCTCTAGTTTCTTTACTTATTCATACACTGTGACATATGTTTATCTCTAGTTTCTTTACTTATTCATACACTGTGACATATGTTTATCTCTAGTTTCTTTACTTATTCATACACTGTGACATATGTTTATCTCTAGTTTCTTTACTTATTCATACACTGTGACATGTTTATCTCTAGTTTCTTTACTTATTCATACACTGTGACATATGTTTATCTCTAGTTTCTTTACTTATTCATACACTGTGACATATGTTTATCTCTAGTTTCTTTACTTATTCATACACTGTGACATATGTGTATCTCTCGTTTCTTTACTTATTCATACACTGTGACATGTTTATCTCTAGTTTCTTTACTTATTCATACACTGTGACATGTTTATCTCTAGTTTCTTTACTTATTCATACACTGTGACATATGTTTATCTCTTGTTTCTTTACTTATTCATACACTGTGACATATGTTTATCTCTAGTTTCTTTACTTATTCATACACTGTGACATATGTGTATCTCTAGTTTCTTTACTTATTCATACACTGTGACATGTTTATCTCTAGTTTCTTTACTTATTCATACACTGTGACATGTTTATCTCTAATTTCTTTACTTATTCATACACTGTGACATATGTTTATCTCTAGTTTCTTTACTTATTCATACACTGTGACATGTTTATCTCTAGTTTCTTTACTTATTCATACACTGTGACATATGTTTATCTCTAGTTTCTTTACTTATTCATACACTGTGACATATGTTTATCTCTAGTTTCTTTACTTATTCATACACTGTGACATATGTTTATCTCTAGTTTCTTTACTTATTCATACACTGTGACATATGTTTATCTCTAGTTTCTTTACTTATTCATACACTGTGACATATGTTTATCTCTAGTTTCTTTACTTATTCATACACTGTGACATGTTTATCTCTAGTTTCTTTACTTATTCATACACTGTGACATATGTTTATCTCTAGTTTCTTTACTTATTCATACACTGTGACATATGTTTATCTCTAGTTTCTTTACTTATTCATACACTGTGACATATGTGTATCTCTAGTTTCTTTACTTATTCATACAGTGTGACATATGTTTATCTCTAGTTTCTTTACTTATTCATACACTGTGACATATGTTTATCTCTAGTTTCTTTACTTATTCATACACTGTGACATATGTGTATCTCTCGTTTCTTTACTTATTCATACACTGTGACATGTTTATCTCTAGTTTCTTTACTTATTCATACACTGTGACATGTTTATCTCTAGTTTCTTTACTTATTCATACACTGTGACATATGTTTATCTCTAGTTTCTTTACTTATTCATACACTGTGACATATGTTTATCTCTAGTTTCATTACTTATTCATACACTGTGACATATGTTTATCTCTAGTTTCTTTACTTATTCATACACTGTGACATATGTTTATCTCTAGTTTCTTTACTTATTCATACACTGTGACATATGTTTATCTCTAGTTTCTTTACTTATTCATACACTGTGACATATGTTTATTTCTAGTTTCTTTACTTATTCATACACTGTGACATATGTTTATCTCTAGTTTCTTTACTTATTCATACACTGTGACATATGTTTATCTCTAGTTTCTTTACTTATTCATACACTGTGACATATGTTTATCTCTAGTTTCTTTACTTATTCATACACTGTGACATGTTTATCTCTAGTTTCTTTACTTATTCATACACTGTGACATATGTTTATCTCTAGTTTCTTTACTTATTCATACACTGTGACATATGTTTACCTCTAGTTTCTTTACTTATTCATACACTGTGACATATCTTTAAGACATTCTTCTTGTGTAACGAAAAATAATAAGTCTCTTTACGCCTATATAATCTTTATTATTGTTACGAATGTACACCAGTCAAAAAAATTATGCTTCACCACTGTTCGCACTAATATTCATGTAAGATAACGTCTACATCGGTGTAGTTTAAAAAGAAATGATAAAAAAAGTAAAAGTTAAAAGAAAGAAATTATCAATTGATATAGAAAGAAGAGAGGAAAAAGAAAGAACAAGTCTAATTATTGAAATATTGTGAAGAATTTATTTCTATCTAAATTTCAGACGGCAGGGGGGATCATCCGATTTGCAATTTGGCTAATTCTTTCCTATAAGCCATTAAAATCGCCCCTCCCCTTGCATTGTTTTTACTCCCGTTATAGAATGGAGAGAGAAGTTCATTGATTTGCGTAACATACAGGAAATTATATATATATATATATGGAACGTTTTTGTTCTTGTCTTTTAAGGGGAGTGGGGTCTGATTAACTCTGCTGCGAAGCCATGAGATAAAATACTGTCTTGTTTTTAAATTCCCGAAACAGTTTTTCATAGGAAACAACTGATGATCCCTTAAATAATGTGGAGACTGGCATGAGTTAAACTAATATAGTGACTGTAAAAAGTAAATTGATTTAGAAGAAAAGTGATTTTCCACCGAACGACTTGGGACTGAAATGTTTTTTTTTGTTTTTTTTTCAAATAGTTTTAATGGTTGAAAAACTTCCGAGACACATATATATATATATATTAGTAGTAATAAGTTTTTGAAAGGCTGTGGGCAATGCAATTCCGGGTAAGATGTAAGTTGTAAGGAACAAAAACAATAACAATAAATCGCATACGATATAAGACTTACTATTTATTTTTCCTTTTTTTTTTTTTTTTTTTTTTCTTACATAACAGCAAGAGTGTTTTTAGCTGTTCGTGTGATGTCCGGGTGATTACAAATCACTATTTGATATTTCGGGAAAAGACATCCCTTTGTCAAAAATAATTGAACCAGAAAACTCCGACCGTGTAGAGAATAGTACAAAACAAAATGGCTGCCAGATATAGACTGCAGCAAATAAAGCAGTTTCGCATGGAATATAAATTAAATTAAGTTTTATTTTAATATTATGTTAAATATATGATTTGGTGTTTAAAATATTAGTGTAATGTTGGTTAGGTGTATGGTGTTCGATAAACTGTTAGTTTTAATAATATATATATATAATTTTTTTAATTTTTTTTTATTTATTTATTTTTTTTTTTTTTATCAAGCTTATATTTGAATATTTACTTTGTTTTATCTTCATATTTTTATTTTGTTTATCTTTCTTTCGTAATTTAAGAATTTTAATATAAAGTAAAGTAATTAATCTCATATTTTAAATATTCTAGATCTATCAAACTTATCGATTATCATCTATTAAAGAAGTGTTACTAATTGTGAGTTTCGTCAAATTAGATTAACGAATTAACTTCTATAGGAAACCTGCCTGCAAAAACCTTTTCATACACTTTAAGTCTGCCCTGCCCACAAAAGCCAAATTAAGTTATGCCCATAATGAAATCACCCGAATACAAAATAAATGCTCTTCTGCTGCTGACAAAATATCACACACTAAAAACTTCCACCAAACCCTCCAAACTAATGGCTACCCCGCCCCCACCATAGCCCACCTAAAGAAGCCCAAAACACGTAGACACCGCACCCTCTCTTACACATGTTTCTTAAAACTCCCTTTCTTCAGCGATAAGATCACCACCTCCATCCGCAAGGCAATACATAAGGAAAACCTTAACATACAACTAACACATACTGGCACCTCCTTACGCCAACATCTATCTAATAAACATACTAACCACACACCCGAACCCTGCTCCCTGGCCAATTGCCCTATCCCCAACACAGGTCTGTGCCATCGCATTAACTGTGTTTACAAACTACAGTGCAATAAATGCAAAAAATTTTACATCGGCAACACTACAAGACCGCTACACTTGCGCATAAAGGAACATTTGAATACCCGTATATCCTCTTTCCACAAACACATAGAGATTTGCTCAAACACTCAGCGCGATATTCATGTCTCCATCTTAGCGTCTGTCAGAAACATTGGTGACCTTAGAATCACAGAATCAATCCTCATCTCCAGATTAAACCCCTCACTCAATCAGCGTCACGAACTCTACTCACCATTCATTCTATAATATTTACCCCCCATCCACCAACCAACCCCCATATCTAACACTTAACAGACTCCGTTTCCACCACTTCACTCATTACTCACCTCCTATAATAAACTCACCACACACCCAAACAATCAAACAGGCCCCTCCCCATATGAACTTCCATCCTAACACACTTTTAACCACAAACCAAAAACCATATTCAGCATACTCTTCTAACCCACCAAAATAAGTCACCCCATAACCTAGCATTATTAATTAATAATCCAAACACATATAGAATGTATACAAATAACATGCAAATATTAAATAAACAATTCATAAAATAAATTAAACAAGTAAATAATAATAATATAATAAAAAAAAAAAATTATAGAAAAAAAAAAAACAAATATCAAAAGAAAGTGAAGAATATATATAGATAAACAATTAAACAAACAATAATACATAGATATATATATATATGTATATATGCATGTATGTGTATATATGTTGTATATATATACTAATATTGTTATACATATCTCCACCTTAAAAAAAAATTAATTAAAAAAAAAAATTAAAAAAAAACCCAGAGTTACTCCCCTTTATCTTATAGTAAATATATCAAGTTAATAAGTTAATTCGTTAATCTAATTTGACGAAACTCACAATTAGTAACACTTCTTTAATAGATGATAATCGATAAGTTTGATAGATCTAGAATATTTAAAATATGAGATTAATTACTTTACTTTATATTAAAATTCTTAAATTACGAAAGAAAGATAAACAAAATAAAAATATGAAGATAAAACAAAGTAAATATTCAAATATAAGCTTGATAAAAAAAAAAAAAATAAATAAATAAAAAAAAATTAAAAAAATTATATATATATATATTATTAAAACTAACAGTTAATCGAACACCATACACCTAACCAACATTACACTAATATTTTAAACACCAAATCATATATTTAACATAATATTAAAATAAAACTTAATTTAATTTATATTCCATGCGAAACTGCTTTATTTGCTGCGGTCTATATCTGGCAGCCATTTTGTTTTGTACTATTCTCTACACGGTCGGAGTTTTCTGGTTCAATTATTTTTGACAAAGGGACGTCTTTTCCCGAAATATCAAATAGTGATTTTTAATCACCCGGACATCACACGAACAGCTAAAAACGCTCTTGCTGTTATGTAAGAAAAAAAAAAAAAAAAAAAAAAAAAGAAAAGGAAAAATAAATAGTAAGTCTTATATCGTATGCGATTTATTGTTATTGTTTTTGTTCCTTACAACTTACATCTTACCCGGAATTGCATTGCCCACAGCCTTTCAAAAACTTATTACTACTACTATACCCAGCAATGCTTCAAGCAAACTACCATTCTCTACTAATATATATATATATATATATATATATATAACCAAGAATATCAAACACCTGTACGAGCGACGACCTCGACAGCCAATTGGGTCTTATTTTGCCACGTGCTTGTGGTCATAATTCCAGCTGTGGTAGCATTGTTGCAGTTAAAAAGCTTGCAGTTAACAAGTTAGAGTTTGTGGACGCGCAAGCATTAATTTTAGTCATCTGTTCGCATATCTGGCTCATCCTGCTGTGTCAATCACTAGCATATCTGTCACACGGTCATATCGGACGAGGAGGTCTGAATCTAGGAGAGGGTTTGCACTGAAACTCTTCTTCCCTCTTTGCCCGAATAATTCCGAATCTCTGCTTTTTGTTTGTTTTTACTTGAAGGGTACTTTTATTTGAGTGTATACAGTGGCCGTTATATTCACTTTGAAACAATTAAAGTGCTCAGAGCAGGCTGTTCAAGCCTGCAAACAGTAAGCATGGAATGATGAAAGAGGGCCTTATCTACGAAGAAGCACTGAGCAAATGAAGTTGTTGGAGCACAAATGTTAGAGGTGAAAGTCTTGATTCATTGTAAGACTAACTGCAGCAATGTTAGAGGTGAAAGTCTTAAGACTAACTGCAGCAATGTTAGAGGTGAAAGTCTTAAGACTTACTGCAGCAATGTTAGAGGTGAAAGTCTTAAGACGTACTGCAGCAATGTTAGAGGTGAAAGTCTTAAGACTAACTGCAGCAATGTTAGAGGTGAAAGTCTTTAGACTAACTGCAGCAATGTTAGAGGTGAAAGTCTTAAGACTTACTGCAGCAATGTTAGAGGTGAAAGTCTTAAGACTAACTGCAGCAATGTCAGAGGTGAAAGTCTTAAGACTAACTGCAGCAATGTTATAGGTGAAAGTCTTAAGACTAACTGCAGCAATGTTAGAGGTGAAAGTCTTAAGACTTACTGCAGCAATGTTAGAGGTGAAAGTCTTAAGACTTACTGCAGCAATGTTAGAGGTGAAAGTCTTAAGACTAACTGCAGCAATGTTAGAGGTGAAAGTCTTTAGACTAACTGCAGCAATGTTAGAGGTGAAAGTCTTTAGACTAACTGCAGCAATGTTAGAGGTGAAAGTCTTAAGACTTACTGCAGCAATGTTAGAGGTGAAAGTCTTAAGACTGACTGCAGCAATGTCAGAGGTGAAAGTCTTAAGACTAACTGCAGCAATGTTAGAGGTGAAAGTCTTAAGACTAACTGCAGCAATGTTAGAGGTGAAAGTCTTAAGACTAACTGCAGCAATGTTAGAGGTGAAAGTCTTAAGACTAACTGCAGCAATGTTAGAGGTGAAAGTCTTAAGACATACTGCAGCAATGTTAGAGGTGAAAGTCTTAAGACTAACTGCAGCAATGTTAGAGGTGAAAGTCTTTAGACTAACTGCAGCAATGTTATAGGTGAAAGTCTTAAGACTAACTGCAGCAATGTTAGAGGTGAAAGTCTTAAGACTTACTGCAGCAATGTTATAGGTGAAAGTCTTAAGACTAACTGCAGCAATGTTAGAGGTGAAAGTCTTAAGACTTACTGCAGCAATGTTAGAGGTGAAAGTCTTAAGACTAACTGCAGCAATGTCAGAGGTGAAAGTCTTAAGACTAACTGCAGCAATGTTAGAGGTGAAAGTCTTAAGACTAACTGCAGCAATGTTATAGGTGAAAGTCTTAAGACTAACTGCAGCAATGTTAGAGGTGAAAGTCTTAAGACTTACTGCAGCAATGTTAGAGGTGAAAGTCTTAAGACTAACTGCAGCAATGTTAGAGGTGAAAGTCTTAAGACTAACTGCAGCAATGTTAGAGGTGAAAGTCTAAAGACTAACTGCAGCAATGTTAGAGGTGAAAGTCTTAAGACTTACTGCAGCAATGTTAGAAGTGAAAGTCTAAAGACTAACTGCAGCAATGTTAGAGGTGAAAGTCTTAAGACTAACTGCAGCAATGTTAGAGGTGAAAGTCTTAAGACTAACTGCAGCAATGTTAGAGGTGAAAGTCTTAAGACTAACTGCAGCAATGTTAGAGGTGAAAGTCTTAAGACTAACTGCAGCAATGTTAGAGGTGAAAGTCTTAAGACGTACTGCAGCAATGTTAGAGGTGAAAGTCTTAAGACTAACTGCAGCAATGTTAGAGGTGAAAGTCTTTAGACTAACTGCAGCAATGTTAGAGGTGAAAGTCTAAAGACTTACTGCAGCAATGTTAGAGGTGAAAGTCTTAAGACTAACTGCAGCAATGTCAGAGGTGAAAGTCTTAAGACTAACTGCAGCAATGTTAGAGGTGAAAGTCTTAAGACTAACTGCAGCAATGTTAGAGGTGAAAGTCTTAAGACTAACTGCAGCAATGTTAGAGGTGAAAGTCTTAAGACTTACTGCAGCAATGTTAGAGGTGAAAGTCTTAAGACTTACTGCAGCAATGTTAGAGGTAAAAGTCTTAAGACTAACTGCAGCAATGTTAGAGGTGAAAGTCTTTAGACTAACTGCAGCAATGTTAGAGGTGAAAGTCTTAAGACTTACTGCAGCAATGTTAGAGGTGAAAGTCTTAAGACTAACTGCAGCAATGTCAGAGGTGAAAGTCTTAAGACTAACTGCAGCAATGTTAGAGGTGAAAGTCTTAAGACTAACTGCAGCAATGTTAGAGGTGAAAGTCTTAAGACTAACTGCAGCAATGTTAGAGGTGAAAGTCTTAAGACTAACTGCAGCAATGTTAGAGGTGAAAGTCTTAAGTCTAACTGCAGCAATGTTAGAGGTGAAAGTCTTAAGACTAACTGCAGCAATGTTAGAGGTGAAAGTCTTAAGACTAACTGCAGCAATGTTAGAGGTGAAAGTCTTAAGACTAACTGCAGCAATGTTAGAGGTGAAAGTCTTAAGACTTACTGCAGCAATGTTAGAGGTGAAAGTCTTAAGACTAACTGCAGCAATGTTAGAGGTGAAAGTCTTAAGACTTACTGCAGCAATGTTAGAGGTGAAAGTCTTAAGACTAACTGCAGCAATGTTAGAGGTGAAAGTCTAAAGACTAACTGCAGCAATGTTAGAGGTGAAAGTCTTAAGACTAACTGCAGCAATGTTAGAGGTGAAAGTCTTAAGACTAACTGCAGCAATGTTAGAGGTGAAAGTCTTAAGACTAACTGCAGCAGGCATATTTTCATCGATCAAGATAATAAGTTGGAGGTTCTAAGACAATCAGATATTATCTTAGTTCTGACTGTAAATGATGCTGACTGGTGATCTGTCAGTGTTCACTTAAATGGCATGGAACAGTGGCCTGTGGGAAACCAGAATTTGGTTCTGACGGAGTATAGTTGCAAAGCTAAAACATTAAGTTATTAATGTAAAGGTACAACACGGGTAGGATTTTCCAAACGATAGTTCTTTCTTGATTTGGTGGCTGGTGGTTCTTAGTAAGTGCATTGGTCGGTCTAGTTGATTTTGCTAACGAAAAACACTCCATACTGCGAACTAGTGCACCGATGTGAGTGATTCTTATGGTGGGCTCGAGGTTCATTGTGACACTAAGGACTGGGTCAATATCCTTACGCATTTTGTAGAGGCATGAGTGTCAGAAAGTCACAAAAAAAACGGAGTAATAACAGGTCTGTTATGCCTTTAGATGTCCACGGCCGCACATGTGTTACACTGAACATATCATTCCAGCCCACGAGAGTATGTAAACCTCTTAACAACCTATTGTGTTAGGGATCAAGGCCTGTAGCAAAACCTGTGAACAAGGAATTTCTGGTAAAAGTGGGTGAACAGCCAGCGTTGATCACGTCCTTATATTACTACTGATCGAACAGTCTGGTGAGGTCCTCAGATCTGGCTGATGGGCAGTGTGCAATGTTGTCAATGACACTTGTGTGTCACACGCTCTGCATTGGATGCATGTAGAAAACGACCACACACAATCGTTTAAAAGAAGTAAAAGTTATAACAACGTATTAGTAGGTGAACCTACAGAAGGATCCTTATCGTTCATCGTCGACATGGCTCTTCACCATTAATAAAAGCTAAGCTAAATGTGGGATACCGTTTTCTTTTCTGCCAACAGCAACTGTGCATTGCTGCCATTGGCTGGTGTGACTTTGCAAAGTGACTTTTTTTACTGCGAGGTAGTTCCAAGCACTCTTTGTTTATGTCATGTTATTCAATATGTGCAGCAAAAGCATCTCAATGGGTATACTTCCTGTTGTTGCAGCTTCCGCCTCTTTTCTTACTGCCTATGCAAGCTTGTATCGATAGTCTGTGGTCGTTGTCAACATGTTTGATTTATGGCACCTTTCGTCTTACTCATTGTCACCTACTCATCATAGCATTGCTGGTTAGATATTTGTATACAACAAATCGCTGCAGAAACGAAATACTCCTATGGTAGGAGGCATAGTGATGCCGCCACTAAAAACGCCTTACAGGAAAAGTCAGGTTACCTACTGCTTAAATCTGGGTTATAGATCGCTAAATAAACATACATTTGATATTATCCCCCCCAGGAACATTTTGTTCATGTACTCATCACAAAAAATTCAACACTCAGTAAACATTGACTCCTCAGATGCACATTACGACACAGAGATCTCTTGACTGAGAGCCATGTCTAGTGTAGAGGCAGAAAAATAAGATATCTTTCTTATTCACTAAAGAACATCTTCATGCAACAACAGCGACTTTTGTCTCTTGCTGGCAGAGCACATAGATTTTCCTGCTGCCTCATTTGTTGCCACAAGCATCGCCTGCTCGTCCTACTCTATGGAAAGTTGAGTAATAACCAATATCTTCAGCAGTATGTCAGACACAGCCTTTCAACAGAAAGCAGAGCCCTGAAATACCTGCTTTTGCAGCAGTGCCACTATAGTCGCCAATAAAAATCCTCTCTATTCTCCCAGAATATTTAATCTGCAAATATCGGTTTTGGCGAGACTGACCACTAAACTTATGCATATTGCTAAACGGAGGAAGGGATTTCCATAATAACAGTGAGTGAAATGAGAGAAGTCCAACACCAAATTCCATCGCAAGTAAAAGGCTTTAGGACGTGCGGTGCATGTGTCGAAGACAGGCATTTGTTTTTGTCTAACATAGTTCAGAGTTCCCTCGATAAGGCTGCCCACATCAGGTACATGGCCCATTCAGTGCTAATGCTGCATTATGACATTCAATCTGATAATAGGGTTGTTGGGAAACGCCATCCAAATAAAAGTGGTAAGCTCCATCTAAAGCTAAATAAAGGACGAATACCATAAGGGAAAGTTTAAAACAATTTTGCAGGGAGCTCACGTGAAACTGCCTAAGGTTGACTGAGTCATGTGCTGCCCAGGCTCAAGCCCAAATGATGTATTCTTGAATAAGCTGTTGCAGACATCATCGTCATGTCTCGTGTGAACCAGCTTTTGTGCCTACATCAGCGACAAAGCGGAAAGGGAAATGTGGTGAAGGCTGTGGTGGCAGTGGTAATGATGGGGGTACCATTAGGGAAATGTTCATCGTCTTGCTTTTTCACTGTCTGCTGCCAGAAGATTTTGGCTACTGTTTCTTGTTTTCTTCTCGCTACGTCTGCACTCAACACATATGACACAGGTGCTTCGGCAGCACACCCGCACAACAGGCATGCACTTACCCTCAAATCCATAAATGTGGACCATTCCTGACGTGCAGGTAATCATGTGTTGTTTTCCATAAGTGGCAGGTACTTCTGAAAACCACATGTGCAGAAACCACATCATTTTAATGAACCTAACTGCCCCCTTCTGACATGGTTTGAGGAAATCTGATGTGATCCGTTATATGTTGTTAGCTGGGTTGTCTCTAATCTTCTCGTACAGACTATCTTGCACGGGAGAACTGGCCTGGCCACGCCATCACGCACCTTGCCAGTGTTCAGGTTCTAGCAGTGTCAGGAATGACCCTAACAACCTATGTTTCATCTGACAAGATCGTTCGGCAACACCATTTCTACCACCTGCCACCTTGAGTCAGCAACATGCATCATATTGAAACATGGATCGAGGACTCCTGTTTTTTCACTTAATAACCCTGAAGGTATAGCTTAAGTGAGAGAGTGTGTTGGATGGCATCAACCGAGTGGTGTCATGGCAAAGTTATCCAGGAGTCATCCATGAAGTTGTTGTTTCGCCCGTCATCTCTTTCCTGACTCATGCCCCTCTTAGCCGTTCATAATTTCACCAGCACAGTGTCTTATCTCCTTCTGTCACCATGGAAGGTCAGTACTTTTCCTTTAATGAAGAGAGGGAAGAGCTGTCACTGGCATGTGTTCATTTGCCTCCTCCTGGGAGGGAATTGTGAGGAATAAGCTTATATCCTCCTTCTGCACAGCGGTGAGATCCCAGGGTTTGAACTAGTCCTATTTTGTTCAGTTTAAGCACTGTGTATGGATGCATCATTCCCAGATCAGTTCCTTGTAAGAGTATGACTTGAACGACTCTGGCATTATGAGCGACCAGGGACCATAAAGATGGCTATCCATGCCTGGTCAGCATGAAACCAGAGGAAAGTCTGGTGGAAGTCTGAAGCCACTTTGATGTCCATATCGATTATTGGAACTAGTGTAGGGGTGAAAGATCAATCGAGCTGTCAAGTTGTTTGTTTCCTCCAAAGTTTCTCTCAGAATAGCTGGTGCTCTATCTTCACAATTCGATCTGGAAAAGCAAACAATTAGAAGTCCCAAAGTCCATTACAGCCTCGACTTACTCATGAACTCAGAACAAGTGGAACAACAGAACCAATTAGCGCTGAAAACAAAAGTGAGTGTCAAGTGGGCCACTTTTAGTAAGCAGAACTGGCACTGTAGGATCAAGTAAACATCCGGCTAACCATGAAATCCCCTTAAAGAAGGTTGGGCGGATATAGCCAGCAGAACGGTTGCCACAGAAGTGGGAATTTGCTAACAACTCACATACTGAATTGTCATGCTCTGAAAATGAATAGTGTTGAAGCGACAAACCGATGGAGGAACGTTGTGAGCCAAAACGATGCAGCCACAGGTGGGAAAGAGCACAAAGGACTTATGTGCAAGCCTAGGTGGAGCCGATTGCAAGTGCAGATCTCGGTATTTGTAGCAAACATGCAAAAAAGACCATGAAACACCAAAATGGAGAAGAGTTACATGCATACGACAGTCGAGCACAAGTCTGTCAGTCTTAAGATGTGGGTTAAAGTTTTCCGGAAAGGTGTCGGATCTGTCGTAATTACGTTTATGTATGTTCTCAACAGCATCACCAACAACACCTGCCCCCCCCCGTAGATAGGGAGTTAATGTACCCAAACCTAGAGAGGGCTTGAGGATTGCAATGTTGCATGCAGTTATGTATATATATATATATATATATATATATTTATAAATAAATATTAAATATTTATTACCTACAGACATCGATGTTTCATGCTTACGCAATCTTCAGTGCAGGAAGCTAATTCCCGACGGTCGACGGGCACAAACCTCGATCACAAATCGCAACTGATTCGCAGTCAAGAGAGTTACCAGTTGGTCACCAGAAATTAGCTTGAAATTTTAGGAGGAATTTAACTTTGTAAATACCAAGTCAGCGAGTATTCACAGCAAGTGGCACAGAGTTATCAACAACAAGTACACATCGTGTTAGATCTCACAATAGAGCACAGTGGGCTGGCAAGCGGACACATGCATTTTTAGCAACTTTCTAAAATCATTACGAAACCTATATATTTGAATAGCTCAGAGTCTGAGGTTTCAAAAAATGGGCTCATTTGTCTTCTAACTCCAATTATTTCTCAAGATATGCCCGTTTGAAGTTTGCGAATTTCGAATTTTTGCAAAATCGCAACTACAGTGATTTTACCAAGGTGTAAATGTGGGTGCACCTGAAGAATTGCTGAAAATTTCTCCCTAAATATATCCTATAAGCCTCTTAGATAATGCCAGATGCCCTAAATTTACTTCATTATAAAAATGGGATGAGTTTTTGACCTGTTTTTTTTTTATTTTTCCACAAGATTTACCATAAAAAAACGACAAAATATGCCCCCGGCCGGCATATTTTAACGAAAGATTGCAAAAAAGCCCCGAGATGAAATTTCTCATGCTTCACAAATAAGAATCTAGACATAGAAAGCTATCATAATCCAATTGGATGAAAAAAATCACTCTCGGGAACCATTTTAATTCTAACATACTGAAACAATTTGATCAATTTATCAGATTGTATCAATCGATTATGGGACAAGAGTGACCCCAGTGTCATGAAGGCCAGAGAGCGATTAAATTGCAGACATTGTGAAGGGACAGGACACAGTATTCGTAGCTGTGAGCAGCTCAAAGCTGCGATACTTGGGTGTAACACCGAGTACGAATCTTTGTTGTGCTTTCTGACGGATGATGCATAATGTGAATCACTGTTTGTTGTTTCATTGATGTTTGAGTGATATATTTTCATTTTAAAGTGGATATTTGAAGAGTTCTCCTTCTATAATACTAAAAAAAGGTCTTGTTTGTTTGCTCAACTTGTTTACTTTGCGAGTTATGATAATTTGAAATTTGCCCAGAATTTAGCCCCTCTGTGTATTTGCCCAAAATGATGGTGACTGGGGCCTCAGGCTCCAAAAATGGTATAATTCTGCTGAATATCAGTCTGTTTAACATCCCACTACCCTCCCTGATGCCTAACATGATGACCAACATATATAACAGCTAACATTATGAGCACTCATAGGATAATGTCCGCTTGAACCCCCTTCTAAGATAGAGAGAGAGAGAGAGAGAGAGAGAGAGATTACAACTATATCATTGTTTTTCTCTTGGAAATCAACCGGTGAAAACGAATAGACAGTAATCTTTATTATATCTTTATTATATCTTTATTATATAAATATTTTTTGTAAAAATAGCACCGGAATAGGTGCACAGAAAAATGGCACAAGGAGATAAATAGGAAAAATGACACACTGTAAAAATATAGATGAAAATCTCACAATGGGTTATTTAAAATTTTGTATACAATACATAAGGGAAAACATGAAGCATGTCAAATTAAATAAAATCATATCAACATTTAAAAATAGATAATGAGTCTCAGCTAAATCCCTCCCCTAAAATGAGATTCTATTTTTTTCAAGCGATTAAGTGTGAACACATTCAGAAAGTTTTAAATAAAACAATTCATTTAGAATCTATAGTAGGGACATTAGTTTCACATATAAATTTATGGATAAATGATCACCTCTTCCAAGCTAGTGTCTTACTAAATAGTATCTTTGTTACTAATGTGTAACCGATTGGCAAGGTCCAACTGAGTTAATGAAATTGTCAGTTGGCGATGACTAACACCATGAGACAATTGGAAACGATGGGTGAAATGGTCAGAATTGAATTATTTAAGCGTATGGATCAAGTGGAATTTATTAATGGTAATCTAAGAGTTATTCCCCTTTGTGTTTGGCCGGTTTGGTTTGGTTTGGTTTGTTTTACGGCATAGCAACCAACTATGGGTTATGTAATGCCGAATAAAGTTTTAAATACAATTCAATTTTTTCACATTGTCTTGAGAGACAATGAAAAGTGAAATGAAGAGCTTGCAATCAGATTTTTTGGAACAGTCCAACTTCTTTGATGAAGTCTAAAATGTTTGTTATATTTATGTTTTCAAACAAGTCTTTTAAATTTGGGGACACATAATACTTGTTTCGGGTTTGCTGCAGATCTTGACAGTCTATTAATATGTGTTTGACTGTGTAAGCTTGTTGACATGCTATGCACATTGGAGACTCCTCTCCTCCCAATAAGTGCTTATGAGTGATATGTGTGTGTCCTATACGAAGTCTGGTTATTATAACATCTCTCCTTACTTTTCTATATTCCAGAGGCCACTCATCTATAGTTAGCCAAATATTATATAATTTGTTATTTTGATACTCATCCCAACATTCTTGACATTTTTGTTTGGTTATCTTGTTAACAGAAGGTCGAAGGGAGCAAGACTACAATAAGGACCCCAGTTCAGTAACATAACACGGGGGACAAAGTTTGTAAGTCACCGGCGTCTTCCGGTTGACCTCGCAATACCCGTGGTTGCTATTTACGAAAGAACTTGTAAATAAACCTTTTTTTTATTTTAATAAACGCAGTATATTTCGGAATTTTTTTTTTCTTTTAACATGTTAATATTTATTTTAAGGCAGAGAGTCCATAAATAAAACAAATCAAATATTAACATGTTTTCTTTTAAAACATGTTTTTGTGTCACTATTTACTTGCCTCCCCACGAGGGCAGAAATGCAGGGGGGGTATGAAATATTTATCACCGTACTTAAGTAATCTTCCGTTTTGTAGGGAAAAATCAAGCTTCCCAAAAGGGGCACTCTGGATCTTACCTCAGTTTAGAAGGATTTTTCCATACTACACTGCTTCTAGCCCGAGGAGGCAAAACGGAAGATTATGCAAGTTATTTTAATAAATAAACGAAATATATACGCTTTTTTTTTTAAATCGGCTGACTTGTAATCTTTTGTTTGGCCTCCCCACGAAGGTGGAGTTAGACTTCAAGCAACAAATGAAATAAGATTTAACAAATGCATAATTTTATTTACAAATCTTTTTATAACTTATTTCTTATTAAAAAACAAAACTTTGCAGCACATGTTCGTCTTTTACCACTGTCCGTTTTTCACAACTTTTTACTGACCATTTTATTTTTATTTTTTCGGTGTACACTTATCTATTAGGCTGCTAGAGAATTCCGGGGTTTTGGGAAATTTTTTTCAAATATTTTACATTTTAGGAGAAGGGATCAGTTACCAATGTTAATTCAACGTAGACTGATCCCCCTCTTTTTGACCATCTCAATTTTTTTTTCAAATCTTTTTCGGTGTACAATTACCTATCATGTCAGTAGAGAATTCCGGGGTTTTTGGTAAGAAATTTTTTTTAAATTGAGATGTTAAGACGGGGGATCAGTTTTCAATGTAAATTCAACGTAGACTGATCCCCCACATTTTCTTAAAATACACAACACGAAATATAGAATGTTCTGCGTTTAAAATTTGTTTTTTATTTAGTAAATAAAAGTAAAACCAAAAAAAAAACGATTTTATTTATGGACCCTCTGCCTTTACAAGTTGTTTTGTAAATAGCGACAAAAGGTTTATTTACAAGTTGACCACGTGTATTGCGAGGGGTCAACCGGAAGACGCCGGTGACTTCCAAACTATGTCCTCCGTATTGTGTTAATGAACTGGGGTCCTTATTGTAGTCTTGGTCCGGTCGAAGATCAGTGTATGGGATCCTGGTATTTGTTGGTGTCATTTTTTATGATTCTTTTGCGGCTTTATCTGCTCTTTCATTGCCCTGAATGCCGATATGACTCGGTATCCAGCATAATTTTAGTTTACATTTTTTTGTTGTAAATATTGGTGATCTTATTTAAGATTTCCACGATTAGTAGATTATCTATTTTTTAATTTATTTTTCATTGCTGTGATCACAGATAGGGAGTCAGTTGGCCGGTATTAAACCACAAATAGGAGCTTCTGCCAATACACTTCCTTTTTTAATCGAGCAGCATGTAGGAAAGATGTTTGCATCTGGGTCATTCGTTAGGCAAAAAAGACGTAAGCATGCAAATTCTCTTGTTTTCAACTCAAATTATTATCGTTGCTTTGTTTTGGAAGAAGTGTATTCGTTTATTTTCAGTTTACATCTTTCATTTACATTTTGTGTCAAACACGTACGCTCAATAAATATTCTATCATCAATGAAACTCGTGTTCCTTACATTTTTGGCTCAAGTTGCTGCTGTTACAATCGTTTTAGTCAGATGGGAAGCAGCTCCGTGGTTTAAGTTCAAGCGTAGATAATCAGATAGTTTTGTTGTCATTTAAGGAGATTAATTGTGTGTGTTTGTTGAGGAGGTGGGGACGAGGATTCAAATAAAGAAACTACCACTAACCCTAGTCCGGATGGCAATAGAATCCTCCCTACTCCCCCCCCCCCATCAAAAAGAAGAAGAATGTAGTTAAGATTTTACATAATAAAGAAACTTTAATGTTTTTGGTTCAATACCTGGTTGAGGTAGGGTCTTAGCCCCTTATATAAAACAAAAAAAATATTAGAAAAAAATCGATTTTATTTGCTTGAAACCAACAACATAAATACTTTTAAAAAAATATTTATCGTAAAATATGGGTTGGAGCTTAGACCCCCATTTTTAACTATAGAGAAAAGAACTTAGCCATCCACTCATCACCAAAGATATCAACTTAGAAAAATCGATTTTATTTGCTTGAAATCATCAAAATAAATACTTTAAAAAAAAATATTTATCGTAAAATATGGGTTGGAGCTTAGACTCCCCATTTTTAACAATAGAGAAAAGAACTTAGCCATCCACTCATCCCCAAAGATATCAACTTAGAAAAATAGATTTTATTTGCTTGCAACAGAATAAACTTGAATAATTATTTAAAATATTGGGGGGGGGAGGGATAGACCCTTATTAAAACTATAGGGAAGTAAGTCTAGCCCACCCTACTGAATAGTCTTAATTTTTCGTTACCGTATTATTCTTGTTGTGTGCCAGTTTTTTTTCTATTGATTGTCTTGTGCCATTTTTACAGTGCATCATCACCAGAGGTGCCGTGTGGTTACCGTTTTGCTTATTAATTGATAATTTCGTTCACTAATTTCATATAAGTACGTATTAATATAAAAGTACGATCATAAACGCCATTACATAATGTTCTTGGTAGTGATATCGATCCTGAACCAGTTTTCGTGAGGTTCGACTCGGAAGCGTTGACGAGCCGAATGGTACCAGGTGAAAATTTTGATACGGTGCTGTGTCCTGTGATTGTAAGTTATATTTTCAAGAAATTTTCTAAAAGAAACAACAAAAAAAACAAAACAAGCAAAACATTGCGAAGTTACTGTTAGCAAAAACATTTTCAAATTATTTTTATACGTTGCTGCGTCCTATAATTTTTAGTTATAGTTGCAAGAATTTTTTAAAACAAAACAAATAAAACAAGCAAAACAGAGCGAAATTACTGTTATCAAATAAATATTTTTAACCCTAACCCCAACCCTAAACCTAACCTTAAACCCTAACAAAAAAACACACAAAAAAAACAAGCAAACATTATTATCATGAGACGCAGCACCGTATCAATATTGTCGTTTGGTACAAATCGGCTCGTCAACTTTCGGGCGTTTGCGTAGGACAGCCGAACGCTTCCGAGTCGAACCTCACGAAAACTGGTTCATGATCGATATCAGTACCATGTTCTTAAAGATTTAATATAAAAATCCATGATTTTCTAAATTTTAAGAAAGCATATAAGTACATATATAAAAACGAACCCTCGCTATTATTTAAAAAAAGTACTTTGTCCGCTTGGCCTTCCATAGTTCCCCTCTCCACCTTAATTTGTCAATCACTAAAATCTTTTGTTTTTGGTACATGTACGTTAATCTAACAGTTAGCCCACCTTGAAATTAAATGATTTCACATTTATTTTATCGTAAGAAGATATTGTTTTCTTGGAAATCATATCTGCTATACTTTTGGGGAGAATTAAAAAATCGGAGATTCATATTTTTTATAATCAGGTCAGTCAAAATGACGGATTCGAGATTTTATTCTTTGATCGAAATAAAATGTAACTATTTTATTTGCATTTTAAATATTAAAAAAATGGTCATTGGAAAGAGTGAGAAAATCTTACCTTTCATTGTGAAAAAAGAGGTGACGATACTCACGGGGACAGAAGGGGTGGATCGGATGACTTCGAATCTTTTATACGAGTATTGATTTACTCCCACAAGTAAGACGTGACCCAAGGTCGGGTCGGGAAACTGGGGTTTAAAAATTGCCTGGACAGCTCTGTCGGCATTCCCTGGTAGGGGCGCCTCGGGCAGTAAGTAATAAACTTACTCCTCCCAAAAGAGGGGAGGCAAAGCCTGGGAAGGTGGACCTCCCAGAACTGCACAGGACAGACCCATTGACCGGCGTAAATCAAGCCCCGAAGGCCAAGACAATACCAGTATGGGGTTCAGTATCCATCGGAACAGATACTACACTTTGATCTTAGAGAGGGCAGTCGATTGTTATAAAATCTTCCTCACTACTAGAGAGCGGCATTTTGTCCTGTGAAGTTCTAAAAGGTACACCCTCCCAGGCTTTGCCTTCTCACCCTTTGAGAAAGGGTTAGTTAATTGCTAATCGCCTGAGGCGCCCCTACCAGGGAATGCCGACGGGGCTGCCCAGGCAATTTTTAAAGGTCATAAGTGCTCTTCCTCTACCCACTTTCCGACCTTGTGTCACATTTTACTTTGTGGGAGGTAGATAAATACCTTAACATTGGGACTTGCTCTTAGCCTTACCTCTGTTAACTTGTTCCGATACTATTTTTTTAATTTTGTTATCAAGCTTACAGCTACCCCCCCCCCCAGGATTATCCGTCATTAGTTTCAACTGCTAATTGACTCCCCAATTTCAGTGGGAAGTCGCGAATCGGCAGTATTTCGCAAGATTACAACCTTGACTAATTATTACTGCACTTCTACTATTCATCCCTTTCTACCAGTCGAAAGATTTTTTCGACACATTTAAATATTTAAAAAAAGGTCATTGGAAAGAGTGAGAAAATCTTACCTTTCATTGAAGGAAATCGAATGTAAAAAAAGCGTTTCACTTTTTTTTACATTCCACACATAAAAAATAAACGGGATGATTTCTTTTTGTTTTGTGTTGAAAAGAGAAATTTTCTCGTTTTTGGGGTTTTTTTTTTTTTTTGGTATTTCTTTGTTTTAAATCGACACAATTTAATTTTGTGTTCCGAATTCATTAAACAATAAAAGATTGAAAGGAAAATTAAAAGAAGTAAAAATAATATTTAAATGTTAAATTAGAAAAAGTTGCCACTGATACAAAGGTCATCATTAATCGGTGTAAATCATTATTATGTCCCTTGTCTGAAAAAGTCCGTTTACTGAATTCAGGTAAAAATGGCACGGGTAAACATAGCACAGGGGAAAAAATACCACAGTAAAAATGGCACAAGTGAATAAATAGGAAAATCTGCACAAAAATATAGATGAAAATCCAACAATGAGTTTATCAAAATGTTGGATACAGTGCATAAAGAAAAATTACTAAGAAGTTTGTCAAATTAAAAATAAAATATATCTTCATTTAAAAGATGAGGCCCCTCAGCTACCCCCCCCCCCTCCAAAAAAAAAGAGTCTATTTTTAGTCGATTACCTGTTAACAACCTGAACAAAACAACAACAATTATTTAAGAATTTAGAATGAGGGATTGGTGTTGCATAAATTATAACGTAGACGTATCTCCTATTTTCGGGCCATCCTAACTTTTTAGAATAGTTAACTAATTATTATACCACTAGCACAAAGTCTGACCGAGAAAATCGTAGAACTACGCGTAATTTTCTTAAAAAGTAAAACGTACAGAATTGATCTATATTAGAAAAAAGATCGTTAACTATCGTAAAACGTAGGCGAGGGTAGCCGAATTTGTATTCTCTATTAAGTGTCCGAGAGGCGAAGAGGAAAGAGAGAAGGAAAAGAAGCCGGATTTTGTTGCGCCGTCTGCTTTTATATCGTTTGATCAGTGATTTGGCGGACGTAGTTAAGAGCACCCCATGCGATCAGCATTTTCGGCTTTTTTGCGCCTTTTTGTTAGACTGTCTCTGGGAGCTGATTTTTATGGCCGCAGTTTGAGCTTATGCTGTTGAAGTGAATTTGGTATTGCTTTCTCTTTTTGTGCCCACGCCGTTTGTTGATAAAATAGAGGATGTCAATCCGATAGTGTTAATCCACAATAATATGTTATTTATTTATACACCCTGAAACGTGCGTTCTTATGGCAATCATTGTCTAACCAAATAGTTTAAGGGGTCATAACCAACATTTTATTTTGGTTAAAGGAGAGACCTGTTGTGTGTTTTGGGGTTGAGAGAGAGAGGATTACCCCCCCCCCCCCATCGCTGTTTATCCTACCATTAACCATAAATCCAGGTAGCAAAAAGCCATCCCCTCAATAAAATAACTACTTTCTTTACCCTATCACTAATTTTACGCCCGGGTGTCCACCCAAAAAACTCTCTCTTAACCCTAACACTAACCCTAAGTTGGGGTGACAACAGAATCACAAAAAGATGTAATACAACGCTAAAAAAGAAACTTTAATGTTTTCGGTTCAATATTTGGAGGGGAGTTACTTAAAAACAACAGAATAAATTAAAAAAAATATTTATACTAAAATGTTGGGGGTATTAGCCCTATGTAAAACTGCAGGGGAAGGAGCGTATGACCCTAAAACTAAAAGAATTCGATTGTGTTTGCTTGAAAAGACAACACTAAATACTTGTATTTTTTTTTATTGTACTCATCTTACAAATGTTTCGACCGGAGTAACCTTTGAGCTTTTATTCAGTCTGTCTTGTCCAACTCTGAAAACTTTATGTTGAAATTTTGTTCTATTTATTAACGTGTTTGAAGTTTACTTGTGCCATTTCAACCAATCACTTTTATTAGTATAATAATCGCATCAAAATACAATGTAAACATTTTGATTCGTGTAACAAAATGGAACATTACATGAATTCGTTAGGGAATCTTTCAAAGAATGCAGTTGCATTTACAAAGTTTCGAAAACTGTTTAAAAATTAAATGAAACATTTTGTCAAGAAAAAATACTGAAAACATCATTCATAATTTAGTTGTAAATCCGTTACGGTTAAATACAAGATTTTTATGTTTTTGTGACTTCCTGTTTAATCATGGCGTCATCTGTGGTACGGATGACCAGAAATGAAAAATAAAACCTTTTTGTTAGCATTTCTGATAAACAAAAATTACTATTTACACTTTCACATTTATAAAACATTTTTTTTTTTAATTTCAGCTTCTGCTTCCTTTTTTAATTTCTAATGATTTTTCTATGTAAAATTCAATTATAGCGTTACGTTATTAAGGAAAAAATAACTTTAGTTGATAATTTGTTTGTTAAAATTAATTCAATAAAATTCAATTTTTTCAATGTAATAAAATCCCTTCTAGTTGATAATTTATTTGTAAAAATTAATGCAATAAATTTAATTTTTTTAATGTAAGAAATAACTTTAGTTGATAATTTGTTTGTTGAAATGAATTCAATAAAATTTCAATTTTTTCAATGTAAAAAAATAACTTTCAATTTATAATTTGTTTGTTGAAATTAATTCAATACAATTCAATTTCTTTCAATGTAAAAAAAGACTTTCGGTTGATAATTTGTTTGTTAAAATTAATTCAATAAAATTCAATTTTTTCAATGTAAAAAAATCCCTTCCTGTTGATAATTTGTTTGTTACAATTAATTCAAAAAAATTCAATTTTTTCAATGTAAAAAAATCCCTTCCGGTTGATAATTTGTTTGTAAAAATTAAATCAATAAAATTCAATTTTTTTAATGTAAAAAATAACTTTCGGTTGATAATTTGTTTGTTGAAATGAATTCAATAAAATTTCAATTTTTTCAATGTAAAAAAATAACTTTCAATTTATAATTTGTTTGTTGAAATTAATTCAATACAATTCAATTTCTTTCAATGTAAAAAAAGACTTTCGGTTGATAATTTGTTTGTTACAATTAATTCAAACAAATTAAATTTGTTTTATGTAAAAATAATAACTTTCGGGTGATAATTTGCTTGTTAGAATAAATTTTAAAAATTCAATTTATTTCAATGTAAAAAAAAAAATTTTGGTCGGTAATTTGTTTGTTAATGTTAAGTAAAATTCAATTTTTTAATGTAAAAAAATAACTTTCGGTTGATAATTTGTTCGTAAATATTAATTTTTGCAATGTAAAAAAAAACTTTCGGTTGATAATTTGTTTGTTAAAATTAATTTTAAAAATTCAATTTTTTTAATGTAAAAAAATACTTTCGGTTGATAATTTCCTTGTTAAAATTAATTCAATTAAATTTCGATTGTTTCGATGTAAAAAAAATCACTTTAGGTTGATCATTTGTTTATTAAAACTAATTCAATAAAGTTTTTTAATGTAAAAAAACATAACATTTGGTGAAAAATTTCTTTGTTGAAATCAATTCAAACCAATTAAATTTCTTCAATGAAAAAAATTAAGTTTCGGTTGATAATTTGCATGTTAAAATTAATTTTTAAAATTAATTTTATCAATGTAAAAATAACTTTCGGTTGATAATTTGTTTGTTAAAATTAATTCAATAAATTCAACTTGTTTCAATGTAAAAAAAGGTTTCGGTTGATAATACACTTGTTAAAATTCATTCAATAAAATTCAATTTTTTCAATGTAAAAAACTTTCAGTTGATAATTTGTTTGTTGAAATGAATTCAATAAAATTCAATTTTTTTAATGTACAAAACAAACAACTTACGGTTGATAATTTGTTTCTTAAAATTAATTCAATAAAATTCAATTTTTCCAGTGTAAAAAAAAAAATTTCGGTTTATAATTTGTTTTTTAAAATTCATACAATAAAATAAAAACTTTTCAATGTAAAAAAAACACACTTTCCGTTTATAATTTGGTTGTTAAAATAAATTCAATAAAATTAATTTTTTTCAATGTAAAAATATAACTCCCGGTAGATAATTCGTTTGTTAGAATTTATTCCATATAATTTTTTTTATTAAAATTAATTCAATAAAGTTCATTTTTTTTCAATATAAAAAAATAAATTTCGGTTGATAATTTGTTAATTAACATTTATTCAATTAAAATTCAATGTTGGCAATGTAAAATAAAACTTTCAGTTGATAATTTGTTTCTTAAAATTAAGTCAATAAAATTGAATTTCGGTTGATAATTTGTCCGTAAAAATCAATAAAATAAAACTTTCGGTTGATAATTTGTTTGTTAAAATACATTCAATAAAATTCAATTGTTTCGATGTAAAAAAATAACTTTCGATTGATAATTTGTTTGTTAAAATGAATTCAATAAATTTTTTTAATGTAAAACAAGAAAAACTTTCGGTTGAAAATTTCTTTTTTGAAATTAATTAAAACCAATTAAATTTTTTCAATGAAAAAATTAAGTTTCGTTTAATAATTTGTTTTGTTTTTCAAATTAATTAAATAAAATTAATTTTTTTTAATGTAAAATAATAACTTTCGGTTTATAATTTGTTCGTTTAAATTAATTCAATAAAATTTCGATTTTTTCAATGTGAAAAATAACTTTCAGTTCATAATATATTAATTCCAATTAAGTCAATAAAATTGAATATTTTCAATGTAAAAAACAACTTTCAGTTGATAATTTGTTTGTTAAAACTAATTCAATTTAAATTAAATTTTATCAATGTAAAAACAATAACTTTCGGTTGATAATTTGTTTGTTAAACTTGATTCAATAAAATTCAAGTTTTTCAATGATAAAAAAATAACTTTCGGTATGTAATTTGTTTGCTAAAATTTATTCAATAAAATCTAATTTTTTCAATGTAAACAATTACTTTCGGTTTATAATTTGTTTGTTAAAACTAATTCAATTAAAATTCAATTTTTCAATGTAAAAACAATAACTTTGTGTTGATAATTATTTTATTTGAATTAATTCAATAAGATTCAATTTTTTCAATGTAAAAATAAATTTCGGTTGATAATTTGTTAGTTGAAATTAATTCAATTAAAATCCAATTTTTCAATGTAAAAAAATAAATTTCGGTCAATAGTTTGTTTGTTTAAATTAATTCAATAAAATTCAATTGATCTCAATTAAAATAATTTCAATAGAATTGAATTTTTTATGTGAAAAAAAGCAACTATCGGTTCATAATTTGTTTGTTGAAATTACTTCAATAAAATTCGCTTTCATCAATGTAAAAAAACAGACTTTCAGTTGAAAATTTGTTCGTTAAAATTAAGTAAAATTTAATTTTTTCAATGTAAATAAAATAACATTCGGTTGATTATTTGTTCGTTAAAATTAATTCAGTTAAAATTCAATTTTTACAATGTAAAAAAAACTTTCGGTTCCTAATTTCCTAGTTAAAATTGATTCAATAAAATTCAATTTCTTCAATGTAAAAAAACAAAAACATTCGGTTGGTAACTTGTTTGTTGAAATTAATTCAATAAAATTGAATATTTTCAATGTACAAAAAAATCATTAAATTAAAATTAATTCTATTAAAAAATTTTCAATGTGCAATATGAATTACTTCCGGTTGATAATTTGTTTGTTAAAACTAATTCAATTAAAATTCAATTTTTCAATGATAAAAAATAACTTTCGGTTGATAATTTGTTTGATTAAGTTTATTCAATAAAATTACATTTTTTCAATGTAAATAATAACTTTAGGTTGATAATTTGTTGGTAAAGTTTATTCAATAAAATTAAATTGTTTCAATGTAAAAAAGAACTTTCGGTTGATAATTTGTTTGGTCAAGTAAATTCAATAAAATTACATTTTTCAATGTAAAAAATAAGTGTCGATTGATAATTTGTTTGTAAAAATTATTTTTAAAAAAATCAATTTTTTCAATGTAAAAAAATTACTTTCGATTGATAATTTGTTTGTTAAAATAAATTCTATAAAATCCAATTTTTCAATGTAAAACAATAACTTTCGGTTGAAAATGTTTTTAAAAATTAATTCAATAAAACTTTCGGTTGATAATTTCCTCATTAAAATTAATTCAATAAAATTCAATTTGTTCCATGTAAAAAAAAACATTCGGTTGGTAACTTGTTTGTTGAAATTAATTCAATTAAATTGAATATTTTCAATGTACAAAAAAATAACTAAATTAAAATTAATTCTATAAAAAATTTATTTTTCAATGTACAATATCAATTACTTTCGGTTGATAATTTGTTTGTTAAAACAAATTCAATTAAAATTCAATTTTTCAATGTAAAAACAATAACTTTCGGTTGATAATTAGTTTGTTGAAATTAATTCAATAAAATTAATTTTTTTCAATGATAAAAAAAAATAATTTTCGGTTGCTAATTTGTTTGGTAAAGTGAATTCAATAAAATTTATTTTTTTCGATGATAAAAAAATAACTTTCGGTTGATCATTTGTTTCTTGAAATTAATTCAATAGAATTCAAATTTTTCAATGTAAAAAAATAACTTTCGGTGTATAATTTGTTTGTTAAAATTAATTGACAATATTTAATTTTTTCAATGAAAAAAATTAAGTTTCGGTTGGTAATTTGTTTTTTTCCCAAATTAATTAAATAAAATTCATTTCTTCAATGTAAAACAATTACTTTCGGTTGATAATTTGTTTGTTTAAATTAATTCAATAAAATGTTGATTTTTTCAATGTAAAAAACTAACTTTCGGTTGATAATATGTTTTTTCAAATTAAGTCAATAAAATTTCATTTGTTCAATGTAATAAAAACAAACGTTCGGTTGATAACATGTTTGTTAAAATTAATTCTATAAAAATCAATTTTTTCAATGTAAAAAATAACTTTCGATTGATAATTTGTTCCTTAAAACTAATTCAATTAAAATTCAATTTTTCAATCCAAAAACAATAACTTTCAGTTGATAATTTGTTTGTTAAAATTAATTCAATAAAATTCATTTTTTTCAATGATAAAAAAATAACTTTCGGTTGATAATTCGTTGGTAAAATTAATTAAATAAAATTTCGATTTTTTCAATGTAAAAAAATAACTTTCGGTGTATAATTTTTTAGTTAAAACTAATTCTATTAAAATTCAATTTTTCATGGTAAAAAATAACTTTCTGTTGATAATTTGTTTATTAAAATAAATTCAATAAAATTCAATTTTTTCTAATGTACAAAAAAATAACTATCAGTGTATAAGTTGTTTGTTAAGATTAATTTTAAATTTTTTCAATCTATAAAAAAAACTGTCGATTGATAATTTGTTTGTAAAAATTATTTTTGAAAAAATCAATTTTTTCAATGTAAAAAATTACTTTCGGTTGATAATTTGTTTGTTAATATAAATTCAATAAAACTTTCGGTTGATAATTTCCTCATTAAAATTAATTCAATAAAATTCAATTTGTTCAATGTAAAAAAACAAAATATGAGGTTGGTAACGTGTTGGTTGAAATTAATTACATAAAATTGAATATTTTCAATGTACAAAAAAATAACTAATTTAAAATTAATTCTATAAAAATTTAATTTTTCAATAAACAATATGAATTACTTTCGGTTGATAATTTGTTTGTTAAAACTAATTAAATTAAAATTCAATTTTTCAATGTAAAAACAATAACTTTCGGTTGATAATTTGTTTGTTGAAATTAATTCAATAAAATTTATTTTTTTCAATGATAAAAAAAATAACTTTCGGTTGATAATTTGTTAGGTAAAGTTAATTCAATAAAATTCGTTTTTTTCGATGATAAAAAAAATAACTTTCGATTGATAATTAGTTTGGTTTAGTTAATTCAATATAATTAATTTTTTTCAATGTAAAAAAATAACTTTCGGGTGATACTTTGTTTTAAAAAATTGAATTTTAATTGAATTAGTTTTCACAATGTAAAAAATAACTTTCGGTTGATAATTTGTTTGTTAAAATTAAATAAAATTCAATTTTTTCATGGTAAAAATAACTTTCTGTTGATAATTTGTTTATTAAAATAAATTAAAGAAAATTCAATTTTTTCTAATGTACAAAAAAATAACTTTCGGTGTATAATTTGTTTGTTAAATTAATTTTTTTAAATAAATTTTTTTCAATGAAAAAATTAGGTTTCGTTTGATAATTTGTTTTTTTTCCAAAGTAATTGAATAAATTTTTTTTTTTCAATGTAAAAAATAACTTGCGTTCGCTAATTTGTTTGTTTAAATTAATTCAATAAAATTTCAGGGTTTTTTTTTCAATGTAAAAAAATAACTTTCGGTTGATAATATGTTTGTTAAAATTAAGACAATAAAATTGAATTTTTTCAATGTAAATAAAACAAACGTTCGGTTGATAACATGTTTATTAAAATTAATTCTATGAAAATTCAATTATTTCTATGTAAGAAATAACTTTCGGTTGATAATTTGTTTGTTAAAACTAATTTAATAAAAATTCAATTTTTCAATGTAAAAAAAATAACTTTCGGTTGATAATTGGTTGTTTAAAAGTAATTCAATAAAATTCATTTTTTTCAATGATAAAAAAATAACTTTCGATTGATAATTCGTTGGTAAAGTTAATTAAATAAAATAAAAAAATTTTAATGTATAAAAAACTTTCGGTTGATAATTTGTTTGTTAAAACTAATTCAATTAAAATTCAATTTTTCAATGTAAAAACAATAACGTTCGGTTGATAATTTGTTTGTTAAAATTAAATAAAATTCAATTTTTTCATGGTAAAAATATAACTTTCTGTTGATAATTTGTTTATTAAAATTAATTCAATAAAATTTAATTTTTTCTAATGTACAAAAAATAACTTTCGTTGTATAATTTGTTTGTTAAGATTTATTTTTAAAAAATAAATTTTTTCAATGTAAAAAAATAACTGTTGATTGATAATTTGTTTGTTAAAATTATTTTTAAACAAATCAATTTTTTCTATGTAAAAAATATAACTTTCGGTGTATAATTTGTTTTTTAAAATTAGTTCAATAACATGCAATCAATTCAATGTACAAAAAATAACTTTCGGTCGATTGTTTGTTTGTTTGTTTGAATTAATTCAATAAAATTCAATTTTTTCAATGTAAAAAATATAACTTTCGGTAGATAATTCGTTTGTTAAAATTTATTCAATAAAATTTCTCAATGTAAAAAAAATAATTTTTGGTTTATAATTTGTTTATTAAAATTAATTCAATAAAATTAATTTTTTTTCAATGTAAAAAAATAACTTTTTGTTGATAATTTGTTTGTTAAAACTAATTCAATTAAAATTCAATTTTACAATGTAAAAACAATAACTTTCGGTTTATAATTTATTGATTTAAATTAATTCAATAAAATTCAATTTTTTCAATCTAAAAAATAACTTTCGGTTGATAATTTGTTTGTTAAAAATTTATTTTAACAAACAAATTATCAACCGAAAGTTGAATTTATCAATAAAAACTTTCGGTTGATAATTTCCTCATTAAAATTAATTCAATAAAATTCAATTTGTTCAATGTAAAAAAACAAAACATTCGGTTGGTAACTTGTTTGTTGAAATTAATTCAATAAAATTGAATATTTTCAATGTACAAAAAAATAACTAAATTAAAATTAATTCTATAAAAATTTTATTTTTCAATGTACAATATGAATTACTTTCGGTTGATTATTTGTTTGTTAAAACTTGTTCAATTAATATTCAATTTTTCAATGTAAATACAATAACTTTCGGTTGATAATTTGTTTGTTAAAATTAATTCAATAAAATTTTTTTCGATGATAAAAAAAATAACATTTGGTTGATAATTGGTTTGGTTAAGTTAATTCAATAAAATTCAACTTTTTCAATGTAAAAAAATAACTTTCGGTTGATAATTTATTTTAAAAAATTTAATTTTAATTGAATTAGTTTTCACAATGTAAAAAATAACTTTCGGTTGATAATTTGTTTGTTACAATTAAATAAAATTCAATTTTTTCATGGTAAAAATAACTTTCTGCTGATAATTTGTTTATCAAAATAAATTCAAGAAAATTCAATTATTTTCTAATGTACAAAAAAAATAACTTTCGGTGTATAATTTGTTTGTTAAAATTAATTAAAAAACATTAAATTTTTTCAATGAAAAAAATTAAGTTTCGGTTGATAATTTGTTTTTTTTTCCAAAGTAATTAAAGTAAATTCATTATTTCAATGTAAAAAAATCACTTTCGGTCGCTAATTTGTTTGTTTAAAGTTATTCAATAAAATTTCAGTTGTTTTCAATGTAAAAAAATAACTTTCGGTTGATAATATGTTTGTTAAAATTAAGACAATAAAATTGAATTTTTTCAATGTAAAAAAACAAACGTTCGGTTTATAACATGTTTATTAAAATTAATTCTATAAAAATTTAATTTTTTCTATGTAAAAAATAACTTTCGGTTGATAATTTGTTTGGTAAAACTAATTTCATAAAAAGTCAATTTTTCAATGTAAAAACAATAACTTTCGGTTGATAATTTGTTTGTTAAAATTAATTCAATAAAATTAATTTTTTTTTCAATTATAAAAAAATAACTTTCGGTTTATAATTTGTTGGTAAAGTTAATTGAATAAAATTAATTTTTTTTAATGTAAAAAAATAACTTTCGGTTGATAATTTGTTCGTTAAAACTAATTCAATTAAAATTCAATTTCTTTAATGTAAAAAATAACTTTTGGTTGATAATTTGTTTGTTAAAATTAATTCAATAAAATTCAATTTTTTCTAATGTACAAAAAAATAACTTTCGTTGTATAATTTGTTTGTTAAGATTAATTTTTAAAAATAAATGTTTTCAATGTAAAAAAATAACTTTCGGTTGATAATTTGTTTGTTAAAATTAGTTCAATAACATGCAATCTATTCAATTTACAAAAAATAACTTTCGGTCGATAGTTTGTTTGTTTGTATTAATTCAATAAAATTCAATTTTTTCAATGTCAAAAATATAACTTTCGGTACATTATTCGTTTGTTAAAATGTATTGAATAAAATTTCTCAATGTAAAAAAAAATAACTTTCGGTTGATAATTTGTTTATTAACATTAATTCAATAAAATTCATTTTTTTTTTCAATGTAAAAGAATAACTTTTGGTTGATAATTTGATCGTTAAAACTAATTCAATTAAAATTCAATTTTTTCAATGTAAACAGAAAAACCCTGTCGGACTTTTGTTTGTTTATTTATTATATGGTGACCTTTTGTCCGGTCACCCAGCATTAAAAAAGTGTCTTGTTTATCGGTGACGTCGACATAAAAACGAGGCTTAATTGAATGGCATGCTTTTTCCGAATATCATGGGTTTATGGTGTATTTATATCTTAAAAGAAAGAGTGTCTTTACCCAGAATGTTCATATTCGAGCTTTTTGTAATGTTATTTTCAAACGGGTAGATTGTTAAAAAAAGTTTTGTTTTTTTTAATAATCTTAAAGGTTGTTGCGTAAAAAACCTGTAATGTGCGCAGGTGATTTTCAGCATATGAGTTAAAAAATTCTAACCATGTAAAATTAAACCCTTAATAATGTCGGAATTGTCAGGCGGGAATGAGGGGTTTTCTATGAGAATGCTTTCTCACATAGATGAGGGCTATGGGACACCGAACGCAACCGTTAAAAAGACGCACGTGCTTTTATGGGATTGGCACCCTAATATTCTATCATATCAGTGTGAACAGAAAAACAGAAACCAACCCGAATTCAATTCAACAACAAAAGCAAAAACTGGGGCCATAAAATCAGCTCCCAGAGACAGTCTAACAAAAAGGCAGAAAAAGCCAAAAACGTTAATCACATTTTGTGCTCTCTACTACGCCGGCCAAACCACTGATCAAATAATATAAAAGCAGACCGCACAACAAAATGTGCCTCTTCCCTCTCCGCCTTTCGGACACTTTACAGAGAATACAAGTTCGGCTACCCTCGCCCGCAGGCGAGGGTTTGCCAGCGCATCGGCATACACATACACAAAGGCTTATATTCCTATCATTCGTCCATACGTGCAGCCTCACACTTCTGACTAAGACACACACATACAAATGTCTAGACGAATTATCAACTCTCATGCATACACATTCGTATAACTACAAACAAAAGGCGACGTGCGCATTCACACACTTCGACACATAGCTACACTATTCACATACATACATACATACATACTCATAAATCATAGGCATGAACATTTATCGCTTCTCTAACTGAACACTTGAAATGAACACTTAATGCTATGTAATTTGTACATATATAAATATTTTGTGTTACTTTTAAACTACGATGTATTCTTCCTTTTACTTATGCATGCCTTATCTTTCATTCAAATTTCATACATGTTTTTCCATGTTTTACCTGTTTTTACTCCTTTTAAACATGTCTTCAACAATCTAAATGTTAGCTTGGATCTTAGCATTCTCTCTAAGACACAATATCTTACTACACTAAGGTCCGCACTCCTACACTTTATTAACAGAAACTAAGGTACTGTTATTCCATCTTGCAGAGCGATGCGTTCCACGTAACACAAAGTTTTTTTCAGTTTGGTTATCACGTATTTGGAAGTTCTTGGAAAATTCGGTGTTAAATACATTCAGTTGCCACGATAAAATACGTTTAAAGTTCATAGGAAAAATCAATATTAAAATCCATTGAGTTAATACGAGATTGACCCTTCCCCGCGCAAAATCTGAACTGAAGAAAAATGATAGTTGTCTGGCACCGCATGTGTTAAAAAAAATACGCCAAAATGGTCAACTGCCAAAGGTCAACTCCTAAGCGGCCAGATTTAACGGTGCTATTTCTAACACACTCCCAAAAGAGGAGCAAAAAAGTAATGGATAATCATTACTTTTTTTCAAGTAATTATATATATGGTATATGTTCATCTGTCTGGTATGACATAATTTATAATTACAATATTGTTTTTTTTATTTTTGGTAGATAACGAACCTCATATTCACCTAGAGTAATAATTTCAATTAATTTTCTTAAGTAACTATAATATTTTTAAGACCATAATCTTGATTTCTCAAAGAGTGATATAATAGTTATTATATAAAAACACCAACTTATTAAATACAGTCTTTTAATAATTTTCAAAGTGTAATATAATTATTATATAAGAACACCATGAACATTTAATAAACATTTTAAAAAATATAATTTTGCCATTATACCTAGCCTCTCTATCATAGAATGAGATGAAGAGACCTTTTTCTCTAAATTAATTATAATCAGGAAGTTGATTAACATGAGATGGTGTTTGTTCCGTGAAATCCGCACAATCCTAATCTCCATTAGTTACTTCCTCGGAGACTCCCACACAGTCAAAGTGGTACCATCTGTTACATTTATCGCAACATACAATTGGTGAAGAGCCGTCATTCCTAACGGAACATGTAGGACAGAAAAAGAGTCCACCCTCCTCCTTATTATCATTGAATAAAGCATTGTGTAATTAATATTTTTTGTGAAAATATTGATTAAATATGACGTTATTATTTCATTTATTTAATCTACAAAAGTACAGAGAAAAGATAAACTATACTACACTTTAGACATCGAAAAAAAGTAATTTAAAAAAATGGAACACCCCTTTTGGGTATCTTTTACTTTACTCAGCAGACTAAAAACCCTCAAAAAACAAATATACAACAAATAAAAGTAACTGTAGGCGATAAAAGTTATTTTCAAACTTACCTGTGGCATTTGTTTGTATTTTTAACCCGTTCGAAGTGCTATTTATTAAAAATTAAATTATTCGTTGCACCAACATCGCAAGATCCAAGATGGCGATCGTAGGGGGGGGGTATGTAAGAGAATAAGGATCGTCCGCCATTTTCTTTTTGTGCAGAAAAAAAACAAGATTTTTTTTTTTACATCTAATAAAAACCCATGTATACTACGTAAAAATACAAACAAATGTCATAGCTAAGTAGGAAAATATCTATTCTCGACGTAGGTCGCCTTTACTTGTTGCATATTGATGTTTTTAAACACTTTCTCGTTCGTTTTTTTTTACCCCGTTCACGACTCTGCGGAGTAAAGTAAAAGATACCCCTACTTTTGTATCAAATAATGAATAAGTAATTCAGACTTTTGATTAAAAAAAAAATTTTTTTTTTAAATTAAAAAAAAAAATTCAAACTTATTTGCGTGTATCCATATTTGCAGTAATTCTTTCTCTTTTGGAAATCCAAACACATGCAGTAGGCATTTTAACTTTGTGAATTATGAAATGAAATTTTTAAAAGCGCGAAATTAAGTTAATCAAATACAATGACGTCAGAGGGGGGCAAGAAGTTGCTTGGCCTTGTCAACTCTCGGTGGCCACGGTTCAATACACTAGAAATAAAACATTTCATGACTGATAACAAGAAAATACGTACTAAATCTGAAACATATTTTGACTAGTAAACATCAAAATCGGAAAGTCATTATGAAGCGGTGTAAATCATTATCATGTTCCTTGTGTAAAAATGTCTTTTGATTAGTTACATTCGGGGAAACGTTTGCATTAGTTGCTATTGTAGCGGGACCGACCGTTGGGGTTGATCGGCCTCACAACTAAGAAAGTAGACACGGGCAGTTACGGCAATGACAAAAAAGAGAGGACAACCACTGGTGATCAGTTCAGAGAAAGGTATGTTTATTCACCATAGGAAATGGTAATAACAATAGGTGATGAGATTTTGAGAATGACGTCACTGGAACAGGAGAGACTGGAAAGACGGGAGTGGCGTCTCTGGTGCCAGCAAACTGGAACGACAGGAGTGGTGTCGTTGGAGAGAAAAAGGCTGGAAAGATGAATGACGTCACTGGAACAGGAGAGATTGGAAAGACGCCACGTCTCTGGTGACAGCAAACTGGAACGAGTGGTGTCGTTGGAGAGAAACGGGTGGGTAGTTGTTGACGGATGTCGACAAGGTACCCTTGCTGTCGCTGGCTGGCAAAAAATATTGCAGTAGTTTGAGTGAGAAGTAGCCCTGATAAGGGCTGTTGAAAAAAGGGAAAGGAGTTGGAGCCGCTGGTGCAGGAGTCAGAGCTGCAAGGTGCTGGTGCAGTTGGAGCAGAAGAGTGCTGGTGCAGGATCTCAGGACTGCAGGGTGCAGGAGCTCAAGACTGCAGGGTGCTCGTGCAATAGCTCAAGACTGCAGGGTGCTGGTGCCGGAGATAGCTGGAGCAGGAACTGGAGATGCAGGCAGCAAAGAGAGTTAATCGCATTAGTAGCCCTGAGAAGGGCTGTTAGTATCTTTGCTGCTGCTGTTGCTGGGTCCGCGTCTCTGGCTGGGCACGCGTCTTCTGGGAGGTCTCCTGAACCCCCTGGTTGAATTGTTCCGATTTATCTTCCTCCCACAAGGTTAGATATGACACAAGGTCGTGAAGTGGGAAAAAACCAGCGCTCGAGAATTTGAGCGCTCTGGCTGTTTAAAAATTGCCTGGGCAGCTCCGTCGGCATTTTCCGGTAGGGGAGCCTCAGGCGATTAGCAATAAACAAACCCCCTCTCAAAGGGTGAGAAGAAGGCAAAGCCTGGGAGGGTGCCTTTCCTAGAACTGCACAGGACCAGACAACCGATAGACCAGCGTGAATCCAGGCCCGAAGGCCCAAAGGCCCGGACATTAGGCGGGTTGAGTGAAAAGCTAGAGATCTCATGGAATTCGTGCCGAGTCACCATCGCCGGTCCTGTAAGAAGGATTAATTTCGACAAATAAATTCCGAAGCGATCTTTAGCCGTACAACATGGTTGACAGATGCCTTGAATGTATTAGTGAGGTTATCAGCATAGTCGCCGAAACGCATTTGTATTCCTTAAAGGAAAAACAAGGAAGATATTTGCCGGCCGGTTTTTCGCTGAATCATTGTAAACAAAATGGCGATAAAAGCTGCTGATGATGATTTTGTCAAAAAAGAAAAGTCATCGCACAGAAAATGGCGACTACTGCTGCTACTGGTTTTGTCAAAAAGGAAATGGCGTCTGTTAAGTCATTGCGACTCCTGCTGCTGCTGTTTTCAAAGATGGCGTCTTTTTTTAAAGTAAACACACGTTCAACCCCGACACTATCAAGCTCGGGTCCTATTTAAGTCTATAATCATTGGTTCTTGCAGTTTGCCTGAGATATGTTAACCCATCCTCCATTTTCTTTATGACTATTTTTCAATAGTTCTTTCTGGTATATATTCAATTCTTTACATATCTTCTGGTGAAGATATTTACACACTATCTTGTGTCACATTGTGTAGTATTCCCCCTCCAGCAGAACCGAATTTCAGTTATCTTACACTTTTTACACTTTTTGTGGCAACATGAATTACTTCTTTCGTCTGTGTGGAATCAATTATCAGATGTTAACTGGTTTCAATGATTAATTTCCTATGACTCATAGTGTAAGGAGATGATGAGAGGATGAAAGGAGTTATCCTTTTATCTTCTTGTAAAGAAACGGAATAACGAAAAGTATTTCTGTAACTATAACAAAAAGGGGTTTATTAACTCAAGGTTACCTATACCGTTTGGTATAGGTAGAAGAGAGTGGGACGGTGTTCGTCTGAGGAATAATATAAGAGTTCTTAGGGCTGCCTGTGGGGTTTCTTCATGTGAAGATGGTAGTAGTCGTCGAGTGAGGCAACGGCGGCAGGAGAGAGAGCGTTTCCTCGTTCTTCGCTGGTGCTCTCTGCGATGTGTCCAAGCTGGTGTCAGGAGGTCGTCTGATCTTTTTCCTCGAACCCTAAGGGGACATAAGTAGTCCCTTAGGGAACTAACGATATTACTGTGCCCTGTGATTTGATTGGACAAGCCAGCTCACAGGGACAGTGATTACGCATTCAAAAGTAGTCCCTATTTGTGACTGCTACAATAGTACAATTATTTCCAGTCATAGAATTGTAAAATATTACTCTGATACGAATAAAAAAGGTTTATTGTTTCTGGGTTTTGAACTTTTTACACACGTAATAGATGGAAACATTTTTTTGAACAACGTAAATAAAACTGCAAAATTTCTATTATTTGTTTGTAAGAATGCTTGATAAACTGACATTTATCTACGAAAAATCGCTGAATAAAAGAACAAAATAATACGCAGATAAAATCATTTTATTTCTAACCTTTTAACGTCATTCAATTGAGAAATAATTGTAAACATAATTTAAAATTTAAAAAGGCAAAGATGTCATTGTTCAATTGATGTGGCTTAATGGCTGTTTACTACATCTTCATGTTTTTATTTACCAAATGGATCTTTCACAATTCTATGCTTAGGTGTCTGTCTATTCCTTCGCTCTTCAATGATAGTCTTGTAAATTAACAGTGGTTCCTAAACACTTCCTTTTACATCCTGCGTGTTCTTTTTCTATGTATGCCATAGATGAGAGGTTTCATAGACGTTGTCTGCAATCAGGCAAGTAGAAGAGTTTTTATGCGGTAGTGAGACAGTAGATTTTCTTTTATTTATTCGGCGTTGTGTCTCACTCTTTTTTGGTGTGCGAGTTGTATAAGCTTTTACTAACGATTCTTGCATAGTCTCCTCATAACTTAACAGTCTGGCTATCATGCGCTGTTAGTTGCTTAATCCAGAAATTGTGAATATTTTCTACGTCAGTTTTTTATGAGTATTTACTCCTATCCAGGAGTTAGGCACAAGGCCAGTTTTATCTTACTCCCACAAGGTAAGATGTGACCCAAGGTCGGGAAAGTGGGGCTTGAAAAGCCAGCGCCCGAGAAGTGAGCACTCTGGCCATTAAAGATTGCCTGGGCAGTCCCGTCGGCATTCCCCGGTAGGGCCACCCCAGGCAGTAAGCAATAAACTTACACCTCCCCAAAGAGGGGAGGCAAAGCCTGGGACAGTGGATCTCCTTGAACTGCACATAACAAAACCCATAGACTGGTGTAAATCAAGCCCCGAAGGCCAACATAATACCAGTTTATGGGGTGCAGTATCCATCGGAACAGATACTACACTTTGATCTCGATCAAAAGGCCGAGATGATTCTGGAATTTTCTTTATCATTCCTTAGTTCATGACTCTTGCATTTCGAGCTTGTTTTCGTTATTTTGAGCTAGATCAAACATCTACTGTGTCTCTTCATCACTTAGCCCTTCATTTAGAAATCTTTCTACATAAGTTAAGTTGCTTTTGAAGCTTCAGTAGAAAAGGTGGTGTTTTATTGGTGTTCTGGACTTCCATTGGTTTTCAAATTGATGGAGTGTTTTTCTGATAATGTCTTGCAGCGTACATGTACCAAACTGTGAGTAATGTGTTGGCTGGTATTGGTCTATAGAGAGCGATGCTTGTTCTTTTTATTACTGCCTTGCTAGGTGCTGAGGCTTGGATATAGGCAGTTATGGTCTTTCACCCGGCTTCACCCCCAGACTTCATTAATGGTGTTACCATTTTCTTCCTCCAGAGCCAACTATTCATCAGCTAGCTCCGGCAATTCCATAGGTAATAGTGGAGTCGCAGCAATATAATATCTTACTCTATTCAAAAGACAATAGCTCGATTTTAGGCCTCTCATATTTCTTTACAATACAATAACACTTTATTCTATTGAACAGACAATGGCCTCCTATATTTCGTTTTTTGGTTACTACACATGATGTAGATAGATGGCCAGGACCTTTTTTATGAAGGCTTGATGACTACTCCTAGTTGATTTTTTCAATGGCTGGAGTGAAACTTCCAGATATAGGGATGTTTACACCATTGCTTACGTTTTCCTGCCTTTTCTGTAAACTCCACTATAAGTTTTCATATGTATCACTAAAGTTGATTTCTGAAAAAAAAAGAATATTTACATATTTTACAAGAATAAGATTTTTCCCCAGTGTGAATTCTCTTATGTCTCACTAGATTTAATTTCCGAGAACAAGAATATTCACATATTTCGCAAGAATGTGGCTTTTCACTTTTTGTTTCTTTTCATTCATTTGCTGGGTACGGGGCATTCTTCCAAATCTTCAGGATTCTGGCTGTTCCCTTGAGTGCAGTTGTTTGGATTTCTTTTGCACTTGTTCCGGGCGTAATGTAAGGAAAAAGAGGAATGCTGTAGTGAAAGAAATTAGGAAAGAAGTCCAAGAGAACCGATTTAGAATTATTATTGAGCAACTTTGGCAATCCCAACTATTTTCTTATATATATATCCGACATCGATGTTCTATTCTTTCAGCTCGGGTAAATGGTATTGCATAGATCTGTAAAGGTCACATTAACCTTGGGGATAATGCATACTGTAAGCAGCAACGTTTGAATTTCCCAGGTAGATCAGTCTTTTCTAGAGTGTGTATTTCCTTCTCCACTTACTGCTGGATTTCCGCTCTCCTACGTCTGTCATTCAATGCACCATTTTACAATCTTCGTAAACACTTCAGTATCCCTTCTGTAACAGTTAGTATCAATTCCTATCTTATACTAGAATTCTTTCGGTTTGTTTTTCACACTTTTAGATTTCTTAGCATTGAATTTAATTTTTGACCACAGAATCAACACATCCAATCGAAGAAAAACATCCCTTATTCCTTCAATACTTTCCGATGTATCTTCCCATAAATGCTCTAAGTGGTGTATCCACTAGTATATTTTGGCAATGCGTTGCCCTTAATATCATCTCAATAACAAGTACAACTATAAGGACAGAAATTGTACAACCTGCAGATATTCACACTTATAAACTTTGCGAATTTATCATAAACCTTCCGGTTGTAAATCACATTTTTTAATTGGTCATGATATTTTTTAGGGATCCAAAAGAAGTCCACAGCTTTCTGAATTATCATGTGTGGTACTGAGTCGTATGCATTGGCAAAATTAACCATACCATAACCACATCTCCGTTCTTTTTTTAAAATTCTCTATGCTACTTATATTTCATTCGCATGTTCAATGCATGATGGGATTTCACACTTAGTACTGATTCATTGAATAATCTTTCATCACATAGGTCATTATTCGATATGTGATCTGTAAAAAAAGAGCAACATGTTTCTCTTTTTGTTTCATTTTACTTCAGTTGAAGTTCTTATAAATCATGGGGTCTCTTCCTATGGCTAACACTTGATCTCTATATGAGATACATAGATATATTCCAGTGTTCTATTGAACTGCTCCTTTACCCATCAGCAGCAGCTTTTATCGCCATTTTGTTTACAATGATTCAAGCGATGAGTTTTTAATGAATTTTAGAACATTAAATTTCCTCTCCCCAATTGATCAGTTGAGTACATTATAGTATATCTGTTTGGCAGTCTTTTGGTTTTACCAGGTTCCAGGGGGAGAATTCATCTGGTATGGTGGAGTAAATTGAGATAACACCACTAAGAGATGGTGCACCATTCCTCGTAAATCTGTGTAGCCAATCCGAGATCTTATGGTAGTTTTGTTTTACGGCATATCAACCCTTTTTGGGTTATTTAATGCCGAATCTGGTCTTGTTTTCTTCTCTTTTTTGTTTCTTTCCCCTTTTAATATCTGTTTCTATTTAACCCATAGTTGGGACCCTAACAGGTACTACCACTCCGGGTCAGGGTGGACCTGGGAGCAATGGTAATTAAGAGGAGGCTCCACATTCCCCAAAGTCCGTAAGCCGGATCTCACCATCGGATGTAGTTTAAGGTCATATCCAGGACCGGGAGTAGGGTAGGAAAAATAAAAATAAAAAAGGGGAGGGAGAAAGGGAGAGGGGCTGTTGTTTTTGTTTTTGGTTTTGTAGAACATAATTAAGTTTTACAAACAAACAAAAAACAAACAAAAAAAACAAAAAACGTCAATGTAGGTGAATTTCGTCTCAGGGAGCCACAGGGCAGCCTGATCTGGTATCACCAGCGAGATCTTATGTGTGCTTCGAATACTATGTTATTTTGAATATTATGTCAGGGGTTACTTGGAAGGGGAAGTATACTAATGTCAGGTTTTCTTGACAAACCTTTCGACAGTGACACCGAAAGTACTCAGGGATAGTGTCTAGTATGTGTTCGCATGTGTCTTAACATATGGGATTTGTCTGAAAAGGCTAAGCCACATACGTCACAACAATATGGTTTATATCCTGTATGTGTTTGCATGTGTGTCAACATATGAGATTTTTGTGAAAAATAAGAGCCACATACTTCACAACGATATGATTTTTCTTTTATTTTTGTTATTTCTGTTTTCGTTAGCATAGAGACAGTGCATTCTTCCAAATGCCAGACAATAAACTGCTATTAAGAAGCTCCAACAGAGCGCTCTTTTTGACTTTAAAAAATTGTTTTCTTATATTTCTCTCTTTCTTTTTCTTTTCATTAATTTGCTGGGGACGGGGCATTCTTCCAAATGCCATACGATCACCCGCTATTTACAGACTCCAACCGAGAGCACTTTTCAGGATTCTGGCTGTTCTCTTGAGTGTAGTTGTTTGGAATTCTCTTGCACTTGGTTCACCATGTATACTTGCTAAATACTGTTTCAAGTTCTTCCTCATGGTCCATTGGCTCCTATGATAACTGGAATGATGGAGATCTCTTTGAGGTTCCAGTTTTTTTCATATCATACATGAGACCCTGATATTTTGTTATTTTCTCCCTTTCAGCTCTGTTTAGGCCTCCATCATTAGGGACACTGACCTCAACCAAAGTTGCCACTCTCTTTTTCTTGTTCCATATGGCAATGTCAGGTTTGACAGCTGCATTTTCCAGTTAGGTAGCTGTAGGGATTTCATGGTCATAATAGATAGTGTATGTCTCATTCCCCACAGTTCTCTCAGGTAGATGTTCCCAGTGCCTGCTGCTACATCTGATATTCAGTTTCTTACAGATAGTCCAGTGGAGGTATCTGCACACTCCATTATGTCGTGCTGTATAGGAGCCATCTGCGAACATAATTTTGCAACTCGATATCAGGTGGCTCACACTCTCCACTTCAGTGTGGCAAAACCTGCACTTGTTGTCCTGACTGAGACCAGCCATCCTTTTAAACGCATTTTTCATCAGGCCCTGGTCCTGTGCAGACATTATAAGCCTCTCCTGGTCATAGTGGAGGGCTCCCCTTCTTAGCCAGTCCAAGGACTTATCAATATAGTCCTAGGATAGTCCATCGCGGAAGTATGTGGCATGTTTCTGTCCTGACCACTCATCAATGCACCTGTTCTTAAAAGTCTGGGTATATCTCTTCCGGCTCTTTAGAGCTATCTCTGTGGCAGGATTGTTTGGTGTTTTTGCCTCAGCTACATGACAGCCCTGTCCAAAATGCTTGGCCAACTTTGTGATGGAATTTGTTTTGCTGGCTCTTGACTATTGATGTTCACATACCATTGCTAGGCTGGGGTTTAAGGGGCTTCTTAGGTACTGGCCAATGCTGATAATAGTGGCTCTATGCTGGTGGTTTATCTCTGATAGACCCAATCCTCCATCTCTTCTGGGCAAGTACAGTCTTGGCAGACACTGATTTCTATAGATGACCCTATGGAGGGTTAACATTTTTCGTGTCTTTACATCTAGCCTGTTGATGGTTTGTTGAGGCCAATCAATGATGTCAAAGCTGTACGTAATTACTGGCATGGCAAGTTGGTTCATGCCAGTTATTTTATTTGTAAGCTGTTTTGCAGATCTTTCTCACACGGCGTACATACTCTCTGCCAATTTTCTCTCTCATCCTGGCATGTTGGATGGTGTCATTTTCCTCAATGCCAAGGTATTTATAGGACTCCTGCTTTTCGAGATCTCGTATATCATTTTCCTCATCTCGCTGTATATTGTCTGTATGAATCCTTTTCCCAGCCCTGAGGAGAACTTGGCGCATTTGTCATAGCAAAATCTCATTCCGATGTCTTTGGAGAAGGTGCGCACAACCTGCAGGAGCTGCTGCAATTCAGTGTCAGAGCTTGCATAAAGCTTAAGGTCATCCATGAAGAGGAGGTGGTTGATTCTCTTGAATGGATCTCTCTGGCGTCCCTGACGAAGGTTGTAGGCCTCTCGTCTGTAGTTCTCACAATAAGGGGTTTGTCTGAAAAAACTAAGCCACATACTTAACAAGGATATGGTTTATCTTTTTAAAATTTTTATTTTTATTTTCTTTCATTTGCTGGGGATGGGGCATTCTTCCAAATGCTATACGATCACCTGCTATTTACAGACTCCAACCGAGAGCTTTTTTCAGGATTATGGCTGTTCCCTTGAGTGCAGTTGTTTGGATTTCTTTTGCACTTGGTTCACCAGGTATACTTGCTAAATACTGTTTCAAGTTCTTCTTCATGAGTCCATTGGCTCCTATGATAACTGGAATGATGGAGATCTCTTTGAGGTTCCAGTTTCTTTTCATATCATACATTAAACCTTGAAATTTTGTTATTTTCTCCCTTTCAGCTCTGTTTAGGCCTCCATCATTAGGCACACATACCTCAACCAAAGTTGCCACTCTCTCTCTCTCTCTTGTTCCATATGACAATGTCAGGTTTGACAGCTGCGTTTTTCCGATAGGTAGCTGTGCGGATTTCATGGACATAATGGATGGTGTATGTCTCATTCACCACAGTTCTCTCAGGTAGATGTTCCCAGGGCCTGCTGCTACACTTATATTCAGTTTCTTACAGATGGTCCAGTGGAGGTACCTGCACACTCCATTATGTTGTGCTGTATAGGAACCATCTGCCAACATAATTTTGCAACTCGATTTCAGGTAGCTCACACTCTCCACTTCAGTGTGGCAAAACCATCTTTTTAAACGCATTTGTCATCAGGCCCTGGTCTTGGGCGGCCATTATAAGCCTCTCCTGGTCGTAGTAGAGGGCTCCCCTTTTTAGCCAGTCCAAAGACCCTTCCTTATCAGTATAGTACTTGGATAGTTCATCAAGGAAGTGTGTGGCACGTTTCTATCCTCATCAATGCACCTGTTCTTAAAAGTCTGGGTGTATTTCTTCCGGCTATTTTGGGCTATCTCTGTGGCAGGATTGTTGTTCTGTATGTGTTAGCATATGATTCAACATATTAGATTTGTGTGAAAAAAATAAGCTACATAATTCACATTGATATGGTTTCTCTCCAGTATGTGTTCGCATGTGTATCAAAATATAGGATTTTCGTGAAAAAGAAGAGCCACATACTTCACAAGCATATGGTTTCTCTCCAGTATGTGTTCGCATGTGCTTCACCATTGTGGATCTATCTATAAAAGACGAGCTGCATACTTCACAAGAATATGGTTTCTCTCCAGTATGTGTTCGCATGTGTCTTACCACATGTTTTTTTTGTGAAAAAGAAATGCCACATACCTCACAACAATATGGTTTATCTCCTGTATGTGTTTGCATGTGTGTCAACATATTGCATTTGCATTTGTCATCAGGCCCTGGTCTTGGGCGGCCATTATAAGCCTCTCCTGGTCGTAGTAGAGGGCTCCCCTTTTTAGCCAGTCCAAAGACCCTTCCTTATCAGTATAGTACTTGGATAGTTCATCAAGGAAGTGTGTGGCACGTTTCTATCCTGACCACTCATCAATGCACCTGTTCTTAAAAGTCTGGGTGTATTTCTTCCGGCTATTTTGGGCTATCTCTGTGGCAGGATTGTTGTTCTGTATGTGTTAGCATATGCTTCAACATATTAGATTTGTGTGAAAAAAATAAGCTACATAATTCACATTGATATGGTTTCTCTCCAGTATGTGTTCGCATGTGTATCAAAATATAGGATTTTCGTGAAAAAGAAGAGCCACATACTTCACAAGCATATGGTTTCTCTCCAGTATGTGTTCGCATGTGCTTCACCATTGTGGATCTATCTATAAAAGACGAGCTGCATACTTCACAAGAATATGGTTTCTCTCCAGTATGTGTTCGCATGTGTCTTACCACATGTTTTTTTTGTGAAAAAGAAATGCCACATACCTCACAACAATATGGTTTATCTCCTGTATGTGTTTGCATGTGTGTCAACATATTAGATTTGCATGAAAAGAAACAGCCACATACTTCACAAGGATATGGTTTCTCTCCAGTATGTGTTCGCATGTGTCTTACCACATGAAATTTGTATGAAAAAGAAGAGCCACATAATTCACAACGATATGGTTTCTCTCCAGTATGTGTTCGCATGTGTCTTACCATAGCTGATTTTTGTGAAAAAGAAAAGTCACAGACTTCACAAGAATATGGTTTCTCTCCAGTATGTGTTTGCATGTGTCTTACCACATTAGATTTGTATGAAAAAGAAGAGCCACATACCTCACAAGCATATGGTTTCTCCCCAGTATGTGTTCGCATGTGTCTTACCACATGGGGTTTTTGTGTAAAAGAAATGCCACATACCTCACAAGCATATGGTTTCTCTCCAGTATGTGTTTGCATGTGTATCAAAATATAGGATTTTTGTGAAAAAGAAGAGCCACATACCTCACAAGCATATGGTTTCTCTCCAGTATGTGTTCGCATCTGGATCAATATATGTCCTTTATGTGTAAAAGAAGAACCACAGACTACACAAGAATATGGTTTCTTTTGAATATCAGATTTCAAGTTCGTTTTTAAAGTTGAAATATTTGATATCTTTTATATCTTAAGCACAATGTCTACTCTTCCGAATTCTGTTTTTGGGAAGAAACAAAGACAATTAATTAACATCCAATGTTTATTTTTTACTAAAATATATTTCTAAAAATAATTTCTAAAAAATATTTGACTTGATCTTTACTGTAATTATTAATATATATTAAAGTGAAAAATAAAATACTTTTCAAGTAGGGATTCTTTCGTGCTTTAGATTTATGTATCCTATTAGGGACAATAATTTCCTGTAGTGTTTAACTAAATAAGATTGGGGCGAATATAAACTACATTTGACAAGGACATTTTTCCAATACACTTTTATCAAATGTCTTAATGAAAAAAAACATTCACACAGTTCACAAGAATAGGATTTCTCTCTTTTTAGATGTTTTAAATTACTGCAATTTACAGCAAGAAATATCCACACGTTTTTTCGTATACATTTTCTTAGAAGAGGTCAGCAACCCAATGCAGATCCCTTCAAATCCAATAATGCATTTTTTATTGTTTTGATCGCTGGGGATTCTGCAAATATAAAAAAGTTTAATGATTGTCATACGTTATTGCAAACAAAATTCGTATTTTTTAATATTGAACAGCTGTAAACACAATTTTCTTGATAGGGCTAGAATTAGAGATATGTTTAAACTTACTTTACAAAGAGGCCAAATTGAAGTGTTTATATAGATTCTTATTGTTGAAATTCATTATATAAGTACATTTGTTGCAATGTGGATCTAGTAATAAAAATGAATTTCCTTTTATCAGATAATATTGAACTAAGACTCAATAGAATTCTTGATTATTTAGATGGAAATGTAATAATTTTAATTTTTCTTATATAATCAACAAAAGAAAGAAAGGAATTCTATAAGTCTACAAAACGAAGAACTTTTACAGGTAATAGAAAAACACACATTTATCATCTTCAAAAATAGATTTAATTTTCTAATATATAAAGTAGAGACGTTTTTTCCCCTGTACCTTCTCGGAGAATAGGAAAATAACCACATGCATCACGGGCTACTGAACTCACAATTACATTGCACTTATTCACTTGAGCGTGTTTTAGTATATCTGTTATTCTTCTTTCCAAACTAACACTGAATATTACATTCGGCCCGGCCGCCACGACTCTCCGAAATACCAACTCCATATAGGTGGTAGTAAAAACTTTTCTCCCTAACAATTCTGTACTGTGACTACACCTATCGACACCGGGAACTAATAAACACAGTATAATTTTCACAAAACACCCATTGTTATTTCGTATTTGTCGTGCATTATTTTACTACATAATATTAAGCAATACACAAAAACTTAACAACCGCTCCCTTACACTCCGATGATTATTCGCGAATATCATATTACGTTCTATCTAATTCTACCTTCTCCATTTAAATTCATTCCGGAATTAAGCGAATGAAATTAACAAACACAGTTCCTGCAACATCTATTGATTCAACATGGCGGCTACAATTTCTTAATCGAATCGACTTCCTATTTAATTCAATAAGCACCAAGATACTGGTAGACGCGGATACTTTTACATTTTCAAAATCATACACCTTAAACACGCATATTATCGAAAAATTACCCAAATGAATTTACTTCATCAAAAAATGACCTACACCGTGTCATTGTTGAAGTTTCCATTTGGTCGGCAGAATGTAAATGTTAACATAACACGTATGTCAATAAACAAGCATAGCGTTATTAGCCTATTTTCACATGTATTTGTAATTCGTAACCGTGGCGCATTGGGTAAGAAGGGGGATTTAATGATCGACAGTTTCAGCGTTCGATCCCATTCTACTCTGCCACTTTTTCTTTTTTTTTAAATTTAAAACATTCGCCAACACGGTATAGGGAGTGGGGGTGGAGAAAGAACTATAGGCCGTTTTTTTTTATTCGACGTCATGCAATAGGTACTAATTTCTCCCGTGCAACGCCGGGGCGACGGGTTCGCTAGTTAATAATAAAGTGTTTCATAAACGAGACAATTCTTTTCTATTGGAAGCGAAAGCTGAAATAGACATGAAACATAATTTTGTAGTCGATGTAGATTTTTGTATTTAAAAAGGTCTGATAGAAAAGAGCCTAACAACTATCAATTTTTGTTCAATAAAAATTATGTTCAATAAATAGTTATAATGAAACGATAAATTGATAATTTATTTTTAAAACAAATATAAAAAAAATCGTTTAAGGGTTAAAAGTCCACATATCGTTTAAATTCAATAGATTATAAGTACATTTGTTGCAATATGGATATGGTAATGAAAATGAATTCCATTTGATCAGATAATATTGAACATTAGTTCAATATTATCTGATCAAATGAATCCTTCATTATTAGATGAAACTATAATAATTTTACTTTTTTCTCATTAAATCTACAAAAGAATTAAATTCTATAAGTTAAAAAAAGAGGTTTCAGATAATATATACACATCAATGATATTGAAAAATAATTGATTCAAATTTTCAATAAATTCTTTTATAAACGAAAATTATTTTCCATTGATAGCGAAAAATAAAGAGCATGATCAATAATTTTACTGTTGACGTAGATATTTGTATTTAAAAGTGTCTTACACTAAAAGAAGGCTAAATCCTATTTTCAAAAAGGGGCTTAGTAAAGGGTATGAAAATCTAAAGAGGAAAAAAATACATGAAAGAATAATCAACGATTTGCTAAAAATTGTAAGGATCTGATTATGAACTTGAAAATGGGTCTATATAGAAATAAAATATTTGTATTTAAAAGTGTCTTACACTAAAAGAAGGTTAAATCCTATTTTCAAAAAGGGGCTTAGTAAAGGGTATGAAAATCTAAAGAGGAAAAAAACACATGAAAGAATAATCAACGATTTGCTAAAAATTGTAAGGATCTGATTATGAACTTGAAAATGGGTCTATATGGAAATAAAATATTTGAATGCAAAATGTTCATATGTTCAAACAGTTCACTTATGAATATAAATAATTTGGCTAGAGTTCTGGGTGATAGCAGCTATATGGAACGTTCCAGTTAAGTCGAAACCTCTTTGTCAGCTGGACAGTACCTCTCCACATGTTGACAGCTATAACGTTCGAGCGGATCATTGACCTCCTGAGCCAGCCGATGAGGCAAAGAAATCTTCTCTCCGATAAAATTATGTGAATATAATTTTAATTCTCCTGACACGGTTTCCAATATATATACTAGCGATTTACTCACTCTAAATAGTTTGTAGGGTCCTGGTACTTTATGATATGCCAACTACCCTGTATTCCGCAGCCTATAAAATCTCATTCATCCTTTCAATGTGATCAAACAAACGAAGTTTCCAGTTCTGCAAACATCTCCCTATTCTGTCCAGATATAATCGTTCTCTGAGGTTGTCAGATGGAAGCCTGTCTTTAAGACTATGCCAGTTGACACGGTTAAGATTCGATTAAAAATTGTTGTTTGGAATAAATACAATTTAGGCGCGCAGAGTGAAAATTGTTGTATTGGCGCGTGACAAATATAAAATAACGCCCACGCAAATTCCGATGTGGCTTTATATATTAAATCAACTCAAAACGAGCGGACGTAATTGGGAGCACACCACGTGATATTTCTGTCCAATGAGATTTCTCCAAAAACATATTTTTCTAAACTTTTCTCCATAAGCTCGCTGGAGCCGACCCAATAGTATATAAGCACACACAAACATCAAACTTTCTCTTTTCAACTGACTTTCATCCGGAGGTTACACGCATCTTACAATCACTCTTCAATTTCACCCTTTCGCGCGCTTCATACAATTTCACAGGCGAACATTCACTATTGCCTCTTTTAATATTTTATAACAAATGAACACTTCAACAAAAGAAAAGACATTCTTCTTTTTACTTACATGAAACTAAAGAAACGACTCATGAACTCATTACACAAAGTAATATATTCTATTTGTTAATGTGTTTATTTCAGTAAATAAACTTCCGTTAATTGTGCATGTAAATATTCTTATTATTATTTTTATTTGTGGAGGAAGTTGGTAATCCCGACCAAAAGGGTATGACGACCCCCACAAGACTCACATTAAACATCCATTGTATATCATGTGAGCCTTTAATGGTCAGGTTTCACATCCATACATGATGCATGGGACGATTAATTGGAATTAAGAAACAGAAAAATCGGAATCGGCAAAAGTTGGAGTCTTATTTCTGATTCCGAAAACGATTATTCAAAAAGAAAAAAGAAACTTAAGTTTTCATTGCTGGTACTAATGATAAAATGATGAATATTTATTGTTTTTAAACTACAAGTACAATTTAAATCTTTAAATTATGATAACATAAACATACGATGTAAATTTATTTTACTTGTCTAAAAAAACAAAAAATGAAATGTGGACTTTTTATCAGTCAGAATTGGTAAACCTGAGAATCAAAGACTAATGCTACAAATAATTCTTGTTTATTAATATTATTGAAACCATTTTGTCCATTCAGTTCATTTTCCTTCCATTAACAAGACACAAATACACAGACCACGTGAAAAACAGTTAAAATTTGCCTGCCAACATAAACATGTAACTGCATATTAAAAAATATATTTGTAAGACACTTAAAGATGTGTTTTATGAATTAAAAATTAATTACTAACATGTTTTTTTATTAATTTTTGTTTCATATTTACACTTTTTTATGTAACGTTAAGTAGATTGCTTTATTATATAAAAAAACTTATAAGTATTATTATTGTTATTCTAGATGAAATTCTATGAGAAATTATGGGAAAATAAAACAAATCAATTATTTTAAAATTTAGAGTGGGGGATCAGTTTCACATGTCCATTTAACACAAAATGATCCCATTCTAGTATTTTATGGCACATAATAAAATAAATGTATTATGGGAGATAAATTCTGTACGTTTTTTGGGAGGAAGGGGGTACCAACATTTTAAGTGATTACGTGTTGTTTTATGACCTTACCAGTTGGACTTAGAGTTAGTGATAAAAATATTTAATGAACAGCCTTAAAAATTGAGAATAGCCCGGAAATGAAGATTATTTAAGGTCAAATTTATTTATGAAACTGATCCCCCACTATAAATTCTAAAATGATTATTTGTGTTACGTTTTATTTTCTTTCTGCCAAATCTTTGAGTGTGTTCACACATAATCGCCTAAAAAATAGAATCTCATTTTGGGGAAGAGTGATTTAGTTAAGGGTGTTATTAATTATGTGTCATCCTATTTACTTGTCTCCCCACTGGGGCAGTTAGACACAAGGTCGTTGTTTTATGTGGGGAATCCAGCTTTCACAGAATGGCCACTCTAGATTGGAAGAAAAATATTGGCAAGTAACAAAATAAAATGGACATTCCCGCACAAAATTATCTATTATATAAATCCCACCTGTCTGTCTGTATGTATGTATGTAAAGCTTCTCCTCCGAAAGTACCCAACAAACGGTCACACGGGTGACATCATTCCGACCGGCCGGCCCAGGCGCGTGTAATATCTCAGAACCAGAAAAAAAAATTGACTCTTCCGGGGTCGACTGAGCACTTTTCTCCAATGGGGGGTGGCTTTTAACTCCATTTTTCAACGTTGTTTAGTACTAATTTAAGAATAAATCAATGCTATCATGTATAATTTCAAAAATAATGCAAAGTCACAATAAACCAGAAATGACATCAGAGAGTGGCAGGAAGAAATTCACTCACACTACAACCATTTTTTCCTTTCTTTCTTTTTTCGCTCTCACTCCCACACTTTCTTTCTTAATTATTAATAGACGCTAATATTCCTCCCCACCCCCTCCCTAATATGGCCGTTCTGTTATCATGATAGGCATTACCTTCTCCTTTCAGGCCAAATTGGGGGGGGGGTCGGCATTCGCTGGTGTGAGCACCTCAGGCCAAATTTGGGGGAGGGATGGATAATCGATGTTCGCCGGTGGGGCACCTCAGGCCCAATTTTTTTTTTTTTGGGGGGGGGGGTGGCATACGCCGGTGGGACACCTCAGGCGAAATTTGTGGGAGGAGGGGGTGTCGGCATTCACTGCTGTGAGCGCCTCAGGCCAAATTTGGGGGAGGGGGAGTGTTGACATACGCCGGTGGGACGCCTCAGGCGAAATTTGTGGGAGGGGGGGGGCGGCATTCGCCGGTGTGAGCACCTCAGGCCAAATTTGGGGGAGGGGGGAGTATCGGTATTCGCCGGTGGGGCGCCTATGGTGAAATTTGGGGATGGGGGCGTGTTGGCATACGCCGGTGGGACACCTCAAGCGAAATTTGGGGGAGGGGGAGTGTCGGCATTCGCCGGTGTGAGCGCCTGAGGCTAAATTTGGGGGAGGGGGGAGTATGAGTATTAGTCGGTGAGAGAGATCCCGACCTTGGGCGCGTATCAGCCCGTACTTTAGGGAAGAGGAAGTGCACCAAAGGAAAAGGGATTAAAAAATAAAATGATAATCTGATTTTTGATTTGACAGTGTAAGATCGACACCTATCGGATAGGACTAGATCTCAAGGCAAAAATGCCGAGAACAGATACTACACTTTGATCTTAGCCAAAAGCCCAAGAAAGCTTGATAAATACAAAATTTTGATGTGATTTAATGGAGTATTTATAACAAATCTACAGTAGTACAGCAGTCTATCCACTAGACACTGTTCAAATTACATTATTGAATTAACAAGTAATAATAACTATGATTTTCTTTGAACAAACATTGTATACTACTATTTAACAAATTCTTACATGAGTTTTGAATATCAACAAAAAATTTTAGACTCCCCTAGGCCGTTTTTCTCTAATTCAACATAGCTTTTATACGCCATTTTGTAAACCGAAAATGAGATTAATTCACTTCTTTTGGCTAAGATCCAAGTGTAGTATCTGTTCCGATGGATACTGCACCCCATAGACTGGTATCGTCTTGGCCTTCAGGGCTTCATTCCGCCGGTCTATGGGTTTGTCCTGTGCAGTTCTAGGAGTCCACACTCCCAGGCTTTGCCTCTCCTCTTTGGGGAGGAGTAAGTTTATTGCTTACTGCTAGAGGCGCCCTATCGGGGAATGCCGAATAACAGCATCTACGTTTCTCTTCAGACTATTTTGCAGATAAAAAGCGGGGGGGGGGGGGGGGATCGGTTAGAGTGATTTCAGGCGTGCCCCAGAGGCCTCCTTGATTTTTTCAATACTCGGCGTTGTCTGGGAGAAAACTGCTCAATGTTCTAGAAAGAGCTACTGTAGTGATAAGTTTGTATAATATTTTAACGCCATTTACGATTCTCTTTGGACTATTTTGCAGAATAAAAAATAGGGGGGATCGGTAAGAGTGATGTCAGTAGAGGCTTCTGTGGTATAGCAACTGGTTTGGGGGACTTTTGCGGTATAGGAACCTGAGGCTTCTGCGGTATGGCACCCGGGGAAAAGTGTTCAATATCAGAGATAGAGCTACTGTAGTGATAGGTTTGGAAAATATTTTAACGCCATCTTCGTTCCCCTTTGGACTATTTTGCAGATGAAAAGGAGGGAGGACACCTAAGTATTTCAGTAGTGCTCAGGAGGCCTCCTTTATTTTCAAAGTACTCGGCGTTGTCCGGGAGAAAAGTGTTCAATGTCCTAGATAGAGCTACTGTAGTGATAGGTTTGGATAATATTTTCACAGCATCTATGCTGAAAAGGATGGGGGAATCGATAAGAGTAATTTAAGTAGTGCTCATGAGGACTCCTTGATTTTCAAATTACTCGGCGTTGTCCAGGAGAAAAGTGCTCAATATCCTAGATAGAGCTACTGTAGTGATAGATTTGGAAAATATTTTAACACCATCTTCGTTCCCCTTTGGACTATTTTGCAGATGAAAAGGAGGGAAGACACCTAAGTGATTTCAGTAGTGCTCAGGAGGCCTCCTTGATTTTCAAAGTACTCGGCGTTGTCCGGGAGAAAAGTGTTCAATGTCCTAGATAGAGCTACTGTAGTGATAGGTTTGGATAATATTTTCACAGCATCTATGCTGAAAAGGATGGGGGAATCGATAAGAGTAATTTAAGTAGTGCTCATGAGGACTCCTTGATTTTCAAATTACTCGGCGTTGTCCAGGAGAAAAGTGCTCAATATCCTAGATAGAGCTACTGTAGTGATAGATTTGGAAAATATTTTAACACCATCTTCGTTCCCCTTTGGACTATTTTGCAGATGAAAAGGAGGGAAGACACCTAAGTGATTTCAGTAGTGCTCAGGAGGCCTCCTTGATTTTCAAAGTACTCGGCGTTGTCCGGGATAAAAGTGCTCAATGTCCTAGATAGAGCTACTGTAATGATAGGTTTGGATAATATTTTAACCGCATCTATGCTGAAAAAGATGGGGGAATCGATAAGAGTGATTTCAGTAGTGCTCAGGAGGCCTCCTTGATTTTCAAAGTACTCAGCGTTGTCTGGGAGAAAAGTGCTCCATATCCTAGATAGAGCTACTGTAGTGATAGGTTTGGAAAATATTTTAACGCCATCTTTGTTCCCCTTTGGACTATTTTGCCGATGAAAAGGAGGGAGGATACCTAAGTGATTTCAGTAGTGCTCAGGAGGCCTTCTTGATTTTCAAAGTACCCGGCGTTGTCCGGGAGAAAAGTGCTCAATGTTCTAGATAGAGCTACTGTAGTGATAGGTTTGGAAAATATTTTAACGCCATCTTCGTTCCCTCTTTGGACTATTTTGCAGATGAAAAGGAGGGAGGATACCTAAGTGATTTCAGTAGTGCTCAGGAAGCCTCCTTGATTTTCAAAGTACTCGGCGTTGTCCGAGAGAAAAGTGCTCAATGTCCTAGATAGAGCTACTGTAGTGATAGATTTGGATAATATTTTAACAGCATCTATGCTGAAAAGGATGCGGGAATCAATAAGAGTGATTTCAGTAGTGCTCATGAGTCCTTCTTGATTTTCAAAGTACTCGGCGTTGTCCGGGAGAAATTTGCTCAATATCCTAGATAGAGCTACTGTAGTGATAGATTTGGAAAATATTTTAACACCATCTTTGTTCCCCTTTGGACTATTTTGCAGATGAAAAGGAGAGGGGGGTCAGTAAGAGTTATTTCAGCAGTATCTTCTGCGGTATAGCAACCGGGGAGTGCTTCTGCAGTATAGGAACCTGAGTCTTCTGCGGTATAGCACCAGAGGAGTGCTTCTGCTATTTAGGAACTTGAGGCTTCTGCAGTATGGCAGCCGGGGGGTGCTTCTGCGGTATAGAAACTGGGGGGGGGGTGCTCTTGCGGTATAGGAACCTTAGGTTTGTGTGGTATGGCACCCAGGGTGTGCTTCTGCGGTATGGCACCCGGCGTTGCTTCTGCAGTATAGAAACCAGGGTAGGGGGGGGGTGCTTCTTCAGTATAGCAACCAGTGGGGTACTTCTGTGGTATATCAACCGGAGGGTGGTTCTGCAATATAGAACCATGAGGCTTCTTGGTATAGGACCTGAGGCTTCTGCGGTATGGCACCCAGGGTTTGCTTCTGCGGTATGGCACCCGGGGTTGTTTCTGCAGTATTGAAACCAGGGTAGGGGGGGTGCTTCTTCAGTATAGCAACCAGTGGGGTACTCTGTGGTATATCAACCGGAGGGTGGTTCTGCAATATAGAACCATGAGGCTTCTTGGTATAGGACCTGAGACTTCTGCGGTATGGCACCCAGGGGGTGCTTCTGCGGTATATGGGGGTGCTTCTACCGTATGACACCCAGGGGGAGGGTGCTTCTGCAGTACAGGAACCTGAGGCTTCTGCGATATGGCACCTGCGGGGGTGCTACTGCATTATGGCACCTGCGGGGGGTGCTACTGCATTATGGCACCCAGGGATGATGCTTCTGCGGTATAGGACCACGAGGCTCCTGCGGTATAGCAACTGTGGAGGGGTGCTTCTGCGGTATAGCAACCAGGGGTGCTTCTGCGGTATAGCAACCGGGGGGTGCTTCTGCAGTATAGCAACCGAGGGGTGCTTCTGTTGTATAGGACCATGAGGCTTCTGCGGTATAGCAAGCGGGGGTGCTTCTGTTGTATAGGACCATGATGCTTCTGCGGTATAGCAACCGGGTTGTGGGGGCTTCTGCAGTATGGCACCAGGGGTGTGCTTCTGCGGTATAGGGGGTGCTTCTATGGTATGGCACCTGGGGGGGATGCTTCTGCAGTATAAGAACCTGAGGTTTGTGCGGTATAGTACCCGGTGGGTGCTTCTGTGGTATGGCGCCCGGGGGGTGCTTCTGCGGTATAGAAACCGGAGACAGGGGGGATGGTGCTTCTGCAGTATAGCAACTGGAGGGGGTACTTCTCTCGTATAGCAACCGGAGGATGGTTCTGCAATATAGAACCTTAAGGCTTCTGCGGTATAGCAACCGGGGGGTTGTTCTGCGGTATAGGAACCTGAGGTCTCTGCGGTATGGCACTCAGGGGTGCTTCTGCGGTATAGGGGGGTGCTTCTATGGTATGGCACCTGGGGGGGGGGCTTCTCCAGTATAGGAACCTGAAGCTTCTGCGGTATGGCACCTGGGGGGTGCTTCTACGGTATGGAACCCGGAGGGGGGGGGGGTGCTTCTGCGGTATAGAACCACGAGGATTCTGCGGTATAGCAACCAAGGGGGGGGATGCTTCTGTGGTATAGGACCATGAGGCTTCTGCAGTATAGCAACTGGGGAGGGGCGCTCCTGTGGTATAGGACCACAAGGCTTCTGCAGTATAGCAACCGGGGGGTGCTCCTGTGGTAAAGGACCATGAGGCTTCTGCAGTATAGCAACCGGGGGTGCTTCTGCGGTATAGGACCACAAGGCTTCTGCGGTATAGCAACCGGGGGGTGGGGGCTTCTGCAGTATGGGCCCCGGGGGGTGCTTCTGCGGTATAGGGGGTGCTTCTATGGTATGGCCCCCGGGGGGGATGCTCCTGCGGTTTAAGAACCTGAGGTTTCTGCGGTATGGCACCCGGGGGTGCTTCTGCGATATAGCAACCGGAGGTGGGGGCTTCTGCAGTATGGCACCCGGGGGATATTCTGCGGTATAGGAACCTGAGGCTTCTGCGGTATGGCACCAGGAGCGTGCTTCTGCGGTATGGCACCAGGGGGGTGCTTCTGTGGTATAGCACCAGGGGGTGCTTCTGCGGTATGGCACCTAACGTTATTATTTCAGTCAGGTTCATAAACTGCACAAGTATCAAAATGAGTAAGTAAAACAAACAAAAATTATAAATACTCAAAATATCATTAAAAGTGTAATCATAATTTAGGAAACGATATTTGAGCTCAATAAAAAAAAACCTTCTGGTTCTCATATTGTTTGCATCACATTTTATTATTGTGTTTTAGCATTAACTTGCCTATTAGCTGAGCAGCTTAAGTCAAAAATGATGAAGAATCGTGCATTTTGGTAAGCAAGCATGAAACTTGGCACGATTGCTCACGATGGTCTACTCTTCCGAAAAAACTTTTGGGCCACTCAAAAAATCCAAGATGGCCGCCATTTTTCAAGATGGCCGCCACGGATGGTAAAATTTATCATTTTGTGAACTAAATGCTTCATTTTTGACCGATTTCCACATATTATATATCAATTTATATGTTTCTGATGTCAACAAAGCCATTTCTGACGACAAAATAAAGATTTAACACCATTTGAGTGTAATAAAGGCTATATTTTACACACTTATGTCAGTTTATCTTGCATTTTTCTCTTCTTGTTCTTGTGTATTCATCAGGATTCACACGTTCAACACTCGCAATTGCAGCTGCATAAATTTGTACATGGAAGGCCGAATTTATAGCATTTGCATCTTCCAAAGCATTGTGTCTTGCATCCGCATTTTGTTAGTTCCTTGCAGCTTTCTGCAACTGGCGGAAGTGTTGTCCAAAATATCTTCCATGTATTGCCGTGTAAACATATCTATCTGTTTGTCTTTCTTTCGCTAATTACCTTATTTTATATGTAGATATAATTATAGAATTCATGACATACACTTAACGAATTCCGGACAAAATATAAATGTTAATTTGTGCCCTGTAACATCAGCCATCACAATACTGAAAATATCATTAAAAATATAATAATAGATATCTACATAGCATATTCAAAATATCATCATGTTTACCATTTTTATTTTTTTCAATAGTGCTTTTAATCCGATGTAATGGGGGAGGAGAGGTAAGAAGATTTAGGCAACTCAAATCATGACTAAAACACGAACTCAACATGAAAGGAAAAACTATAAAATCCTTACCTGTTGTGGCAGCTCCTTCAGTATTATACCTGAATTGCAACGAATTGCCAGTTTCCTACAAGCAAACACATTGTACTTGTTAAGTTAACAAAACAAGGTAGTTTTTTTAAAAAATCTGGTAACATATAAAAGAAAACAAATCAAGTCCCACGAGGGTGAATGATTCACATCGCTTATTTTACTTTTTATTAAACCTCATCCAAGCAAAGTGAAAGGACTCTTATGTAAATACAATATGCAAATGATTTTAAAAATTTCTTAGTTTCCCTCCTCCACATCATGTTCTGGTTAACTAAAATCCATACACATTTCCATAAAGTAAAAAAAGAAAAACTCTTTTTACTAAGGGATGAGGCAGCGAAGAAGTGATGGAAATTCGTGGACTTTACTAATCCAGCATTTTAGTTGCAGTTTTTAAGGTATTGTCTGAAACCTCAACCAGAAAATCCTGGTTTCTTTTAGATCCATTATGGACTGCAGAATTGACAGAAACATTACTGTTCTTCTATGAGTGCCATGACTAATCAAAGTGAAACCAGTCATCACATTGATGTAATTATCGGTCTAGAAATATGAGGCCCAATAATAAGCAGGGTTAACACAAATTATGCTTTTCTAAGGTCAATAATAATGAGTTATCTTTGTGGTGTCTTCAACAGCATTTCCATTGAAATTATTCAGAATCGAAAGCAAAGGAAGATTTTCTTTGTACTCAGCTTTTGCTATTTTACTGAAATATTCTTTAAACAGACGCTTTTTTCTTCTTTTGCTGCTTTCTGTGTAGCATTTTGCTACCTTGGTTCTATTTAGTCCCAGGAGGTCCACCCGACCAGGTTTCACCATCTCTCTGAGAAAGGGTTTGTTTATTACTAATCGTTTAAGGTGCCCCTGCTGGAGAACGCCCATGGGGCTGCTCAGGCATTTTTGTAGCTCAGAGTGCGATTATTGTTGACTCAACGATAATCAGATTTCTTCTTCGTATTTCTATTACTGTTATCAGTAGATATTTTATGTTCTAGTCAAGTAGAGATGTACGCAGTTGAACACGTTGGGTGTTGGTTAACTTAATGAGTTATTTCCATATTTTTCAGTGTGTTTTAACTCTTCCCTCATCTTTTGGGCCCGGATCTTTCAACTTTATAAAGGATCAAATGTTTAGCTTGGTGAGAACCGCAACTTTTGAAGACTTAGTGTTTGAATTATTTCTTACTAGCTGCAACAGCTCAGGCTAAGAACTTGTTTTCAAGGGTTAGCTTGGCAGTGTACATGTCTACCTTCAATGCTAACCAATTCTTTAACACATAGCAACGTTGCATATTTAGCTTAATGTGTCATGTGTGTTGAAAGTTCCCAGTTGGGGTCGTATATGTCTGTGCATCCTCAATCACTGGCAGGATAAAATGGAACAGGCCCATGCTTTCAACTCGACATTTCATTCTCTAAGTGAATTGCATTGTACTTGGGGTAGTAATTCTTCAGTCAAAGAAAGAAATACTATATCTTTACGGATATATACATCTTGTTTTTGCTAAAGTTCCTCCTTAACCCTAATCTGGGAGACTGCGTTTTTCATTTTGTTTTAAAGAGAACAGTAAGCAAGTCGTTTTACGCAGAAATTATATTTTACCGTATAAAGGGCAGTAAAATTCTTAACTCCTTTTTCTATATTGCAAGGTTGGATAACACAATTCGCTGTAAAGTGCAAGGAGAGGGGATGTAGGTCGGTTCACGCAACTCGAAGTACATTAAAAAACAAACAAAAAACAATAAAACCCTTACTTGAGTTGCATCGAATTACCCCGCTGCTTACAAGCAATCAAATTGTAGTCAATAAAAACTGGTAACATACAAAATTTAAATAAACAACTAAATCCGGTGTCCACCGACTTTATTCACTCACTTCTGGCCACACGAAGGCGAGCAATTCACTTCGTCTTTTTTGTTTACTTTTATCTAGTCTGATCAAATCAAATTGAGAGGACTCTCATGTAAATACAATATTCAAATTATTTACAGAACTTCATCGCTTCCCTTCCACATCAAGTTATGGTCAAATAAATTTCTACAATACAAAATATCGTCATGTTTACAATTTTTACTTTTTAAAATGTGCTTTAGTTTTTTTTCCTAATTTCATTTTTTATTACAATAAATATTCAATCAATAGTAAGTACCCCATTAATTTTTTTCTCATCAACGAGGTTTAGAGGGGAACGTCATGAAAAAAGCTGCGAAACTAAAAGTCACTACTATCTGCTATTTTTCCACGGATTTTAGTCCAATTAATAAAATAACGGGTTCTCTTATCTATCTTGAACCAGCTGTCGTGACGTTCGACTCGGAAGCGTTCGGCTGTTCTACGCAAACGGCCAAGAGTTGCCGAGCTGAAGCAGCGAGCAGCCGACATTTTTTATACGGTACTGCGTCCTATGATAATGTTTTGCTTGTTTTTTTTTAGGGTTAGGGTTTACGGTTAGAGTAAGGAATGTTTTAAAGAAACAAAGAAAATTAAACATATTTACATGAAGTTTTTGAAAGAAACAACAGGAAAAAAAAACATAGCGAGGTTACAGTTATAAAATGAATACTGTATTTTTATTTACCAAAATTACTGTTAATACGACATATTTGTTTGTAACAAAGTTATCGGCTGCTCGCTGATTGGCTAATCGCAATCGGCCGTTTGCGTAGGACAGCCGAACGATTCCGAGTCGAACGTCACGACAGCTGGTTCAAGATAGATAATAGTACCAAATAAAGTTACATTTATATATTTAAAAAATTAACAACTTAAACTAACAAAAAATTATAAATACTGAAAATGTCATTAATAATTTCTTGATTTGTTATGTTTTAAAATACAGGCGATTTGGGGGTATTTACAAGTCAAATTGGAACGTTAGCTCATTTTGGCAATGTTCAAGTACGACTAACTCTAAGCAAAGTTGTTTCCAACCGGAAACGGTCTCCGTTCGAAATTGGTTCCGATAATAAAAACTTCCTGTTTTGGTTAGTTTTGTACTGAATTTTATTTTAAATAATTTATTAGACAAAAATAAATAATCACAGAGGGAAAATAATAAAATAGGTTGTTTCAGAAATCATAGTACTGTCGGATAGCATATATTATATGGCCGAAGTAATTTACTTTTACTTGTCGACGCCAGAGAAACTCCTGCAGGTAGCTATTGAAAGTGCTTTTTAGGGGCATGTGTGCCCCTTCAAAAAACGATCCTGCTCGGATCGACATAGATTTTTTACATGTTGGACACTTCCAACAGTAACCGTTTTTGCATGTTCGAACATTTCTGCACTGTAGCCTCATTCTTGTAGTCGAGCAGTTGGAACACATTCGACTATTGGCAATCAGACCCTGCCCTGCCAACCATTCTAACGTTTTCTTTTCTCCAGTTGTGTCCATTAATAACACTTGCAAGGAGATAGTGCGCAACCGACATTCATCTGCGGTTAGTACGTCTTGTACGATATAATTCATTATCATAAAATACAAAAGAAATAAAACCAGAAAATTGACTACCAGAGACATCAATATCGAAACAACGGAAAGCTAAATTGTTAAGTGGCGCCCCGTAGTAAAAAAAAAGAACTCCCAAAATACTAAATTCAAATAATACTTACTTTTTGCTCGATAATCTGGTTTTTTAGAAAGAAACGCTTTTAAGACGTGTTAAGTAAAAGGTGACGAGGTGCACGTGTGGATGTCAATATTCAAGATGGCAACTGGTAGTGTAGGTTCGCAGAAAATTTAATAGGACAATTTTAAATGAACGATTTGAAAACAGGGTCGGATAAAATTATTATTGTTTTAGGCTCTTGTGCAGAATCCATACAGGATCGAGAGTTCCAATCGTGTAAGGGGCAGTAACTCTCTTTCTTTAAGTCATGCAAATTCAATTAATAGAACATTTTTCGAAGAAATAACAATTTGAGAATGCAACAGTATATTGATAGAACATTTATTGAACAAAATAGAATATCGGGGTATCTTTCAGAATGATCAGTACAGTCGCGGACGGGGTCTAAAAAACTAACGAGAACGGGGTTATAAAAATAAATATGCAACAAGTGAGTTTAACCTACGTCGAGAAGAGATATTTGTCTACTTACCTATGATATTTGTTTGTATTTTTACGTACTATAAATGGGGTTTTATTAGATGTAAAAAAAAATTCTTGTTCATTTTTTACTCGTTTTCTTTAGACATTATGGCGTCTTACGAGCAAGCGCCATTTTTTTTTTTTTTTTGGGAAGTTCGCGTGATAAAACTATTGATTTCTACTAAATAGCAGTTGGAACGGTTTAAAAATACAAACAAATATCACAGGTCAGTTTTAAATTAACTTTTATCGACGACAGTTACTTTTATTTGTTGTATATTTGTTTTTTTGAGCGTTTTCAGCGTACTGATCATTCTGAAAGATACCCGAATATCGTATATTTTTTCAATTTTTCTGGGTTTTTTAAAAACTTTTTTTCATTTCAAAACCAGCAAAACGAACAGTCCTATTGTTTGGATTAAAAGATTTTTGATTTTTTTATAGTTTAAAATATTAAATTATCGCAGACATCAACATTTGTGAAAATCAACAGTATATTGATAAAACATTTATTGAAGAAAATAGAATTTGGGAAAATCACCACTTTTTGTTGAGTACTTGTTAAATATAATAATTTTTTTCAAAAACAAAATACACCTTCACTAAACGTATATTTTTATATATATAAAAAAAATCCATGATTTTTTGTTAATGAAAATAAGATCTGTATATGTTTAAAATATTTTTTTTAAAAACTATTTCGTATATATTACGAAAAATGCCCCTACACTCTTATTTATAAAATCAGTATAACTCGAAGAATTAACGATATTATCATTGAATAAAGCATTGTTTAATTAATATTTGTTTGTGAAAATATTGATTAAATATGACGTTATTATTTCATTTATTTAATCTACAAAAGTACAGAGAAAAGATAAACTATACTACATGTTATAATAAATTACTGTAACTCTTCAGGAAATGAGTCATGGTTATTCCCCTTTGGCCGGAACTAAGGATTCCGCCATATTGACTTTGCCAAACACGTGTATATATTTTAAGCTGATAAAACCTTTACGAAAGGCATTCTTATTCATTCTTCTTTTATCATTACAATTTTATCAGCTTAAAATAAGAAAAAAAAAAAAAAAAAAAAAAATGGACAAATTACTTCGGCCAGAAAGATTTAACACAGAACCAACTGCTCCGAATTCGGAAAAAATATACAAACATTGGAAACTAACATTTGAATATTACCTACGCACGTTAAATAACGACCAAATCGAAAACAATGCGCAAAATCTTTTCGCATTGATCAATTCTGTCTCGGCGACAATTTTCGAAATCATAAGCGACGCCACGGATTACAACGGCGCCATAGAAACGCTAGACGCTATTTATATGAAACCAACAAACATTGTATTTAACAGACATCAACTCCTGACAAGTAAACAGAAACCGACACAAACCATCGACGAGTTCATGCAACAGTTGGAAGTATTCGCTAAATCTTGCGAATTTCAAGCGGTAAGTGCCGAGGAAAACAAAAAACAATATATACGGGACGCGTTCATTAGCGGCATCTCGTCTTCGTCTATCCGTCAGCGCCTACTTGAAAAACCTTTCTCGACACTACAAGAGACATTTACAGTGGCTAGATCCCTAGAACAAACGGAGAAGCATACGGCCAGCTTCGATTACCACCCGAGCGTAACAGCTTCCGTAGGTCAACCAGAAGAAACTCCCTTAGCCGCTGTAAAAGGAAATACATTACAAAAAGGAATTTGTTTCTTCTGTGGGAACACACGGCATGCACGGGCGATGTGTCCTGCACGTAATGCCGAGTGTAGAAAATGTAAAAAAAATGGCCATTGGGCTAAGGTATGTAGATCATCCTCCTCTCCTGCTGCTGTGTTGTACGACCCGGACTCCCCCCCCCACCCAATCTCTCCTGACTAGGAACGGGTGCCAAAGACATCACCTACACCAAATGCGAAATAAATGGGCAGGTAGTGAATGCTATGGTAGACTCCGGCAGCGTGAGGACGTTCATTAGCAAAAATACAGCAAGAAAGCTGAAACTTTTTGTTATCCCCAAACTGAAAACCGTAGCATTGGCGGACCCGAATCATCATGCTAAAATCATCGGCGAAACTGTTGTTGACATCTCTCTAAACGGTAAAAACCACCACGCCATGACGGTGGAAGTAATTAAGGACCTGTTCACGGATATGATTGTCGGAAAAGACCTTCTAAAACAATATAAAACTGTGACGTTGAAATTCGACGGTCCCAGGGAAGAACTTGTTATTGGAGCGATGGGTAAGAAAATTTCTCCTCCTCCCCTCTTCTCTCATCTTTCTACTCGGACGACCCCTATTGCCACCAAATCTCGTCGTCACTCATTCACTGACAACATTTTTATTAAAGAGGAAACTGCCAGAATGCTGAGGGAAGGCATAATAGAGCCCTCTATATCTCCTTGGCGAGCCCAAGTTTTAGTGACCTCTAACGAGAATCAAAAAAAAAGAATGGTGGTCGACTACAGCGACACCATAAATAGATTTACAGAACTGGATGCCTATCCCATGCCTAACATTACTAAAATGATTGATGACATAGCTCGATACAACGTTTTTACAACACCTGACCTGAAGTCTGCTTACCACCAAATCCCAATTAGTCACGCCGATCGGAAATACACAGCATTCGAAGTAAATGGAAAACTTTACCAATTTACTCGTATCCCTTTTGGAGTCACTAACGGAGTGAGTGCCTTTCAAAGATGCATCGATGACATTGTAGAAAGAGAAAAATTAACAGATACTTTTGTGTATGTAGACAATGTCACGATATGCGGAAAGGATCAACAAGAACACGATTACAACCTTCAAAGGTTTTATAATGTAGCAAAAAAATGCAACATCACACTCAACCAAAGTAAGAGCATCATTTCTACTACTTCTATCACACTTCTTGGGTACACAATCCAGAACAACCAAATTACTCCTGATTACCTGAGGCTAAAACCACTCCTTGAAATGCCACCGCCTCTAAATCTACAGTCGCAAAAACGAATAATTGGTATGTTCTCTTACTATAGTAAATTCATTCGAAATTTTTCTGATAAGATACTGCCGCTGAACCATAACAGGGAGTTTCCACTACCCCCGTCTATTCTAAATTCTTTTCAGACGCTGAAGACCGACTTAAGTAATGCCACCCTTATAACTGTTGACCCGGACAAAGAATTTGTAGTGGAAACTGATGCCAGTAAATACTGCATTGCTGCTACGCTGAACCAACAGGGTAGACCCGTTGCATTCTTTTCTCGGACACTAAGTCCGAACGAGATTAGACATCACGCGGTCGAAAAAGAAGCTGCTGCGATTGTCGAAGCTCTTCGAAAGTGGCGACACTTCTTACTCGGGAGACATTTCAAAGTTATTACAGATCAAAAGAGCGTCAGTTTTATGTTCGATAATAAGAGAAAATCAAAAATTAAAAATGATAAGATATGTCGTTGGCGGATCGAACTGTCACAATTCAAATTCAGCATTACTTACCGCCCAGGAACGGAAAATACAGCTGCTGATACGTTTTCTCGCATCTCTGCATTAACGCACACTTTGCAAGACCTCCGCGACTTGCATGCTACACTATGCCATCCTGGAGTCACGCGACTCAGCCACTTCATCCGGACAAGAAACCTTCCTTTTTCTTTAGAACAAATTAAAAACATAACAGACTCGTGCCCCTCCTGTCAGTATTTGAAACCTAAATTTGCCAGTTGTAACAAAGGAACACTCATACAGGCTATATTACCTTTCCAGCGACTAAACATCGACTTTAAAGGCCCTTTACCTACCTCTGTACGTGGTAACAAATACTTACTCACCATAATTGATGAATATACTCGCTTTCCCTTTGCCTTCCCCTGTAAGGATATGACTAGTAAAACCGTGATCCATTGTCTAAACCAACTATTTGCTATTTTTGGCATGCCCGATATGATACACACTGACCGAGCTGCTGACTTCCTTGCAGGAGAAATCAAAGATTACTTACGTGGCAAAGGTATCGCCACCTCTAAAACAAGTAGGTATCACCCTGAGGGTAACGGGCAAGTTGAGAAGCTCAATGGAACTTTATGGAAGGCCATCCAAACGACCTTACACTCTAGCAACATGAAACTGCCTCATTGGGAAGAGATACTACCAAACGCTCTCCATTCAATCAGGTCGTTACTGTGCACTGCCACCAATATGACTCCTCATGAGAGAATGTTCAAATATAGTCGTAGATCTTCCTCCGGAACTTCTGTTCCCACTTGGGCGAAACCAGGCCCAGTATATGTCAGAAACCATACTAAGTCTAGTAAGCTCGACCCTCCAGTAACCCTGCTACCTTATTAGACATAAACCCCTACTATGCTCATGTACGACTACCCTCTGGTGCGGAAACTACTGTCAATGTGCGAGACCTGGCCCCTAACTCCTCAAACCAAGAAGACGAACACGATGAAAACAATACTGCAAGCCCTGAAGCCCATAAAGAACCGCCACCTGACGAAAACAATATCGACGTGGAGGAGAAGAATCCCTTACCTGATCCTGAACATATCCATACTAGCCACGATGTGGATGCTGAGAACAAAAATCCCTGTGAGTCAGTGCGGAGATCGTCCAGAATGCGGCGATTTCCAAGTAAATATAAGGACTTTTTAACCTAGTACAGAACAGACTAAATTTAACTTCTGTAATTCCATACTTGATTATTGTTGAAGGGGAAAATGTTATAATAAATTACTGTAACTCTTCAGGAAATGAGTCATGGTTATTCCCCTTTGGCCGGAACTAAGGATTCCGCCATATTGACTTTGCCAAACACGTGTATATATTTTAAGCTGATAAAACCTTTACGAAAGCCATTCTTATTCATTCTTCTTTTATCATTACACTATACTTAAGACATCGAAAAAAGTAATTAAAAAAAAATGGAACACTACTTTTTATCAAATAATGAATAAGTAATTCAGACTTGATTTTTTATATAATTAAAAAAAAATTCAAACTTACTACACTATATTTAGTCGGTGTAAACATTATTACGTGTATACATATTTGCAGTAATTATTTCTCTTTTGGAAATCCAAACATATGCAGTAGGCATTTTAACTTTGTGAATTATGAAATGAAATTTTAAAAAGCGCGAAATTATTTTTAAATTGGTTGATTTCCTGAATTTTGATTCCATTATTAAACAGACAGTTAACATTGAACTTTTTTTTGTATAATTTTTAAACAAATTTCAAAGTCTGAATTACTTACGGTTGATTGGGTTAGAAGTTTAAATAATGGTAATTGATAATTCAGTTTTTTGCAGTATTTGATCGTGAATTATTATTTTCTTTAAATTTATATTGAATAAAGATCAGTTTCAGGATAAATCGAATCGTGTTCCTTTATTTTCTTTTTTTGCATGCAATTTTTAAAGTTTTCTAATGCTTTGTTTTAAATATTTACAATATCGTATGGTCAACATGTTTTGATATTTTGGATAACTTTAGTAAAGGTGTTTTTTTGTTTACAAGAAATAATACATTTGCACCAAGCATTATAATAAAGTAATAGATTTATTATATTCCGTGATCATTAATTAATAAATCCTGAAAATTTCATTAAAATTGGTTGATTTCCTGAATTTTGATGGATTATTTAGTGAATGGAGAAGTCGAAATGCCTTCTTATTGCTATTACGACGGCCATGGTTTTGACACGCAATGCAGTGACGTCATTTTCTAGCCAACCGGCCTGTAGTAACACTCGGTGGCCACGATTCAAGTCGATTACGTCCATTTTCGTAGAAGCTAGAAATTATGTATTTAGAAAAAGAGTTGTCCGCCCCTTCTTACACGATTGGAACTCTTCTAAAATAAACTTCGCTCGTGTATGAAATCTGTACAAGAGCCTTGTTTTATGTATGGCATTACTTACCTACACCCCCCCCGAAAGAGTTAATCGAAAATATTTAAAGACCCCCCCCCAAATGGAATTCTCTAGCAACCTGGTAATTGTACACCGAAAAAAAAGTTGGTCCATAAGAACAACACATGCAACATGGTGAAAACTGATGCCCCCTCCTAAAATCTCAAATATTCGGGAGGAGGTAGGTAAGTGTACACCGAAAAAAGAACAAAAAATATTCAGTAAAAAGTTGTGAAAAACGGACTATGGTAAAAGACTTTAGGTACGTGCAAAATCAATGGCCGATTCCCAAAATGTAAAAACATTTTGACCCCCCCCCCACTCTTCACTTAAAAATTCACTAAAATTCAGGAAATGGACCAATTTTAATGAAATTGTCCGTATTTATTAATCAACAATCACGGAATATAATGAAAACATTATTTCTTTTTTAATCTTAGTGAAAATGTATTAATTTTTAAAACAAAATACACATTTACTAGTTATATTTTTATATATAAATAAAAAAAAAATGCATTAATTTTGTTTATGAAAATAAAGCATTGAAGATGTTAACAATTAAAAAAAATATTTTTTAATATTTTTTATATATTTCGAAAAAGGCCCCTAAATACCGTGTTAACAAAATTACTATAACTCGAAAAAAAATTAATTTTTTGAATTAGCGATATTATTATTGAATAAAGCATTTTTAAATCAATATTTTCACCAAAAAAAGAATATAATTGCAAAAAATATTTCATGTTATTTTAATGATTAGAGTTTCTGGAAAAATAAAATAAATGCCACATAATTATATTTCCCTTTCATACATGAACGTGGCATCATCAGCGCAAGAAATTTTTTTTATAATCTTGAAAATAAACAAAAACTGGACAAATTTGAGACCCAGGAACTTAACTAACAAAAGAATTTTAAAAATTGGATAATTTCTACTAACGATGAACTTTGATTGATATGGTAGCCCCGTTCTGTAATAACCAGCAACCACTCACTTTTACACCGCCCTCAAATTTTTATTTTTAGAGATTCAACAATTTCGCTAATTTCACAATTCATCGTCAATTATTTGGAAAGATTTGTATTTGTTTTGTCTTTTTTTCATTAATAAATATTTAAGAAGTTAAAAACAATTATTTATCAATAAATAAAGATAATTCAAACATGACATTTTCTTTCAAAATTGAATTCTGTTTATCAATAAATAACTGTTTTAACTTTTTTTTCAATGAATAAATTGTCAGTGTAGCTATTGACTTTAATGTACTTTTTCACACTTAAAATTAAAAGAAAACACTTTATTTAAAAAAAAGAATCAATGTAATTTATCGTTACGACACGTTAAGAATAAATCGAGTAACTAAAGTTTTAAATAATGTAAAAAAATTGATAAAATTGACGCAGTTCGTAACGTAATAATTTTTAACATTTAAAAAGACTTTTATTTAAAATTATAAAAAAAGACATTGGTAAACAGACGTCATTAATAATTTCAGAGTATTACTAAATTAAAAACTAATATTAAGTTAAATATGAACCTTTTTAGTTAAAAATAAAATAAGATCTTAATTGTGTACACTCACAAATATTTTAATTAAATAAGCATTTCCTTTTTCATTATAACAAAATACGGGTACTTAAATTTGTTTGTAACCTTAAAAAGAATAAAGAAATTAATGGATAATAAATTTTCAACTTCTATAAACTATTACAAAACCATTTTTATATATAAAGTTAAAAATGATAAATTATGACATTTTTGTCTTCCATATATTTTGCATAGCGATAGTCAATTGGTAAACAAAGTCCTTTACTCGTTAAGTGATGTCGGATTTTACGAATTTATGCCTTTTGGGGGATAATTTTGCTAATTTTTAGTAAAATGTGGGATTTTTTTTTTATTCAGTATCTTATGACTTTAATTTAATAATTATCTTTGAAATAGTTACCAAAAACTTACATTTATCTTTCAAGGGATTTTTACAAGTAATTTTTTCAAAGTTCAAAATTCGCTGAATTTTTTAGTTTTTTAGCCGCCGTGATTACATATTTCATTATAATTTATTTTTCACACGTAAATATGCAGTTTTTTTCGTTTAGAGATTAAGTTTAGGCTTTTATCTTTCAAACACAATCAAAGTTTACACGGAAACTAATTAAATAATTAATGATAAGCCCTTTTTAATAAGCGTAGTCCATACAAGAAAAGGTAATTTTTGCACATACCTAGGAAAGACGAACAAGACAGACCCCGTCTTAAAATGTAATTTTTTTGAAATTTTTTTCCCAAACCCCCAGAATTCTCTAGCAACATGATAGGTAAATGTAAGCAGAAGAAGAATTTTAAAAATTTGAGATGGTCAAAAAAAGGGGGGTTAATCTACGTTGAATTTACATAGAAAACTGATCCCCCGGCTTAAAATCTAAATTTGTTGAATTTTTTTTTTTAACCCGGAATTCTCTATCGACATGATAGGTAAGTGTACATCGAAAAAAAAGAACAAAAAAATGGTTAGTAAAAAGTTGTGAAAAACGGACTATGGTAAAAGACGAACAATTACCAAACAATCTGTTAATCCAAACAAGAGGACTGTTTGTTGGTTTTTAAATGAAAAAATATACTGTTCATTTTCTCAAATTCTATTTTCTTCAATAAATGTTCTATCAATATACTAAAAAGAGAGTTGTCTGCCCCTTACACCATTGGAACTCTTTTAAAATAAATTTCGGCTCATGTACCGCATCAAGTGCCGAATAAAATTTTAAAGTTACAGATATAAGAAAATGAAAAATTATAAATACTGAAAATGTCATCAAAATCCGATAATTTATTGACTTCTTGTGATCTTTTAAAACGCGATGGCGGGTTGGGTAGTTGGGTCTGTAGCAGTCACCAACAGGGACTAATTTTGAAAGCATAATCACTGTCCCTGTGAGCTGGCTTGTCCAATCAAATCACAGGGCGCAGTAATATCGTTAGTTCCCTAAGGGACTACTTATGTTCCCCTAGGGTTCGAAGAAAAAGATCAGACGACCTCCTGGCACCAACTTGGACACATCGCAGAGAGGAGGAACGAGGAAACACTCTCTCTCCCGCCGCCTCACTCGACGACTACTACCATCGTCACCTGAAGAAATCAACGGACGGCCCTAAGAACTCTTATATTCTTCCTCTTCCTCAGACGGACACTGTCCCACTCTCATCTTTTTGGTATAGGTAACCTGGAGTTAATAAAACCCCTTTTTGTTATAGTTACAGAAATACTTTTCGATGTTCCGTTTCTTTACGAGAAGATAAAAGGATAACCCCTTCCACCCACTCAAATCATTCCCTTACAGGTCTTTGATTACATTAAAAAAAAACAAAGGGAAACAATTGCTAAGAGGCGTCCCTGTTGTAAAAAACAAAATAATAAATTCACGTAATACTTACTTGTTGTTCGATAATCTGCTTTCAAATGACTTATCTGCTTTTAAGAAAGAAACGATTATATGATGCATTAATAAAAAGGTGACGATGGTTCATGGGTGGACGTCAATTATTCAAAATGGCGACTTGTAGAGCAGTTGCGCAGAAAATTCAAGAGGACATTTAAATGAATCATTTAAGAACAGGGCCGATCTTATTTGGTTAACATTACGGTTCAAATTATTTTTATTTTATTTATCGCAATATTCGAATAATTTAATGTGAAAAAAAGATATGACAGGCACCATCTTTCTTGAATTCATATTTTTGGGGACCAAAACTGGTGTAAGTTCTGCAGGAGAACCTGGCGCAGGTAAAATTACACCGAAAATAATGGCACAAGTGGATAAATATGAAAAATGGCACAAGTGAAAATATGTTACAATGAGTTCATCAGAATCATGGACACTGTTCATTCAGGGAAACCATTGTTTGACAACAAGTTCGCCAAATTATAAAGTAGATTATATCTATAATTCAATTATAAGATAAGGACACTCAGCTAAATAACCCTACACACACAAAAATGAGATTTTTCATGTTTTAGACGATTACATATAAACACACCAACAAACATGAGAAAGAAAATTGTTTAGAATTTACAATGGCGATCAGTTTCGCACATAATTTTATGAGTTAAAATGAAGCTTGGAACTTTTTTGTTACTTCCTTTAAGTATGTAATGACTCGATTGGCGGCGAATGCCTTGAGAATGTCCTTCTGATTCTAGTTTAAGTAAATACTCAGATGTGTTTCTAGATTTTATAAATTATGTAATTTTCTTAAAATAATACAAATAAAACAAAAATTAATAAAACGAAGTCTTTTTCATCTTTCATAAATATTTTTAAACAAACAATCAACTTTTTATTTTTTTTATAAACAAATAATAAAACGAATTTTGTTTATTTTTAAGAACTTTTATGATAAATACTCAATAATCATTAAGTTATCTGTAAGAAAAATACTAGATAATCAGTAGTGAACCGGAATTCGTAATAAAATTAGGAACACGAATGTTACTAAAAAATATGATATAATTTATAAATACATATTTTCTAACATTAAAGTCCAGGACGTGAGGGCTGTTAGTCTGGAGGCCATAATGTCATCTTATCGTCGGCCAAACACTTGCTAATGAAGTTGATGTTTTGATAAAAGAACCCTGTGACATATACGGGCAGTAATCCAACATCATCTTGACGATATTTTTTGAAAAAGAGTTTGTGTATTGAAATCAATTACCTCCATACTAACATATGTGAATCACTGCTGTGCGTTTGTCGTGACTTATTCTGGTTTACCTTGAAAAATGGGACCTAGTTGCAATCGAGGGACAGGCAATATGTAAGATTATTTATCCACACTACAAAGGAGGAGATTGTCTTGTTCTTTCCCAAACACCACTGATACGCGGTGCATGCAAACATAGTGACATGTATTTTAGCAACTGAAATATATTAAGTTTAATAGGTTGTTAGTTTATGTACTATCTAACAACTTGAATGAATTTGTACCAGTACTCACCAGTGTGACTGGGTGTAAAGTTAAGAGACACATCAATAGTCTTGTCTCCTCACGATAATACCTTCAGGCGGTCACCCAATTATGAGGTGGGTAACACTGTCCATGTTTATTTTTTATTGTATAATGTTTCTGAATAGTGTATATGAGCAAACTGTTGCCATCACGCCAATAAATAAAGATGTATCACATGAAACAGTTTGAAGGTATGAAGAGACTTTATTCCGAGCATACAAACACAAAAAAACGTTAAAACAATATGGTTTACTCACCGAGTATTGATTTACTCCTCTCCAGGAGTTAGGCACAAGGCCAGTTTTTATCTTACTCCCACAAGTAAGATGTGACCCAAGGTCGGGTCGGGAAAGTGGGGTTTAAAAATTGCCTGGGCAGCCCTGTCGGCATTCCCCGGTAGGACGCCTCAGGCAGTAAGCAATAAACTTACTCCTCCCCAAAGAGGGGAGGCGAAGCCTGGGAGGGTGGACCTCCTAGAACTGCACAGGACAGACCCATAGACCGGCGTAAATCAAGCCCCGAAGGCCAAGACAATACCAGTCTATGGGGTGCAGTATCCATCGGAACAGATACACTTTGATCTTAGCCAAAAGGCCAAGCCCATAGATCAAATAACTCTATCATACAAAGAGTTATCGCCCCTGTCCGTTAATTATGTCAATAACGTAATACTCGTGCATCGTAATAAAATGTACATGTATTCATAAAGTGTTCATTATTCTCACTCAATTTTCGGATACGTTAATAATGTGATAATTATGCAGGTCAATTTTTAGTCTTGTGAATAAAGTGTTCATTATTCTAATTGAATTTTTAGACATATACATAACTTGTAGATGATTATTAGTCTATTTTCGGATATCTTAGCCTTGTTAACATTTTGATAAGGGAATTGTTTGTTATGTCAATTAAATTTTAATGATTTGTATTGAATTTTTAGGCATATTAAAATTAACAGTTACCGAGACAAACTGTTGTCTTTACCCTGTGGAGTGAGTGAACTTAAATATTCTCCTCGATGGAGAACAGGTTTATTGCCAGCTTACTGGTAATCTATTGTCACATTTCGGGCATGCGTTATTGTTTGGTAATTGTGTACGTGGTTGGTTTTCGCGTCGTTGGCTACACTACTAATAGTTTCTGGGATGGCAGGCTTAGTATGCAAGGCCAAGTCGCTTTTGTCCTTTTCTAGGTTTAATGACCTTGGTGATTCGGGATCCTAAAGCAATCTTCCTTGCAGATTTTATATGTTAGCCCTTAACTGCAAACTTCTGAATGTGGATCTACCTGTTCTGCTCGGATGACACCAAGTATTGTTAAAGACGATTATTTTTTGTTAGGTCTCCATGAAAGTAAACAATGTCTCATGTTATTTTGAATATTTGGTCAGAGGTTACTTGTAGGGTAATGTATCCTCATGTAAGTTTATCCTGACGAACCCATGTACAGATAGACCTTAGAAAGTCGATGGTACTGTATAGTAGGCATTCAAATAAAATTTCTCCCCAGTGTATTTTCATGTGCAATTTCAATTTCTCTTTTTGTGAAAATGATGATCCACACACATCACAAGAATGTTTCTCTCTGGGTTTTTTTTAATAATTTTATTTCAGTTAGTTTGAAGAGATCAAGGACCTTCTTCCTAGAGATAACACTTGATTTACTTATGATTTAAATTTATATCCGAGGGTTCGTTTTAGGATAAACGTTGCCCTTTTTAGAGCTGATATCTGTATTTCACTACAGATTGGTCTTACAAGGATTGTGTCTAAATATTTTAAATGTTCTTTTTCATTAGGCAACCGGTATAATGCTTATTTCCTTCAAAGACCATGTTGCTTTTAAGTCATTCCTGTTCGGCTCTATAGTCATTCGGGATGGTTACCTCTATAGTAAGAGCAATCCTTTCAGGTTTCTTTTAGATGACAATGGCTCTGTCTTTTATGTATCTGCCTGCCTGTATGTCTTTATTATTGAACAATGTGACCTTTTCGTTTGAATTTATGGGTGAAGGTTCATGTTTTTAGATGTTTGACGATTTGTCGAGATGCATCTCTCTGCAGATCTTCCAATGGATGTATTTACATACTTTGTTGTGGCGGGCAGTGTAGTGACTATAAGCTAGTAGGATCTGGCATCCAGACATCAGCTGAAGTCTGTCATTGAAGTGAAGCCTCTTTGTCAATATACTTTTGGTTAAGCTCATCTAAGAACTTCCCTGCTTTCTTATCTTGTTGCCATCCTTGTTTTCTGGTTTCAATTTCCATATTTTGTGTAAAGTTCTCTCTTTTTTCTCACAATCCGGTTTGCTGGTTCGTCATAGGTCTCAATAGTTTTTCTAGCATGACTCAACCAAAGTTTTCAGCAAGCTTTCTGATAGAGGTTTCTTGGGATAGATGTTCATGATGGTACCTCACTCTTCCAATTGTCACATCTGTAGAGTTCTGATGTACTGCCCCATGCTAACTCTAGAAGCATGGTTGATTTCAGTCCATGCACTGGGTCCGGTATATTATCTCATGTAACACCAGCATTTTTCTGGTCTTGGTATCAATCCTATTGGCCAATAAACAATATCAAAAGATGATCGGAATTACAAGCTGGTTAATTTTATTTTTGGGGCTCAGTTCTGAGTTAAGGATCTTTTGAAGGCGTTTAGTATATTCTTTTTCCACCTTTTGAAGCATCTTTTGGTGTTCCTTCATTACATTTTCCTTTATACCGAGGTATGTGTAAGTGGCATCATCTCACAATAAAGATATTATCTATTTGAAGATTTTCTCATCTCGTTTTTTTATATTTTTTTATTGTGCATTTAGCACATTTGTCAAATCTTTACTCCATGCAGATATCCTCTTTGAATTCTTTTACAGTTTCTATCAGGTGGTTTTTCTGTCTTTGCATAGAGTTTGAGATCGTCCATAAAGAGTAGATGGTTTACTCTTTTATTTTCTTCCTTTTTTCTGCCTCTACTGAGGTTGTATCCAGCATCACACTTTTTAATGAGCTTGCTGAGTGGATCTATTGTAAAGCAGAAAAGTAGTGGTGACAGGCTATCTCCTTGGAAGATACCTAGTTAGACACCGAGATTTAGAGTTTTTATAGTTTTTTATATGTGGTTGACTGTAATACATGTTTGTCACATGGTCAAGTGTTTTTAAACTAATGTCTTTATGTTTTAATGGACATTGTATAATTACATACACCTCAATATCTAAGAGTGAGGCACACTGTCAAATGCCGTTCTGTAATCGATCCAATCCATTGACAGGTTTCTTTGTCGCTTTCTACAGTCCTCTAAGATTGTCATATTCACTAAGAGTTAGTCTTTTGTACCAAGTTGGTTCCTGGTACATCCATTTTGCTAATTTTAAAGTTAACTGCCATCTACCAGATGTTTATAGGTTGCATCGTCGATTATCCCTGTTAGCCATTTTATATGTTGTTGTAAGGCAGCAGATAGGCTTGTATTTACTTGGGTATAAGAGTTTTCTTGCCTACATCGAGCCATTGTGGTGAGTCTTCTTCGCAACATAAGATCCTAGGGCATAGTGGTGGTGACGTGAGGCATGCTTTTTCAGCCAGAAATTGGTGATATTGTCAATTCCTGGGGTTTGAAGTTGCTGAAATGCGTTACTTTTGTGCAGACACCTTCCTTAGTAATTTCTAGGGCTGGCATATTTTGTTTGACACCTTTTTATTGTGCCTATCCTTTTCCTGCTGTTGCGTTGGGTCTTCATACAAGAATTTCTCCACTTCTACATGTGTAGGTGAGTTTATTACCTTGATTTCCTCGCTAATGAGATTTCGGTAGACCATCCTAGCGTCCCTGCCAAATAGTTTGTTTATTGACATGGATTCTATTTTATTTTACTTATTTTTTATGTTTGTTTTGTTTTACGGCATAACCTTTTCTAGGTCATGTAATGCCGAATCAAGTAGTATTTTTTTTAATTCTTTAGACAAAAAAAAATATAGTATTTTGAAAACATTCGTTAAACATTTTTCCTTTTTTAACGGGATATCCTTTCTCAGTTCATTTAATGCCAAATAAAGCTGGATGTATATGTCTCTAGGTAATTATATCTTTTTATATAGATCAACAGCTTTTAAGAAGTTCAGTATTGTCTCTACTTTATTTTTCTTAAACAGTTTCTTCATTGTACCTGCTCTCTGGAAAGTTTCTCTTTTAGGAGCCAGATCAATGCATTCAATAAGAATATGCTTGATGGTGTAGGTAGTCTGGCATGAAAAGCATATTGGTTGCTCTTTGTCTTTAAGTAAGTAGGAATTTTTTACTTGTGTAGCTAAGGCTTTTACTTTCCCTTGGTGTTCTGCGACATGAGCTCTTAGCTGATTTGGGTTTCGAAGGGATTTTAATTTTTTTCACCTTCTTTATAATTTTTTGTCTTGTGCTTTTTGGTTTATAGAAAAGTAGAAATCCGGGGTGGTTCTTTTCTAAGACCTTCAATTCTCAGATGGATTTTTCTTTTCCAGATTGATGCATTTGTTTTAAATTTTCAGTGTGGTACTTTTTTCTTTCTTTTTAGCAAGGAAAAAAGGTTTGTTGGGATAAACCATGCTGCCCCATACGTTGCATAGTTGATTTCTGTTAAAGACGCATTTATTGGGACCAGCCGTGTTAAGTGCATCGTTGACCTTAAAAATGAGGGCTTTGAAGTTTTTAGTCATATTTATTTGAACCAGTCTGAGTCGTTCTTCAAATGGCAGATTTTTTGCTTTTTCTATTTTATTTGTCAGCTCCATCTGGTCTGCATCGGTTTCGAGCATGGTTGTGTTGCTTGTTCTTGGGGAGCACATTCGGACAGATATTGTTTCCCTTGCTGAGGTTGTTGAGTTGCAGGTGATTGTAGCGAATTATCTGCAGTTGGAGTCAGTCATGCTTCACGCATTGTCCTCACATTATGACTGCATTGTATAAGTTTTGCAATGTCATCATGAGAAAATGTGCCACTTAGAATGTTGGCAAGCTAGATTTTCTTTTGAGATGTCTTTCTTATATGGGCAGTGATGAAAAGAAAATTCTCTACCATTCTGCACATCTTTCTCTAAGCCCTATTTGGCTTTAGTATACTCCATTGCCCATATTAGAGTCCAGTTTTCTTCCCTGCTCCATATCGTTTGATTGTATTCTCTCTGGTCTTTCTGAGAGTTGAAGTCCACAATTGCCCCATTGAATAGTCTCTCATTGATCTTATGTTGAGGTATATAGTTCTTAATTTGAGATACAATGGAGAGCAATTTTTTCATATTAGTGGCTCCAATTTTTTTGGCAAGTCTAGTCGTTGGGTTTGAGTGAATAATCTTTTTCTTCTCCTCAATAGACCACCTGACTATTTTGTAGTTTCGTTTCCTTGTCTTTGTTTGGTGTTGCTGAGGTCCAGGATCAGTTTTTATGGTAAATTGTCCAGCTTAGTGCTGCTACCTAAGGTAGTATCACTTGGAAAATTGTTCACTTATTTTCTGTGTACGCCTCAGTGCATAGCCGCGACGACAGGATTTTTTAAAACCTGCACGACGTCCTGCCAGTGTTTTTTTGTAGTTTTCTTATTCATTTTTGTTAAGTTTGAAAAGTTTGGAACGGGTTTCTTTGCTTTGAGAAGCATCCCTATAGCTGCACATTCTTTTGCAAAGAAATGGCAGTATATACAAATATACTCCTTTACAGAGAGACCTAAGACACATGAAGCCTGTGTCTAGTAGGCTTTGCAATTCTCCCTCAGTGTGTTTGCATGTGACGTTTCAAAGTTATCTTCAGGGTAACTGATGATCTACACTTCACAATGAAAGGTTTCTCCCCAGTGTGTGTTCGCATGTGAAGTTTCAATGTGTCCTCTTCCGAAAATGATGATCCACACATTTCACAAGAATAAGGTTTCTTTTTTTTTTCATTTTCTGGGAACGGGGCATTCTTCCAAATACAATACAATCATCCGCTATTTACAGACTCCAACCTAGAGATCTTTTTCAGGATTCTGGCTGTTTCCTTGTGTGAAGTTGTTTTGATTTCTCTTGCACTTGGTTCACCAGGTATACTTGCCAGATACTTTTTTCAAGTTCTTTTTCATGAGTCTAGTGGCTCCCATGATAACTGGAATGATGGAGATCTCTTTGAGGTTCCAGTTTCTTTTCATATCATACATCAGACCTTATTATTTTCTCCCTTTAAGCTCTGTTTATGCCTCCAATATTAGGGACACTGACCTCAACCAAAGTTGACACGCTCTCTCTCTTGTTCCATATGACAATGTCAGGTTTGACAGCTGCGTATTCCAGATAGGTAGCTGTGGGTATTTCATGGTCATAATAGATGGTGTATGTCTCATTCCCCACAGTTCTCTCAGGTAGATGTTACCAGTGCCTGCTGCTACACCTGATATTTAGTTTTTTTTACAGATGGTCTAGTGGAGGAACCTGCACACTCTATAGTGTCGTGCTGTGTAGGAGCCATCTGCCAACATAATTTTGCCACTTGATATTAGGTGGCTCACACTCTCCACTTCAGTGCGGCAAAACCTGCACTTATTGTCCTGACTGAGACCAGCCATCTTTTTAAACACATTTGTCATCAGGCCCTGGTCTTGGGCAGTCATTATTGAGGAAGTATGTGGCACGTTTCTGGTCTGACCACTAATCAATGCACATGTTCTTAAAAGTTTGGGTGTGTCTCTTCCGGCATTTTGAGCTCGCTCTGTGGCAGGATTGTTTGGTGTTTCTCCCTCATCTATATGACAGCCCTGTCCAAAATGCTTAGTCAACTTTGTGGTGGAGTTTGTTTTGCTGACTTTTGATGTTCATGTACCATTGCTAGGCTGGGGTTTAAGGAGCTTCTTAGATACTGGTCAATGCTGATAATAGTGGCTTTATGCTGGTGGTTAGTCTCTGATAGCCCCAATCCTCCCTCTCTTCTGGGCAAGTACAGTCTTGGCAGACTCTGATTTCTATAGATGACCCTATGGAGGGTTAACATTTTTCGTGTCTTTACATCTTTTGACAATTAACATTTTCCGTGTCTTTACATCTAGTCAGTTGATGCTTTGTTGAGGCCAATCAATGATGCCAAAGCTGTACGTAATTACTGGCATGGCAAGTTGGTTCATGGCAGTTATTTTATTTTTATTTGTAAGCTGTTTTGCTAATCTTTCTCACATGGCATACATACTCTCTGCCAATTTTTTCCCTCATCCTGAGATGTTGGATGGTGTCATTTTCCTCAATGTAAAAGTTATGGTACATGTTAGTGCATTTTAGAGAATAAAATAGAACGATACAAAGAAACGCTAATATTTCAAAGAACAATATTAAAAAAAAAAAAAAAACAAGAGCGAACACACAGACACAAAGAAATTCTTGATCCTAAATATATTTAACAGTGCTGTATTGGTAAATGATATGCATGCGAGAAATTTGGCAATTCCAAATATGCGCAAGCGAGAAGCTCACGCATTTCAAATAGCGGAAATACCAGCATCTGAGATGGACAGAAAGAAGAAAAAAAAAGAAAAACGGATAAATCAAGACACCGAAATCAGGAGAAAAACGAAATCTCTTTAGTATCTCAAGAAAACTCCACCGGGCAGGGTGTAAAACTGAAAATGTCTTCCCAGAAGGTCTAGTCGTTGAAAGCAATACAGCAACGAACTGAAAATGCATGCAAAATTGGTTAGCTCGCAGCAAAATGACAGCAAAGCATAACAATGATGTGAGGGAAACACATGCTAAGCCAATGATCTAAACACCAATCAATGAGCTGCCAAACATCTCGGATCGAGAGCAACTCAGTGAGATACGATCCAGACATCAAAAGATCCTACTATCAGAATTGTCAGAGGTGAAAGATCATGCCGAAGGCACAAGTGACCTTTATGAAATGAGACAAAACAGACAATCATAAAACAAAAACAAACAAATAGGGGAGGAGTCAAATTCCAAATGAAACCAGATAAGTGGCATTTCTTTCATTGCTAAAAATATTAAAATGCTGCAAACACGTTTGTTTTATTTTCATATTTAAGCTCAATTTATTCCATGATAATAATGTTATTATTCATTTAAATAAATGTTATATGTATTTAATCATTCGTTGTGTTCGTTTTCCATGATTCTCATTGTCAATCCCGTAAATATTTAAACCTGAGAAAAACGTTTTTATCTTTTTTTATATAAACGGAATTATTGTGTGTTCCATTTACATCACATAATTCCCATGTGATGTGATAAAGCGATCGGGTGATGTACCGTTCATAACACAATGTATATGCTTCCTGCTCTTTGACCTCTGTGAGATGTATATTGTCTGTATAGATCTTCTTCCCATCCCTGAGGGAGAACTTGACACATTTGTCCAAGCCAAATCTCTTTCCAATGTCTTCGGAGAAGGTGTGCACAACCTGCAGGAGCTGCTGCAATTCAGTGTTAGAGCTTGCATAAAGCTGAAAGTCATCAATGAAGAGAAGGTGGTTGATTCTCTTGGATGGATCTCTCTGGCGACCCTGACCAAGGTTGTAGGGGTCTTGGCTGCTGTCGAGAAGCTTACTAAGTGGGTCTATTGCCATACAGAAGAGGAACGGGGATAAACTGTCACATTGGAAGATTCCCTTTCTGATATTTATGTTAGGGATGGTAATCTTTCCATGGCTGTAGCTAAGTAAGATGGGTGTTTGCCACATCTGTATTAATGGTAGCTATTGTTTGTTTTATTACTAGGTTGATATACAGATCAATGCTACGCAGTAGCCATGAGTGGGGCACGTTGTCATAGGCCTTCTGATAATCTATCCATGCCATGCTCAGCAGTCTGTTGAATCATTTACTGTAGTGGCCATGAAGTGCATCTAACTGCTTCAACCAAAAATTGAAGACGTTGTCAATGCCAGGTTTCTTGTGGTTAGCAAACAATGCTAGTTTTTTTTTGTGGTCGCTGCCATTGCAATAACTGGCTCTGGAATTGTTGGCTTGGTCTGATTCAGCATCTTAATGTCCCCAATCAACTTGGCCTCCTGGTTGTACATTCCCTCGCACTCAAACAGAGGTTGCCAGTAGTTCCCCAGGTCTTGTTCTTCAAGTAATTTGTCCACAGTAATTGTGTCCCTTACTGGAGTTCTATAGAAAACTGTGTGTTCGCATGTGAACTTTCAAATGTACCTTTTGTGTAAATGATGATCCACACACTTCACAAGAAAAAAGTTTATCTCCGGTGTGTGTTTTCCTGTGAACTCTCAAATTTCTCTTCAGAGAAAATGATGATCCACACACTTCACAAGTATAAGGTTTCTCTCCAGTGTGTGTTCGCATGTGGTCTTTCAAACTCCACTTCGTCGAAAATGATGATCCACACACTTCACAAGAATAAGGTTTCTCTCCAGTGTGAGTTCGCATGTGAATTTTCAAAGATCCTTTCTGTGTAAATGATGATCCACACACTTCACAAGAATAAGGTTTTTCCCCAGTGTGTGTTCGCATGTGAACTTTCAATGGTCTTTTCAGTGTAAATGATAACCCACACACTTCACAAGAATGAGGTTTCTCTCCAGTGTGTGTTCGCATGTGAACCTTCAAATATCCCGTCCGTATAAATGATGATCCACACACTTCACAAGAATAAGGTTTCTCTCCAGTGTGTGTTCGCATATGAAATTTCAAGGTTCCCTTCAGTGGAAATAATAATCCACACACTTCACAAGAATAAGGTTTCTCTCCAGTGTGTGTTCGCATATGAACTTTCAAATGTCCCTTCCATGTAAATGATGATCCACACACTTCACAAGAATAAGGGTTCTCTCCCGTGTGTGTTCGCATGTGAACTTTCAAAGTTTCTGTAGATGAAAATGATAATCCACACACTTCACAAGAATAAGGTTTCTCCCCAGTGTGTTTCCGCATGTGAACTTTCAAATTTGCTTTCATTGAAAATGATGAATAACACACTTCACAAGAATAAGGTTTTTCTCCAGTGTGTGTTCGCATGTGAGGTTTCAACGTTCCTTTCGATGTAAATGATAATCCACACACTTCACAAGAATAAGGTTTCTCTCCGGTGTGTGTTCGCATGTGAACTTTCAAAGTTTCCTTCTGTGTAAAAAATGATCCACACACTTCACAAGAATAAGGTTTCTCCCCAGTGTGTATTCGCATGTGAAGTTTCAAATGTTCTTTTTGTGAAAATGATGATCCACACACTTCACAAGAATAAGGTTTCTCCCCAGTGTGTGTTCGCATATGAATTTTCAATCTTTTTTTGTGTGAAAATAATGATCCACATACCTCACAAGAAAAAGGTTTCTCCCCAGTGTGTGTTCGCATGTGAATTTTCAATTCGCACTTGTACGAAAATGATAATTCACATACTTCACAAGAATGAGGTTTCTCCCCAGTGTGTGTTCGCATATGAATTTTCAATTTTTCCTTTTTTGAAAATGATAATCCACATACTTCACAAGAATAAGGTTTCTCTCCAGTGTGTGTTCGCATGTGAACTTTCAATTTGTACTGGTGTGAAAATGATGATCCACATACTCTACAAGAATAAGGTTTATCCTGTGTGTGTGTCTGCATTTCAAGTTTCAATTTTTCCATTTGTGAAAATGATTATTCACACACTTCACAAGAATAATTTTTTCCTCAGTGTTTTTTCGCACATGAAGTTTCAAATTTACATTTTGTGAAAATAATGATCTGCACACTTCACAAGAATAAGAATTTTCTCTATTGTGTGTTCGCATGTGAACTTACAAAATTGCTTTCAGGTAAAATGATGATTCACACACTTCACAAGAAAAATGTTTCTTGTCAGTTTGTCTCCGCATATGAACGCTTAACTGTTCCTTTTGTTAAATTGATAAGCAACACAATTTAGAAGAATAAGGTTTCTCTGCAGTGTGTTTTTACATGTAAACTTTTAATATGGCTATCACTTAAAATAGTTATCTACATACTTGACAGCAATTAGGTTTCTCACCTTTGAATATGCATGTATTTTCTAATTTGAATTTACTGTAAGTAATTGATATACTTAATAGCAATTAGGTTGTCTACTGATAGTTATATTAAATACTCAGAATATTACTATAAAAAATTTATCTCAATTTTAACAAGTTTTAATTATTATAAAAGTCAATTGCCTAACAATAAATCCCCATTTACAAATAGAAATTCTCAGAAAGAGTTACTCTCCTTAATATATATCTAGCTAAAATTCCTTATATATATTTTTATACCTATATTTCAAACGAATTGTAAGTAAATGCTTATTAACTGTAATTCTTAATGTGTCTATTTTAGAGATGAGTGTAATCATGAATGTACATTAATATATTTGTACAGCTTTTCAATAGAAAAGGCAACTTGAATTTACTTTCAACAGCCGAGTAACTCTCGCTTCTCTCCATTTTATCTGTCTTCACACCCACTGAGCAATGTTTCTGATAGAGGTGAAAAAGTTGCTGTCATCATCAAAATGTAAATCTATAAATTTCATTAACCATTATCCTTGAGTAGGCTTTGGCCTTTATAAGTGATGACACATTTAAAAGAATTGCTATATTTACATTAGTAGAGTGCTCCTCGGAATGAAGAATTATGTATAGTCAATTTCTTTCTTTTTCTCCACTGCCACTATCTGTGAATAAAAAAATAATTTTGTTAATAATATTGTTTAAAATTTATCTTAAACATGTTTTCACATATCATTACTTGTTCAATGTTTCGATTTGGGTCATAAAATAGTTTTACTTCCATATTTGACAGATCTAAATTGATTTGATTTTTGAAATTTCATTTATCTCATTATTCAGTTAACTTGTAAATGAAGAACCCAAATCGACACAGAGATACAATGATACATTCATATAATATGATCAATGATTATATATAAAAATAAATTTCTCAATATTTCATTAAAAGTCAAACTAAATTTAATTTTGTTATTGGATATATACATGTGTGTGGGTGTGTGTGAATATATATGCATACATATATACATGAATATCCACATAAATATATTCCTATATATATATATATATATATATATATATATATATATACATAGATATGTATACATTTGTAGCAGTGATATGTTCATTAACTATTTTCTTTTGAGCAGAGTTATTCTGTCATGTGTAGAAATGAATAAATTATCCAATCAAATCACTGTATGAGTGGAACTTCACTTGAATAGTATTCACAGTTTTTCTGCACTTGTTAGGAATCAGATGTTTAAACAGCATGTCGGATATTGTTTACAATTAAATTGGCTAATCTGTAACAAGAAATGTAAAAAAGCAGACATACATGCCATCACTGGCTCAGCATTTCTTCTAGCATAACTTGTTTATTTTGTGAAGTGATGTATAATAATGATGTATAATTAAAACTGATTTAACCCCTACCAACAACATCACAATGGCAACCTTTTCTTGTCCCAACAAGGCTTATAGAATGGAATCTAGCCTATATATGCATATACGGAAATATATATATATATATATATAACTGATATAAATAATTTTCAAATTGTATTAATCTTAACTTACATTATATATGCATATACCTACTATATCTTCATAGACATTTTCTGTTACTTATCTTCATAGACATTTTCTGTTACTTATCTTCATAGATTAAACATATGTCTACAATAAAGTTGGCTAATCTGTAATCAGAAATTCAGAAAGAGTAACTAATTTAAAAATCTGACAAATAACAAAAAATTGAAAAATGTTGCACAACAAATCCATGACATAAGAACAGTCAATATTAATGCATTAGAAGAAATTTCTAATTAGCTCATAATAAACTGCATTGTAATATAACAAAAAGGGAACATTATGTTGTTTAATATTTTTGAAAAAATTATAAATAGATTTTTAAACTTTTTAATTTTTTAACAGAATTTCTGATTGGCAATTGGTTAACAGAAAGAAGTTTATTAATCCATATATACACTATTAATTATTCATATAACAAAAATAGGAATTCATACAACTTTTTAGTTAATATTTCGTTTTCATGTTTTTGTATAATAACAAATCGTGTGAAGTAATACTTCAATGACTGAAGGGTAAGGGTTAGGGTTAGGGTTTAATAACAAGTTGTGTGAAGTAATACTTTAATGACTGAATTGTAGTATAATAATAAAATTTAACTTTTAAAATACCATTCTCAAAAAAGAATAATCCTACAAAAATTTTTGCTAAAAAGTTTTAATTTGTACATTACGTCCTATGCTAATTTCACTAAAACTAAGAGATATTCTATATTTACAGTTTAAATCCTATTATCACAAAGAATGATGCTACATTACGTAATAATGAATTTAGCTTGAAAAATCATTTTTTCACAAAGACTAATCCTCTATTTGCGAGTGTAATAATTAAATTAAACTTTTTACAATAATATTTGTAGAAAGAATCAATTACAATTGTAACAATACCATTTTACTTTTACAATAATAAAAATAGTAATAATAGAATTAAACATTTTAAAATACTATTTTAACAACATAATCCAACAATTACAAGTGTAAAAATTCAATTTCACTATTAAAATCCGATTAAAAAATTAATCATCCTATATTAGTCAAGTGTAATAATTTAACTTCTAAAATCCTTTTTTTGTTTCAAAAAGTATACTAGATTCGCCAGTGTAATAATATTTGAGTTTTTAAATTTTATTAATTTTTTTATATTTGCAAATATAAAAAAACATTTAACTATTAAAATCATATTTTCTAAATTCAAAATCATAGATTTACAAGTGTAATACTTTAATTTAACTTTTAAAATTCTATTTTTAAAAAGAATGATCTTATATTTGAAAGTATTATTAAATTTTAATTGTGAAATCGCATGGTAGAAAATCATAACCATACATTTAAACTTCAAAATACTATTTTTAAAATAATCTAACTTTTAATATCCTATTTTGAAAGAGTATAATCCTACATTTGCAAGTGTAATACTTAAATTTTAAATCTTATTTTCAAAAATTATTCTACATTTGTCAAGTGCAATAATTTGATTTAACTTTTTAAAATACTTTTTTCAAAAAGGATAATCCTACATTTTCAAATGAAAAAAAATTAAATTTAAGTTTTAAAATACAATTTTAGATTCGAATAATCCGACATTTACAAAATAAAATTTAACTATTAAAATCATATTTTCAAAATAAAGTATTCCTATATTTTTAATGTTAATAATTAAACCTTTTAAACCTTATATTCCAAAACAACAATCCTACATTTACGTTTAATAATAAAATTTAACTTCAAAAATACTATTTTCAAAAAGAATAATCTAATATTAATAAGTGTAATATTTCAATTTAATTATTAAAATTCTATTTTCAAAATAAAATAATCCTACATTTACAAATGTAATACTTTTATCAAACTATTAAAATTATATTTTCGAAAAGAATAGTCTTACATTTGACAGTAGAAAAATAAAATTTAAGTTTTATAATTCTATTTTTCAATATAATAATCAAATTTAACTTTACAAATCCTATTTTTAGAAAGAATAATCCTACATTTGGAGGAGTAATTAAATTTTAAAAATATTTTCATAATTTTTTTCTTATATTTACATCTGTAATAATTTAATTAAACTCATAAAATCTTGTTTACAAAAAGAATAATCCAACATTTAAAAGTGTAATAGTCAAATTTAACTTCAACAATCCTACTTTCAAAGAAACAGTCTTAAATTTACTAGTGAAATAGTTTTGAAATCATATGTTCACTAAGAATAATCCAACATTTAAAAGTGTAATAGTCAAATTTAACTTTACCAATCCTACTTTCAAAGAAACAGTCTCACATTTACCAGTGAAATAGTTTTGAAATCATATGTTCACTAAGAATAATCCAACATTTAAAAGTGTAATAGTCAAATTTAACTTTACCAATCTTACTTTCAAAGAAACAGTCTCACATTTACCAGTGAAATAGTTTTGAAATCATATGTTCACTAAGAATAATCCTACATTTACAAGTGTAATAGTCAAATTTAACTTTACCAATCCTACTTTCAAAGAAACAGTCTCACATTTACCAGTGAAATAGTTTTGAAATCATATGTTCACTAAGAATAATCCAACATTTAAAAGTGTAATAGTCAAATTTAACTTTACCAATCCTACTTTCAAAGAAACAGTCTCACATTTACCAGTGAAATAGTTTTGAAATCATATGTTCACTAAGAATAATCCAACATTTAAAAGTGTAATAGTCAAATTTAACTTTACCAATCTTACTTTCAAAGAAACAGTCTCACATTTACCAGTGAAATAGTTTTGAAATCATATGTTCACTAAGAATAATCCTACATTTACAAGTGTAATAGTCAAATTTAACTTTACCAATCCTACTTTCAAAGAAACAGTCTCACATTTACCAGTGAAATAGTTTTGAAATCATATGTTCACTAAGAATAATCCAACATTTAAAAGTGTAATAGTCAAATTTAACTTTACCAATCCTACTTTCAAAGAAACAGTCTCACATTTACCAGTGAAATAGTTTTGAAATCATATGTTCACTAAGAATAATCCAACATTTAAAAGTGTAATAGTCAAATTTAACTTTACCAATCCTACTTTCAAAGAAACAGTCTCACATTTACCAGTGAAATAGTTTTGAAATCATATGTTCACTAAGAATAATCCTACATTTACAAGTGTAATAATTAAATTCAACTTTTAAAATTCTATTTTCAAAAACATCACACCTACATTTACAAGTGTAATAATTAAATTCAACTTTTTAAATGCTATTTTAAAAAAGGATAATCTTACCTTTGAAATGTACTAACGTACGTAAACATTTAAAATATTATTAAAATATCATTTTAATAGAGAATAATCCGATACAAATGTTTGGTAAAAAGGTTTAAATGTGTACATTACATCCTATGCTAGTTTCCCTATAACGAAGAGAGATTCTAGATTAACTTTTAAACCCTATTTTGACAAAGAATAATAGTACATTTACGAGTGTGATAATTAAATTAAACTTTAAAGATATTTTTCGAAAAGAAAAAATCCTATGTTTTCAAGTGTAATAATTGAATTTTATCTTTGATTTGCAAATGTATTAATTAAATCAAACTTTTAAAATCCTACTTTCAAGAACAACAATCCTATAATTCAAAGTGTAATAATACAATTTAACTTTTTATGTTAAATATAGATAATCCTACATTTGTAATAGTAATAATTAAATTTAACTTTTGAAATTCTATTTTAAAAATAATCTACAAGTGCTAATGTAATAATTAGTTTCCCTAGCCTTTAAAAAAGAGAGATTCTAGATTAACTTTTAAAACCCTATTTTGACACAGAAGAATAGTACATGATAATTAAATTCGAAAAGAAAAAAATCCTGTTTGCAAGTGTAATAATTAAATTTTATCTTTGATTTGCAGTGTATTAATTAAATCAAACTTTTAAAATCCTACTTTCAAGAACAACAATCCTATAATTCCAAGTGTAATAATACAATTTAACTGTTTTATGTTAAATATAGATACTCCTACATTTCTAATAGTAATAATTAAATTTAACATTTGAAATTCTATTTTAAAAAATAATCTACAATTGATGTAATAATTAAATTTAACTTTTCAAATCTTATTTGCTAAAAAGAATAATCAATCGTACATTTGCAAATGTTCAAATTAAATTTAACATTTAAAATTTTATTTTCAATAAGACTAATCCTACATTTAGAAGTGTAATAATTAAACTTTTAAATGCTATTTTCCAAAAAATTATCCCATATTTACAAGCATAATAATTAAATTTAATTTTAAAAAAATTTTTCAAACAGAATAATCCTACATTTAGAAGTGTAAAAATTAAATTTTCCTTTTGTAATCCTGTATTCAAAAACAACAATACTGCATTTGCACGTGTAATAATTAAATTAAATTTTAAAAATCATATAAAAATGGATAATTGCATAATTACAACTCTATTAATTAAATCTGACTTTAAAAATAGAAAGGACTAATGTCAAAAAGTTAAATCCTACATTTGCAAGTGTAAAAACTAAATTCAATTTTTCAAAACAATACGCCTAAATTGTAATAATTTAATTAAACTAAACAAATCTTATTTTACAAAAGAATAATGCTACATTCGCTAGTGTAAAAACTTTTAAAATCCTACTTTAAAAAACAAGAATCCTACGTTTGCAAGTGTAATGACTAAATTAAACTTTTTAAATCTTATTTTCAAAAAGAATAATCCTACAAGAAATAATTGTTAGAAAAAGTTTAAATTTGCTAATTCCCACAAAACAAAAAGATATCCTCTATTAAATTCAACATTTACAAGTATAATATTTTTTATTTAACTATACAAATCCTATGTTCAAAAATATAATCCTACATTTGCAAAAAGAATAATTCTTCATTAGCAAGTGTCATAATTCAGTTTTACTTTTTAAATCCTATTTGCAAAAAAAATATAACCCTACATTTGAACGTATAAAAATTAAATTTAACTTCTTAAATCCCATTTAAAAAAATATATAACCCACATTTGAACTTGTAAAAATTAAATTTAACTTTTTAAATCCCTTTTTTTTTAATACTACATTTACAAGTGTAATAAATAAATTTTATTTTAAAAATCTTATTTTCAAACAGAATTATCCTATATTTAGAAGTGTAAAAATTAAATTAGTAATCCTATATTTGCAAGTGTGAAAATAAAATTTAACTTTTTAAATATAATTTTTAGAAAGATTAATCTAACATTTTCAAATGTAATAATAAAATTTAACTTTTAAAAGTCTATTTTCAAAAAGAGTAATCCTAAAATCAGGGTGATGATAGACACCGTCTAAAATAACCCTACCACGAACACTAAGTTTTAGTACCAATATGTCATCCATGTAAAAAATTGGTTACATGTGAAACGCTCTTTTACTGCAAAGTAATGGAATAGTTTAAGTTAAATTCATGTGCTAATATGAGGGCCCACTCTAGACTCCAAATTATTCGTTTCAATTTTTACCACCAAGTTTCCAGGGGTGTGTACACATGCTTACTAAAAGAAAGGTAGAATATCATTTTTATTTTGAGGTGAACTAGCATAGCCTGTACTGCTACAATAATACCAAAAGTTAGTTTTTAATATAAAATACACTCAGTCTAATTTATGCACATACATACATTCATGTATGGAATGGTTTGTAAATGGAATTAGTAGATCAGCATGAAAACATTAATTTATGCAATAAAAACATTGACTAATTTCTAATAAATGGCAATGGTAAATTTCTAAGAAATAGCCTCAAAATCAATAGACACCAAATTATTTGTTCTAATTTTTACTACCAACTTTTTAGGAGTGTGTACACATGCTTACTAAAAGAAAAGGTAGAAAAGAATTCTTCTTTTTAGGTGAACTAGCGTAGCTTGTACTGCTATAATAATACCAAAAGTTGAAAAACAATAGACATCAAAGAAAATAAATAACCATAGCATTAACGCTAAGTCTGAGTGGCAATAGAACACCTATCAGATAACTAAAATTTCACTTAAGTCAAGAAATTGGGTAAATGTTAAACTTAACTTTTTTTTGTAGGTGATAATTTTGCAATGAATTTATATGCTAAAATGATCCCACACTCTAAAATATTTGTTTTTATACATCACAAACTTTTTCATGGTTTTTTTCATACGAACAAAAAAAAGTAGAATCTTATTTTACTTTTTTGTGTTAACTAGGATGTACTGTTAGAAGAGAAAAGTGTATGCGTTTAATATAAAATATAGCCAATCTAATTCATACACTCTAAATATACATACATATATGTAATGGTTAGTATATATAATTTGTGGATCAGCATGAATACAGAATAAAAAGCCAACTGACATTTTGGTGGCTGCAGATAAGAGGCCCATGCTTTAAGGATCTATTCTGACGATATGGCCCAACTAGTTAATTCTTCTATTCGTAATAACTGCAATTATAGCATTTCCAAACTCAAGAGTTTCTTTCATTTGGTTGCACTATAGTGATCCTAATAATAGGTATCCCAAATCAAAATTTTATTTTCATCATATCTAAAAACGTTTAATGTAGACACATAGATTTTTACAAACCATAAACAATGGTACCAAATTTATTTTGGTAGCTCAATTAGCAACCAAGTTATGACCATTCAAAGTTCGTCAGAAATTAGAAAATTTGGCGTCTTGTGTGCTATTGGTTATGAAGCCAATTTTAACAGTGTATAACTGAAAATGCATGCTTCAAACAGTTGAAAAATCCTTACAAATGTAATGTCATCTTGTTCTAAATGAAAATTAAGACTAACGGAAGAAATAATTATCAGATCAAACCAGCCTAAACATTGATCAAAATTCCATCAAAAAAAAAAAAACAGTGCAAAAATTACACGGAAGGGCAACTTTGACTGTTCATGTAAGTTTCAGTTCAACAGTTAACGCATTGAATCTTCTTAATATGATTCATAGCACATTCGAGATCAAGCTAAATTATTATTTTAATAGTAAATCAATAAAAAAAACTCATATTTAGATTTTGTAAAAACAGACGGAAACACAATTTGAAAATAGGGAAAAAAAAAGTTTTAAAAAGAGTAAAAAGTATACTCTGCTGAACTTGCTGTAAAAAAGTATCCATTGAGGTACAAACTTAAAACTGTGCAAGTTTACTCATTTTTAGTTGAGGAATTCAAAAAAAATACTTGTCTTCTCTACAATATCAATACTTTTTGTTATAGATATATTTTAACTTGAGTTAATTCATGCAGTTTTCAACTCGCTAACAAAAAGACTCACAGCAAAATTAAGAAAATATTTTTCCATTTCCAAGCAAATCTTTATTGCAAAGCTTTAAAACTTAAAACAATTACTATGCGTTTTTCTTTGGGGGGGTCTGTTTCTTTTTTTAGACGATTATGTGTAGTTTTAAGAAAGTCTTCGTGGGCGAAGGTGGGGAAGGCTTGCCACTCGGACTTCGGGTTAGTGGTAGGGCTAGGGTAATTACGCGTGAACGCACTGAAAATTTGACGGAAAAAAAAAACCAATTATTTTTTAATTTGGAGTGGGGGGATTGGTTTCACGTGAATTTAATGTGAAATGGTTCACTATTTCCTGCCCATTCTAGCGTTTGAGGGCATTAATTAATTTTTTTTCTATGTGAAATAAATCCTGTGCGTTTTTCTTTATAAGGGTCTGCTTTTTTTTTCTTTTCTTTTTTAGTTTGGTTTTAATGAGATTTTTGTAGGATGGGGCCTGCTACTCGGACTTTGGGTTAGTGATAAGGTTAAGGAAGGGTTTTGTTTTGAATGGAGGTTGCCATTCGGACTTAGGGTTAAGGCGTGACCATCGTAATAGTTTACTCTATTACGTAGGTCACGGTTAACGGAGGTTTTTTTTGGGTGGCTTATCACTCAGATTTAAGGTTAAAGGTACGACACGTTCAAGAGAAGGCATTTTTAGGAAGTGGGCTTGTCACTCGAACCTAGAGTTAGTGATAGAATAATTATTTATTTTATATCATGTTTTCAGCTTGAAAAATATTTTTTAAATTGCACTAAAGGGCAAGAATGACCGGGGAGGGGGATTTTTGCGTTGAATTTATGTGGGAAACTGATCCCCCCTCTAAATTCTAAATTATTTTTTTTCTGACAAGACTTTTAGGGTGTTCACACGTAATCGCCTAAAAAAGTAGAATCTTATTTATTTTTAATTGGCAAATTATTATTATTATTATTTATCATTATTACTAGAATTAAAGTTTGAAAGTTGAGTATATTTGACAACCAGTATTTCTTGAAGTATTTTTTTATAAAAGAACCACAAACACCATTAACTTTTTTAAGCACAAAGTATTTTTGTCTTTTTTTTTTTAACAAAACTCCATAAACGAAATTTAGGAAGCTTACCGTTTAAAACAGCTGCTGATTGATTGCTATATCAGCATGACTAGTTAAATTGTTGACTTTCGCTCAAAAAGGGATAATATTTTTTCGGATAGGGTAATTCAAAATTACTTCTACCGAAAGACAAAACAACATACAATTATAATTTTAATGAATAAAAAAGTTAAAAGATTTATTTACTAGTTGGGGTACGAAAAATATTTTTTTTAAATGTTCGATACACGTTATGTTGAAGTTTTATTTTTAAGATTACAAAAAAAATAATGGATCTTTGATATATCCATCAGCAGCAGTCGTTTTGTTGATGTTTTCGATTTTTCAATAGCAGTCTTGATGTGTGGAGCTCATAAATGATTGAAGATTTTTCATTTGCGCAGACGTACCTCCAGTTTTATACATGGCACGTCTAGAGTTATGGGCATAGTAATATGACACTAACAGATTATTAAAGACGGGATATTCTCTACAAAATGGTGTAAATTTCGGAATTTTTCTATTGAATTTCTTTCAGATTTTATTCACTAAAGTTTTTAACTTGGATATTTTTTATGAAATGCAACTTAAAACCTTATGTTAAACACACCACATTAACGAGTGACCTTTTTACATTCAGATAGAACTATTTTTATATGCACAGTGACACATAATTTTGCACGCAATAAATTTGAAACGTATATATTTCTTTTTCACGTAAAAATAAAACGTCCGTCACTGAAAATAGTGACTTAACTTGAAGTGGTTTGGAGAAAGAATTGTATCTTTATAAAGAGAAAAGATTACATTTTGTTTATATCCAAATTTTATCAAAATAACCCCAAAAATAAAAGAGATGTTGAAATTGTAAGGAATTTCACTGTTTTTAACATATTTCGCCAGGAAATCATCATAACTAATAGGTTCTGCAAACTATCTTTCTGAGTCATTTTAAACATGGCTTTTGTTCCTCCTCAGCCGTTTAATGGCAATGTCTCAGAAGGAGCCATTGGAACTACAAGCGCATTGTAGTGTCTTATGCTATCCTTCTTTCCACATCGTTTGAAATATTTCAATGTTGATGTTCATTTTGATATCATGATTGACTTCACCAGTAATTGCTTTATATTTGGCTGTATTTATCTTTAGTCCTCATTTCGAGCACACATTTTCGAGTTCTTTAGTCGATAATTGTAGCCTTTAAAACACAACAGGCAGTCTCTGTCACAGCAAATATAGGATATCTATGTGCGGTTGAAACTGGCTTAAAGTTGCAGCATCATCTATTACAAATCCCAGAAAGTTGCTCAAGATTTTCAGGGGCAAGATAAAACCCTGTCTCAAACTGTCTTCAAACTTGAACCAGTCTATCAAGTTGCAATCAATTGAACTGTACATTGTGTTGTTATAAATGTGTCAAAGGATATCTTTTTTGCCAATCTCCAAGAAATATGATTCCTTTTCCAATCTCTAAATTTCTATAAAGATTTTATGGAGATTATCTACCAACCTTTCACAACATTCTCTAAGTTCAACACAACGAGTTTATTTCCACTTCACCTTCAGACTCAAGAATGTGAAGTATATTTTCATTGTGCAAGAATGCAATATTGAGATGAGCTTTGAAATGTTCTTTCGATCAACTGATTACTTGAGCTATTTGTACCACCTTCTTTATAATTTGTAATTAACGAATTTAACAAACAAAAGAGATTTTGAGGGTATTTCTAGTTGATGAACTTGATGTACTATCCACACATTCCATGTATCTAGGACAACCTGAAGACAGATTACTGACACAATCCAGATTCATCCAAACTCGGGATCAGATATTTTGCGTTTGCATATTCATTTGAAATGTTGTTCAGAAATTGACCAGGATTGACCGTGAATTGGTCCGCCAGATGGGTTCCTCTGAACGATCAACTCATGGGAAAAGGGTGCTCAATTGCTATAAAGTCACCGCTTTCCCAACCCCTTTACTTTGTGTCACTATTTTTATGTCTCCTTTTTTTATAAATCTTTTAATTTGCTAATCTCTCACGGTTTCTTGCTCTTTTCCCGCTTTATCTTTTGAAGGACGGAAATAAAACGAATCGATTCGCATCACAATCGTTTTCATTAAGTGTTCCTGGGCAGTCTGTCTTCGGAACTTTCTACATATCTGGAAGCCTCCGAGTCTTTCTTTCTTTCATCATCTTTTAATTCTATCCTTTTTTGTACGGTTGCTTTTGTTGGTTGTTCTGTGATGGTGGTGGTGGTGGCCAGGGTACAAATGAACCTCTTTATTCATGACACTCACTTATTGCAATCTGCATGAGTAACGGTTCATTCCTAAGAAAGTTCATGTTCCCATGTCTAATAGCATGAAAGTAGTTAGCGCGTGCACACGCTAGAGCAAAATAGATGTATTCATTGCAGGTAACGATTATAAATGATTCCTTCTAGATGTCATTGCTACTAGTACAGGGTGCCCCTCACCCCCAAAATACCACCCATGTATTTCAAAACACCTCGTCATAGACTGTCTACAGTCACAGAGTCCACTTTGACCAAGTACTATATGTTTTCTACACGGAAGATTCTTTTTTTTTAAGTGGTTAAGTTTAGAAACCTTTTATTTAACTTATGGTGGTAGGTTGCTCTTGTTCTATCGGCCATTACAGGGTAGAAATATTTATTATGCGCAACCACAACAGAACAAGTGGAGAAAAAAAGTGTGTAACATTTTTCTTTTAAATACTGAAAAAGAATATATCAGCTATGTAGGTGTGTCTTCTATAGTTTCTGACTTTTATGTGGACACACACAACTGATATTTATATAATAAATTACCTCAAACATGTTATTTACATGTTCGCATTTTGTTTACATGTGCACATTGTAATTTTTGTTAATTTCGTCAGACTAATAAAATTTTGAAGGGAGATAACTACAAGGTCTTACACCTTTTTTGAAAAAAAATGGTGACATTTTCTACTAAGAGACACGCTTTGTAACTGTGTCTCGTGGTGTTTCTGACTTTTATGAGAACACAAACAACTCTGAACTCGTAGATAATCGAAAGCAAAGAAAATTTATTTCACACTTAAAAGAAATAAAATGAAATAAATAAAATAGTAAAACTGTGATTATCTCTCTTCTTTATTTATATATCGGCCATCTTTTATTTTATTTGTAAACTTGTTTTGTGTGTATTATTAAACAGGCTATGACTTATTGTTTTCAAAGTTTATTATAAATTTTTCGAACATATACTTCTTCCCTAAAAAACTCCTGAGAACAATGACAGCCTGGCCAAACCCATTTCACAGTAAATAATAAGCGACTGTATTCGCCCAAATGTGTGAAAAAATCGATTATTTGAGATAAATGGTATGTTTTGTCCTAAAATTAAATTATGATTCATTTTTTAACATATACAAATTTTTACTTTTATTCTAAACATTTTACCCGTCACGGCCATATTCTTTGGGATATTTTTAAATTATATTTGACCTCTTCATTTTTGCTTTTAATTTCATTAAATTCTGTTAAAACTTGTTCTGTTTGTGTAAAACGAATGTTCAAAGTTAATTAATTTATTTAAAAACTGTTTATTAAAGAAAACAAACTTTTTGTGCAAGAAGTAAAATAAACCAAGTTTTTTGAGAGCATGGAAACCCATTTAATAATAAGCGACCATACATTAAGAAATTACGATTGAAGGTCATTACGAGTGCGTAAATGAAAACTGATCTCCATTCTCTCCCAAATATCTATATTAAACCCTTTTTCAAAAATGTTAAAAAAGTTGAAACCAAAACATTATAAAAAAGCGTTAAATATAACAATTTACACAAATAAATCTTTCGAAAAAATCGCGACAAATTATTTTCCTTTACTTTGTCAGCAATATATAACATGAACTAAAAAAATGGTCAAAATAACAATAAAAACAAACAATGCGTGAAGAACACAATTTACAAAAAGGCGTGAGTTAAAAAATAATGATAGAAAACAATAATTACACAAACAAACAAAAAATAACTAAAAATTCTACTGAAAATAAATCAGTAAGATTTTTTTTGTTGTTTTGATTTTTTTTCTATTTTCCGTTTTATTTCACTGTTAACAGAATTAGGACTCATCTATATAAATAATCTTTTTAATAGTCTTATAAATATAAATATTTTTTCACCAATAAAATTTGTTTTTAAAAACATTTTCTTTGTTGTAAAATATTTATAAAATAAATTATTCAATATTTCACCGCCATTTTGTCAAAAATTGCTAACGATTGATTTAATGGGAAAATCTGAGGATTTCATTGTTTCGATTAAATATCAGATTATCGAAAAATAAAAATAAACTTTTTCTAAAAATACATTTTATTTCTTTTTTTATTATAGAGATGGGAGCACTTAGGTATTATTATTATTATTATTAAAACGATTCTTTAATTAAGAGACCAACGAGATTCTAATGGTATTAAAAGTCGTCATAAAAAGTAATTAAGTTAATTAAATTTGTAAAATAAAGTTTTAAATACTTACACAAAAATACAATGGTTAATCTTTTCTGATTTCTGTAGTTGAGAAAATATCAGATTAAGAGGATTAACTGCGATAATCTCTTCGATGTTTGAAGCTTGTGAAAAGACGTCGATTTAAAAAAAGGAAAATGTCATCTTTCTAGCCTCACTTATTGAAGAACGTCAATTTATTCTCAGTTTTCCGTTTTGTCTTCAATCGTCTCTTTACTAATTCCTGTAATATTTAATATTATAAAAATAAGAGTAGTTATTCGGTTATATTAAAGTGGTTGGGTTTAGGTAAAAATGGCACAGGTAAAAATAGCACCAGAAAAATGGCACGGTAAAAATGGCAAAAGTGGATAAATAGGGAAAATGACACATGTGTAAAAATAGCAACGGAAAAAGGCACATGTAAAAATATCACCGGAAAAATAGCACGGTAAAAATGGCAAAAGTTGATAAATAGGAAAAATGGCACGACGGAAGGTATGGATCAAACTCTTTATCTGCCGGGCTGAGGTATACTGTACTGGGTTGTCCTAGGAGGTGCACCCTCCCAGGCTTTGCCTTCCCTCTTTAGTGACGAGTAAGTTTATTGCTTGCTGTCTGAGGCGCCCTGACTGGGGAATGCCGACGGGGTTTCCCATGCTATTTTTGCTAGGCCAGAGTCATGGCCACCGAGAGTTGACAAGGCCAAGCAACTAACTTCCTGCCCCCCTCTGACGTCACTGCATTCCGTGTCAAAACAAGGACCGTAGTAATAACAATAAGAAGGCATTTCGACTTCTCCATTCACTAAATAATCCATAAAAATTCAGGAAATCAACCAATTTTAATGAAATTTTCAGGATTTATTAATTAATGATCACGGAATATAATAAATCCATTACTTTATTATAAAGCTTGGTACAAATGTATTATTTCTTGTAAACAAAAAAACACCTTTACTAAAGTATGGTCAACATGTTTTGATATTTTGGATAACTTTAGTAAAGGTGTTTTTTGTTTACAAGAAATAATACATTTGCACCAAGCTTTATAATAAAGTAATGGATTTATTATATTCCGTGATCATTAATTAATAAATCCTGAAAATTTCATTAAAATTGGTTGATTTCCAGAATTTTGATGGATTATTTAGTGAATGGAGAAGTCGAAATGCCTTCTTATTGCTATTACGACGGCCATTGTTTTGACACGCAATGCAGTGACGTCATTTTCTAGCCAACCGGCCTGTAGTAACTCTCGCTAGCCACGCCAGAGTGCTCCTTCTTTAAGGGCGCTGGCTTGACTCTTCCTCCACTTTCCGACCTTGTGTCAAAATCTTGGATACAATACATAAGGGGAAACATTAAGAAGTTTGTCAAATTAAAAAAAGAAATTATATCTATATTTAAAAGTAGCCGAGGACCCTCAGCTAAATCCCCCCCCCCCAAAAAAAAATGAGATTCTACTTTTTTTAGGTTTTTACGCGTGAACATTCCGAGAAAAAAAAGAACAATTATTGTAGAATTTAAAGTGGATGATTAGTTTGCCTTATAAATTTAACGTAAACTGATCTCCCATTTCCAGCCATTTTAACTTTTTAGGGATGTTAACTATTTTTTCATCTCTAACTCTTAGTCCGACTGGAAAAGTCGTAATTATGTTTATAAAGAAATATAAATAATTAAAATCAAATAGACCGGCGAATAGTAATTTTTATTCAATCACAAATGAAAAATAAAAAACAAATATATTACACCGATCCATTCGGTGAAAAAGCAAACTATAAGATTAATAATTCAATAAATAATTATTAAATCTCTTATTCGTCACTTGCACATTGTTTAGTTCAATATCGAGAAATCCTGAATCCTTATATATTGTATCACAATCCATAGTTTTCTTCGAATGTCCGGCTGGCTTGGCAGGCCGAGAGCAGACTCAAGGCGTTTCCACAAATAATGGCGATAGAGAGGCGCTTGCAAACCATGACAATTCGCGATTGTCTCCGGTGTTGCGCTTCATTAATAGACCAAGGCTACCGAGGAAGTCGTGCGTGGCAGAGCCAATCACTCCACTCGTCTCCACAGCGATCGGTTGAATAGTAATTTGTTTTCTGTTTTCTTAATGAATTAACTCGAAACAATTTGTTTTAATAACTTTAAAATAGATCGGCAAACAATAATTTTTTTTCTTAATTATTTTGTGTGTGTGGAAGGATTCAATAGAGAAGGGTAATCTACAAATTTACAGTTCAATTTCAACGAAACAGTTATTAAAGCAAATTGTTTCGATTGTCGAAAATTTGGCGTTCGTTAGCAAAATTCGAATTACTTGGTAACAAAGGGGGTTAAAACACAGTTTAAAAGAAAACATGACAAGAGGGAAAGAAAAAATAAGAGGTTCGATTGAGTTAAAATAGAGTTTTATTAACATTAAAATGGGGCTGGCTGCTTTTAATTCCCAAAGCTGGGTTAATTACATTAACCCTTAGTAACCAAGATAAAAAAACTTATGACATGAAAAATCACATAGGGGTAAGTTCGTTGGCACAACGAACTGGAAACAAATTAATTCCTTTTTTTTGTTTATATAATAAAGACTAAAGAAGTCTTCTTTCTTTTTTTGTTGTTCAAATAAAAACATATAATAAAGGCTAAAGAAGTATTCTTATCAATTTAACAAAGGGGTATCAAAGGGCATAAAACAATGAAATAAAACTCAAAATATACAGGACCGTAGCAGTTGTTGCAGAATCGTCTCTGGCATAGTTTTGAATAGTTGTTTTCTTTTCCATTGAAATGTCCGTTTTAAATGTCCCTCTTTGTCTTTCTTTCGAGAGTTTTCATTCCAAGGGGCTCCAAGCCTTGAAATTACTTCACAAATGAAATTCTCCTGAAACATCCAGACACCCTTTTGTCATAAGGGAAAATATATTCCTTTAAAATAAGGGTCGCTCAGATACCCTGAAATTTCACAATAAAACGTTCTTACTCTAAGAACGAGTAGAAATCATACAAATATTTTACGTCCATTTTTCGCTAACAGACGGAGCCCGCAGAAAAGTGAACTTCTCACTTCAAAATCCAAGCCGGTACTGATTAAAAAGGGCGCCAATTAGCACCGGTGCTACACCGGTATGACGTCACCTCTAGACTTCATTACATCTCTGTGCAGAGAAATTTTCTTCTGGTTTAATTATTTTTGACAAAGGAAAGTCTCTTTTCCCGAAATATTAAATAGTGATTTTTAATCACCCGGACATCACACAAACAGCTAAAAACACTCTTGATGTTATGTAAGATTTTAGGAAAAATAAATAGTAAGTCATATTTAGTATTCGATTTATTGTTTTTGTTCCTTACAACTTGCATCTTACCCGGAATTTGCATTGCCCACAGCCTTCAAAAACTTACTACTAATATCTATATATATATATATATATATATATATATATATATATTATTTTTCATTAAAACGGTGAAAGGCAAAGAAACCAGTATTCATGGTAAAGAAAAGAACGAGACACATTTGAATCACAATTCATAAACATAAAAGAAGAAATAAGACACTTGTAAGACTTAACAAAAGACGAAATTATGCAAACATAACAAGTGTTTATCACATCAAAAAAGACCAAATAAAAGTTCTGCTACGCTCTAGGGAGTTTTTGATAGAGAAGCTGGTTTAGTTAAGATCGAGAATGGTTGACCAGTCAGGAGTTATAAAAATTGACAAATAAGTAAAGTTCAAATCAGGACGAATTAAAAATAAGTAATCTGTTTACTTTTTTTCATAGGCCATATAACCTTTTATAGAGCCTTTTTGTGTGTTAATTGACACGCTGAGTGGAAGATATTTTCACAGGATTTTATATCCTAAAGTCCGTTCCTTCTCGGATATTTTTAGTGTTGAGTGTCGGCTGATGAAGGACATTATTATAGGATTTTAGATCCTGAAGTCCTTCCATTTGCGGATAGTTTTGTTAATGTGGCGAGCTTAGGAAAGCTCGTAAACATTGTTGGATGGGGTTTTCTTCAATATGTTCGATAGACAGTAGCAAGGCACTTGCTGTATTTTCATTTTTCGGTCGACAAAAATTGAATTTCACTCTTCTGTGTATACAGGGATATATCTCTCGATTTGAAGTGATGGGTCGGCACAAAATCTTGACACGACTTCACTCCTTTGCTTCTGAAATCTGACTGTCTCGTCTTTTGCAGATAGTTTTTTTGCGCGGAGTTTTCGGCTCATGACGGATATTATCACATAATTTTAGATTCAGAGTCCGTCTTTCGCGAATGGTTTTTTATGTGTACTTGTCGGTTACATTAAGGATATTATCACATAATGTTTAGATCCTGGTGTCCGTCCTGTGCGGATAGTTTTTAATGTGGAGTTGTCGGCTATATGAAAGATATTGTCACAGAATTTAAGATTCTGATGTTTGTCTTCAGTGGATAGTTTTTAGGTGGCGAGATATAGGTAAAGGAAATGTTGACTTCGTATATGTGGTATTAAGTTTTACCCTGTGGATCCCATTTTTGGATTCTTTTTTGTATGTGGGGATGTATTATCTCGATTTCTTCATGGTCGTACAATTATGCAGAATCGCTTACAAAAGTAAAACCCCAAAAGAAAAATGCGCAGAATTTACCTCCCAAAGCAAAATAACAGTTTTTGGTAAACTGCTTAAAACGTTAGAATGTTCCGGGAATGAGAGCTCATTTTACGTTAAATTTATATTCGCAATTGATCCCACAGTCTAAATTCTTACATAATTGATTTTTTTCTTCCCATTAAGTTTTCCAGGGTGTTCATACCTTATCACATACAAATGTAGAATCTTATTTTTGTTGGGAGGGGTGATTTAGCTGAGGCAGTTAATCGGGTATCTTTAAGAATGATCAGTACGCTGAAAACGCTCAAAAAAACAAATATACAACAAATAAAAGTAACTGTCGTCGATAAAAGTTAATTTAAAACTGACCTGTGATATTTGTTTGTATTTATAACCCGTGTCAATTGCTATTTATTAGGAATCAATATTTTCTTCATAGAATCATTAGCGACGAACAAAATGGCGGTCGTCTTCCTGGAATTCATTTCCAGGGTTTTTTTTTTTACTGGGACTCATAATCTATTTTTTTTTTTTTTACGTATTCCAAATCAAAGAACGAAACGAAAATACATTGAAGCAAAAGGAATAATAGTATTAATATATTATTTTTTTTTATTGGTAAATTTATAGAAGTGCACCTTTCGTATTTCGACCCCTAAAAAAAAAAAGTTTCTACTTTTTGGGGCAAATTACATGTTATAAGTTATACGTAAAGTGAGCACGCATTTCTTGGCCACCGAATCTCACCTCTCGTAAATTACATGTAAACAGCCATTTTAGATGTTAGGAGGGGTGGGGGATCACTTTCCTATATAAGTTATACGTAAAGTGAGCACGCATTTCTTGGCCACCGAATCTCATCTTTTTTTTTTTAGGGGTCGAAATACGAGAGGTGAGATTCGGTGGCCAAGAAATGCGTGCTCACTTTACGTATAACTTATATAGGAAAGTGATCCCCCACCCCTCCTAACATCTAAAATAATAAAAAAATTCATTTTTATTTCTCCGAAAATGGATCCACTTTCGGAGAAATGGTGAACTAAAAAAAGAGTTACCTGCACCTTTGGAACTATTCTAAAATAGAACAGTTTTCGAAGAAATAACAATTTGAGAAAAGCAACAGTATAGTGATAGAACATTTATTGAAGAAAAAGAAAAATTTGAGAAAATCAACAGTATATATATATAAAAAGTCGAAAAAAGACGTTTTGCTTATGAGTCCCAGTAAAAAAAAACACAAACACACGCCGTAACCCGTGACCTCAAGGTGAAGGCTGCAACGAAATCGACGCTGGATCGGCGGCCATTTTGTCTGGTACAAATACATGGCAAAAATGAACAAGAATTTTTTTTTAACATCTATTACAAAAACATTTATAGTACGTAAAAACACAAATAAATTTCACAGGTAGGTAGGAAATTATCTCTTTTCGACGTAGGTTAAACTCACTTGTTGCATATTTATTTTTATAACCCCGTTCTCGTTCGTTTTTTAGACCCCGTCCGCGACTGTACTGATCATTCTTAAAGATACCCAGTTAATCTATAATAATAAAAAATAATCATAAATTCTTATATAGTAACAGAATCTATTTAATTTCTACAAAGATACACTAAAATATAAGTTAAATATGAAACAAACATTAAATAAAACATTAGTATTTTTTTTCATAAAACGCATTTTAAATGTCTTTAAAATAGTTTTAAAAAGTACGCTTACATTTAAACATTGAGATAATTTCACTGTCTTTAACGTGTCTTGTCAGTAGAAGAGAAATGGTACAACGAATCTGCCAAATAGTTTCAAATTAATGACCAAGAATCATTGTTATTAGTAGTCTTTCATTTTATTGCCTTCTATCTCCATCCCACCGTTTATATATTTAGAAATGTTGTTTCACAACCAGACATGGAAAATCAAATCCAAAGAACTGACCCCAGTGTTAATTCGCATACATGTTCTTTACAAACAAAATTATTTGTAAGATGTCGAGCAGGTGTAGACACATTTCTTCATACACAAATAAATAGACATGTTTAAAATTTGTGGGCCAAGAGGCCAAGTTGAATCCATTCTGTAGATTCTAATTAAAAACTCCAGAAATGTGTTATTGATGAAATTTAACATAAAATGAGTTGTTGCAATACTGATCTATTATAAATTATTGCATTTTCGTTTTTGCAGATAATATTGAAGTAAAAAAATCTTTAATACAAAATGTCCCAGTAAATTTTTAAATGTCCTAGTATTTTTTTTAATCCACAAACGAACGACATTTCTAACATAATGTTATAAAACATAAAAGCGTGAACATCTTTGAATTCATTTATACCTAATTCGACTTACGACTAAGCCTTTGAAAATATCTGAAGATTTTTTTCACACTTTTTGGCCACCCCTTGTAAGATTTGTCAATGCTGGCTGGGGCACCGGACAAAATCCCACAAAAAGAAAACAGCCAAAAACCCAACAGCATAAAATAAATGAATCAAAAAAAATTAAAAATCACTTTTTATATTTTACTTTCAATTATCGATGATGTTTGACAACATTTTTATTGATAAAAATGATTTAATTTTTAAACATTTTTCGGAACCGTGTAAAAAATCAACTGCATTCATTTAAAGGTTACTACGCGAACCCATGCAAAGGTTCATTCATTCTTTTCTTTTAATAAAAGGTTTAATAAATTTACATCATATTTTCATGTCATTATTATATTTTTAGTTTTATTGATAGTTTAAAAACAATTAAAAATTTATTATTAGAATCAGCAATGGAAAATTAAGTTTAATAAATTAAAATAATCGTTTTGGAAATTAGGCTCCAATTTTTTCGATTCCGATAGCCCGAAAAGTTCTATTTTCGATTCCCGATTCCGAGTTACTGTTTTCTTGTGGGAGCTTGCCTCTCGATTGGAATATGGTGAGCAGGAACTTACCGTTTCCCAGTGATTGAAGCTGGGGGCAGAGTACGTCCTCATAACCGTGGGTGGATAATTGAACGGTCTGATTGGTAAGCAGGCCTTTAGAATGGCATCTCGTAATCACTCCGTTTGCTTATATTTTATAAGGAGTGTGATAGTGTATGAACTGACATGCTCCCAAAGGACCAACCTCAGTTAACGGTTCCTTTCGCTAACATCTGCAGGGAACCTAAACTTCAGTGCATTCGGGGTGTATTCACTAGACTGAGGTGAAGCTACGAGTGGGGAACTTCTCAAAGATACACATTGGAGACATGCGAATACAATCGCAGCCATGGTGTCAGCCAAGTCTAAGGCATAGAGGTATTGACTCACTATTTGTTGAAAAATGCTCTGCTGAGCTAGCCCCTGTTCTCTCTTAACTCTGCAACAAATGCTGTGCTGAGTCTTGCTACCCTAATAGGTGGGAAATTGTCTATGTGGTGTTCAAGTGTTCAAGAATTCCGGTGAAAGAACTGACCTGCTCAATTATCGTCTCATCAACTTCCTCCCTCTCTTCCCTAAAATCTTTGAGCTGATAATCAATCAAGTGTTAATCTACCATATCATAAATGCTAAACTTCATTCAGACTGCTATGCATTGGACCTCTCTGAGCCGTGGATATTTGCCTGATAGGTGTTTTTGACTGCTGGTGGGAGATCCTGCGATTAACTCAAGTTTCCAATGATTTTATCTATTCACGCTGCAATATTCAACCTATAAAAGGGGTTCTGAAAAGAAACTGCCCGCGATAGTTAGGGCACATTTGCAGATGTCCTGACACATCTATGCTTAGGAATGTCCTCAATCCCCAACACCTTAAGCATTGGCGGGTAGCTGAAGACTTGGTTAGACACAATCAAGATCGATTTCAATTACCTAATGACCGTCAAGTCTATGGTATACATAAATGGAAGAAGGAGTGTCTCAGCTTATATGTGAACTGGATGCAATAGGGGGATTCACCCATGATGGTGCGAATAAAAGGCCTGCTCAACTTGAAAGGTGCAAGCCAAAATAAATACAAGTAGAAGCAAAGGCGATATACCCATTATGAACACATATATCATGCACTAAACAAGGCGGAAGCTAGGGCGGTGTATCTGAAGCCTTTGACAAGGTCTATCATGAAGGTCTTCTCAGGAAAATTAAATCGTACAGTATTACTGGACGATTACTTAATATAATCACATCCTTCCAAGATAAGAGAAAACTTGTCCTCGATAACAATACATCCAAACGACATAACATTAATGTGGGTGTGCGCCAGGGGTCGATTCTTGGACCTTTATTATTTCTAATATATGCAAACAACCTCTCCGGTGAAATTATGTTTTCTTGCTGTTGAATTGAATTCTGTTAGAGGAGGGTGCGAAATCATGCCTAGTCTCAACACACCTAATTCTCAATACAAGAAAAGTGTGACAGACGTTCAGAGACTCCACTTTGCTCGCCCATTGCATCCACGTGGTTCATAGACGCACCCCGGATTTAGGGTGGAAATCATTTAAACCAATATGGCCCTACAACTTAGTAACATTGCCAGTCAAAAACACAGAACATAGAAGTTAAAAGCTAGAAGTTTTTGAGCAAACATAGTCTTGAGTCTTTTACACTAATATTTATATTTTATACAAAAACACACATCCGAATTTGTCATTTACTTTTTTGCTTGAAATTGCATTTGCCCCTCAGAGGTACAGATTTTGAAGACCAGCGCCGGACGATTACCCTCTTGATCTAACCACAACGTGGGGAAAGTGAAGGACCTTTCAACACTGATGGTCTTCATCAGTACAGCAACCTTTCTGAAAACAAGTACCGAGTGAGCAAACGAAAACCAGGAATGACAAACTACGGACTAATCACGAGAGGGTGGGGTAGATTTTAATGGTGCTGCAAGTAAGGACAATCCCGTTTTTGTAATACAGCGACTAGAATACGATGGAACTTGGTTTTCTTTGTGTGTTTTTTATTAGGTCTAAAAAAGCGAGACCTAGGCTTAAATAAACCGGTTTAAAAACAAAAAGATAAGCAAAGACTTAAAGAGGCTAGCCAGACCAGTGACTTTAATCAATTGACTATAAGGTCAGGGCAAGTTAGCCAGAACAACCACCCAGCGAACAAAGACAACAGAAAGAGTAGACAACACAAGAAAATGTAAGTCACTTTTTGGTTCCTTTGTTCATTATGTTTTTGCTCAGTTCTGTACGCTGTCAGTGTATAATTTGTTTTTTTTTTATTATTATTGTTCAACTTTGCATGGAGTTGAGAGTAGTTCCATTACGGGATTGTAATAGTAGAAGAAAATAATATAGAATGATTGGCTCCCAAGAAGACATTGCCGCAAACTTAGTAGATGAGGGCAATTCAGGGGTTGAGGATAATTCGGTAAGTGAGGGGCCGGGGAAGGCCTTGTTGAACTGCCTATGAATATAAAGAAGCTAATATGGCGAATAAGGATATTCCCTATAGGGGAGAACCTACTGGCTTACAGGAATGGTTAGCCACTATTCAGAAGAAGAGGGTGGTAGATTACGAGCTAGTCCTGTTGGAGCTACAGGAACGGTCTCAGAGTTAAAGGGAGAACACGAGTATAACATGGTCCACACTTTTGCGCTATTTGTGAAGAAATGTCCAAACAGGATGGGCACATTAGAAGCCATGAAAAAATTCACAGTTTAGAAGTGCTGACGGCTGAGGACTTAACGAGTAGGTCAAGTGTATCCAGGGGTCAGCGATACTTGTGTGCCCGAAAGGTCGATGGCTTTGTGGATAGGTTGAAAGAGAAAAAGACCTGAAAGAAGTCCTATTAGAGGTACAGTAATAAGCCAGTAACAGAATGTGAGAGGCAATAATAAAATGAAAGCTAGAAGTAAAGAGAAAAGGGTTGGGAGCAAGGGGAGTCCGGGGCCGCGACCTAAAGCGGAGGGTGTAGAGGATTTATAGAGGCAAGGGACCCCCAAGGAGAGGGAGTCCAAGTCGAAAGCCAACCTCAACACATGGAAACATTAGGATAACTGACGAGTTAGGGGAGGGTTTATTGTTACCAGCTCCCATGAATTTTCGTGTTTTATGTTGCCTAAAATCTATGTAGTGATATGATCCTTGGAGAGGAGTAGCTTTGAGCATGGCAGACAAAGATAGTGTTTGATCCAGCAACGCTGACGATGGGGGAGTGGAAGTTCCCCTGGGAAGGTCAGAGTGCGGCACTTTGTACTTGAAAACAAAAGAAGGCATAAAAAAACCCAAGACGACTATATCCGGTAGGGGTAGGATAAAAACAGGTAGGGAACTGAAAGAGAGACTATTTCAGATAGCCCCCTGGTGGGAGATATGCTGACAACGAAGAGGGCGTGACCCTAAGTGAGTCCGTAGAAGTATAGAGACGATCCCTATCTTATGTTTAGCCCTCCGGTCCTATGAAAGTCAAGGAAGGCAACAAGCGCATCCATGAAAAAAGAATCTGATGAGGAGAGAGAAGAGATTGGGACAAACAGACCCCCGTGGAAAAAGAGAATGTATCCAGCGTCTTTTTAGAGTCGGGAGAATTGAGTGGGAGAAAAACGATACAATACCCATATCCCAACTTCAGAGAAAGCTAACAGAGATAGAGGTAACTAAGGTGGTGGAAGAATTGCCCACAAAGTTGTGGTTGAAGGGTGCAAGACCCCCCTACCTATCCGTGACACCAGAGAAAAGAAAAGGCAGGTAAAATATTGTCAGTGATCTAGGAGCCATCCCGGGGGTAGACTGTGTCACATATGTTGGCTCCATCATGTACATGGAGGGCCCCCATGTGTGTGGTGCTGGTGGTTGTGACAGGACCGTCTTCTCGGACATCAACCTCGTGATAAACGGATAGATAAGAATAGAGGGAGATATGTAACTAAGATCGATTCCTCTCTGTCTCATTGCAGATATGGACGAGAGGAGGTTGATGCTATCAATACTTGCCGTGGGAAGCACTTGGTAACACAGTGGGAATACCGTATTTAAGAAGACCAGTGAAGTTATAATCACAAGATCTAAATGGTTGATCACACTAGTCATAGACATACAGGCGTACACGTTGTTGTTGGAACGACTGAACGTGGGGGTAACAGGGCTATTGAGGGTGAAGAACAGATACTCAATAAGTATTTGCATAACCAGGAATATGTTCGGTTGTTGCACTCTTTTAAAGAGGGCACGAAGGCAATGATAGGCGAATGAAGAGATATGAGCTCATATCTAAAAGGGGTAGAGCTATTATTAACGAGGCAGAAAAGAGCATCTTTACCCATAGTGAGAAAAGAGTGAGTACATTGTTTGGAACGGTGTTGGAGGGTGATATGAAGGCAATCAGGGGAAAGTTAGAGTATATAGAAAATAATCAAAAGGTACTGTCTCATCTGGTAAGGGAAAGCGTATTCATATTGAATGCCACTAGGAATTCAGGTTGGAGGGTGGATATGGGTACTATAATAGCTTGGCCGGTAGGAATGGTAATTTCAATCCGGACTCACTGAAGGACAGTTACTGAGTCTTATTAAAGACCAGAAAGCTGAGCTATTTAGGCTCAGGCAGGAGGTAACATAAGCGTCAAAACGCTATGATAAGAGAAATGGCGGATGATTTAAATAATTTGCAAGAAAGTTGATCAGTCAGGATAAGAATTAAAAGTTCAAATATAGCAATTAAGAAGCCTTAATGGAAAATAAAAATAGGAAAGTCTTTTTTTTCTTACGTAATTCGAGGAATTGGCCTAAGCGTCTCTGAGGATATATTCCAGGCAAGGATGGACCAAATTCTTGAAGGTTTAGATGGTGTCGCTAACATCAATGATGATGTAGCAGTATACGGGGAAAATGATGTGGAACACGACAAGAATCTGCACAACCTGATGATACGAGCAGCCGAAACCGTGTTTAACAGCGAAAAGTGCATCATCAAACAATCCACTATAACGTTCTTCGGTAATATATACAATTCCACTGGCATCGAGCAAGACCCAGCAAAAATACGCGACATACAAAAGATGCCAAATCGACAAAGCAAAGATGAGCTGCAGCGCTTCCTGGGAATGTTGAACTACCTCTCCCAGTATATTCCAAACTTTGCTGAAAAAGCACACCCACTACGTGGTCTTTTGAAATCACAATCACCATGGGTGTGGGACCCAGATCATCAAAAATGCTACAATGACCTAAAAGATATGATCACTGCTGATGACCTCCTATCATACTACGACCAAACAAAACCAATATCACTGGAAGTAGACACCTCATAGAGGGGTCTGAGAGTAGCACTGATACATGAAGGCAAACCAGTAGCTATTGGTTCCAAAACGTTGACCAACTGCCAGTTAAGATATAGCAATATCGAACGTGAAAGTCCAGGGGTTGCAAGTAAAGTTGACTTTGCAGTTACCACTTAATTTATTAGACTTCCTCTGTTTGGTTATAATTGACGGTTTTCCTTGTTTGTTCAAGTTGTGTTGTGTGCAAGGACGTTGACTGTTGTCCGAATTTGTTTACGTTTTTTAATCTGTTTTTGACTTTCTCAGCGAAAATCTTTTAAAAAAACGGTTTTAATCCTTCGAAATAACGATCCAAATTGTGACACCATGTATTATTATGAGGGTTGACAAGAATAAGGACAAAATACAGAGTGAGAACTAATGTGTCTCACTGTTCAGCTAAGAATATTTTTATCTATATCGCCTCCAAGTCTCTTTGTGATCTTCCATCATAGTAAAGTTCCTTCGCTATCTACGAGTGCAAAGGGAGGTAATTTGGATTCATGACAACAGTTGCAAATTTAGTCACTGAGTTACAATCAGGGAAATTATTCACGATGGTTGTCTTCTCGTCTGGTAAGTTTACTATTTTTATTCATTACACGCCTGTTTTGAATAAAAATCTTACATACAGAGAATAGTATAAACTATATATGCAGTGTAAAAAAAAATTAAGTGTTAGTATGAGAACCCCCACGTTCTAAATGCAAATTTGTCAGTCGAAAATTCGAAGCAGCTCTTGAAGGCTTCATTTATTACACATTTCTTTTGACATTATTAAAGCAGACCTGTATATCTCACAAATAAAGTTTCCCATTACCATTAGAGTAAGGGAAAGAGAATTATCAAATAAAAGAGAGAAATTTTAAAAAGTTTTCATCGAATCATACATACTTTTATTTTTTCGACTAATAGCGGTGTCAGAGTGGGGTGAGATACTGTATATGTCTGAGAAAACAATACTCATCGGCTTTATATTCCTGGGGTTCTGTTTATTCATGCTGGCGTCAGTGAGGATAGTTTATCAGTTCTAGGATAAGACTAGTTATGTCGTGATCTCATTGGTTGAGAAGTACTCTAAACACAAATTATGACGACTTAGGCGTATAATTTAAACGTTAATTTAAGATATTTATCTAGTAGAGAAAGGTCCTGTTTTGGGGGATCCTTCGTTAGGACAGCCGACGTATAATTATTTCATTTTCAGAAAAAAGCAAAATAGCTCTTAAAAAGCAATCATTATCAGAAAAGGGGACATTAAAATCCAAACAGGTTACTTCTCCCTGAAGCTGTAAAATCATTTATAATTATATGTGAAAGCTAAACACAAACTTTAAGTTAAGTTGAGGAACAAAAATAGCTACATGTGTGGAAGCTACAAATTTATTACTTATACTAAACAAAGAGAAAAAAAATCCCATTTCGTGCTAAAAAACTACTACTGTTTATTATAAAAACTGCAAACTAAAACTTACAACATACATATACATGAAATAAGCACATACTCGATATACGCAAATGTATAACAGCTCACATAGATCCTATGGATTCTTTCAATGTCTTACAGATTACACACATATATATATATATATATATATAATATACATAAAATAAACACATACATTTATTTACCATAAATAAAACCTTAAATCATTTAATCTTTAAATTTAATTAATATTTAATAAAAACATACAAAATGTGACACAAAACGTAAAATTGGTTTTCTTTATCTTAACTTAGTCACAATTATTAACAAACAACTAAATTCCTATATTGTACTACTTATTCATTCGTTAAAAAAGAAAAATCACTCAATGATCAGTCTACTTAAAACCTATATGTACAATATACAAACTGAAGGAGAGAGTTGGGGAACATTGACAGTTTTATATACAAAATAATATGAACTATGTACAATTAAAAAAACAGGTGTTTGTATAAGAACCCTATTTTATGAATGAAGATTTGTCTATCAAAAAAGTTGATAGAGAATATGTAAGTTTTGTTCATTAGACATCTCTTTAAAAATTACGAAAACAGACCTGTATCTGTAACAAATCAAGGAGCAAAACTATGAGGCAAAGCCATCCAAGAAGAGGGTATTTATCTACCTCCCACAAAGTAAAATGTGACACAAGGTCGGAAAGTGGGATTTGATAAGTCAGCACCCTAGAGGAAGAGCACTTGTGACCCTCAAAAAATGCCTGGGCAGCCCTGTCGGCATTTCCCGGTATGACGCCTCAGGCAATTAGCAATAAACTAACCCCCTTCTCAAAGGGTGAGAAGGCAAAGCCTGGGAGTGTGGACCTCCTAGAACTGCACAAGACAGACTCATAGACCGGCGTAAATCAAGCCCCGAAGGCCAAGACAATACCGGTCTATGGGGTGTAGTATCCATCGGAACAGATACTACACTTTGATCTTAGCCAAAGAGCCAAGGAGAGGGCTTTATTTACTCCTCCCCAGGAGTTAGGCACAAGGCCAGTTTTATCTTACTCCCACAAGTAAGATGTGACCCAAGATCGGGTCGAGAAAGTGGGGTTTGAAAAGCCAGCGCTCGAGAGGTGAGCACTCTGGCCATTTAAAAATTGCCTCGGCAGCCCCGTCGGCATTCCCCGGTAGGGGCGCCTCAGACAGTAAGCAATAAACTTACTCCTCCCCAAAGAGGGGAGGCAAAGCCTGGGAGGGTGGACCTCCTAGAACTGCACAGGACAGGCGTGCAGTATCCATCGGAACAGATACTACACTTTGATCTTAGCCAAAAGGCCAAGAAGTAACAATGCCTAAATTTAGCAATCCTTTAAAGCTGATCTTAATTTATCATCCCACCTTCTGAGTTAACCTTCTTTATGATCAGATACACTATATGAAAATTATAATGAATAGCCCCTTAGGGCAAAAGTCTGCTTAGGGCTGAATACAAAGGATTGACAAAAAAATTTACTGTGTTCAACATTTTTAATGGCCTGAAATAACCTATCACTTATTCCATCCCAACCTTATTTGCTCTTGCGAAAGCCACTTGATGTTTACCTTGGTAAAAGAATATAAAATACACTTATTAAATCAAGAGTTAAATATTATAGACAGCAATGGAACAAAAACTGACCGACGTGTCGTTTCTCTCTATGGTTGGGCTGCAGCAGACCCTGGATGAAGGAGACCTACATCTCTACACGACAGCAACCTTTAGCATGTAGCAGAACAGATGATAACCACAACGATGACCGATCTCTTGTTCACAATCGCAGAAGTTTAGGCAAACCAGTCCGATTTGAGCAGTGCAGCTCCAACTGCGCAAAATATAAACAAAGGTTCACTTAAAAAAATCTTAAACATATGGCACTCATTGTATCTTTATCGGCCATGGCGAGATAGGATTAATGAGATTAACCTGAGACATGAGATTAACCTGATAAATTCGACCACAGAAATACATGCATGTATATGTATAAAAAGAGGAGAGAGAGAATATGCATATTTTACTTATAAAACAGTTACGTTTTTATTTATTCATTTATTATATTTCCGACTTTTCCACGCAACAATTTAAAACACATAAAATATAATAGCAATTGTTTGCGAGTCTGCAAACAAGGGGTCACCACTATAAAATTGAGAACATTTTATATTCTCATTCTACCCAATATAAGTAAAGTCGTACTAGAAAATGAAACCAAGACTAGTGGAAAGAACTCGGAAAACGCCAACGGGTCACCCTACTCAAAATTAAACAGTCGGGGTGCCCTGATACTGACAAAATCGATCACATGCTGGACATGTGGCAAAATTTTACATATCCGAAGCCGGTGTACGGAAAAGTTGTTGATAAAACAGATGCACCTGGCGATTGTCAACAGATAAGATAATTATCGGATGACCAAAAAGTTATTATCTAGTGGTCATTTATTAGCCCTCTTTCTCACTAGTCTTAGTGTATCTGGCTATGTTTCACTCCATCATTTGTAACCGTTCTTCTCTATACAATCTAATACATAATTTATGTAGTTCCATCTTCTAGCAGCTTCCATACTTTCTTATAATACTGTCCTAATCGAATATGACCACATTTGATGTATCGGTGTGATATCAGTATGAAGGTTCTCAGTCATAGGCGTGAATGTTGCTCTTCAAGCCTGCCAGAATTTTACAGACGGGGAAAGTGTAGTGATGGATCTTAATTTTGTCAAACATGAATTCTACTGGTTCTTTTATAAATTAGTTAGAGGAAGGGGGGATTGGACTTTCCATGAAATAGGGGTTATTTATTATGGGAGAGAGTTGAGAGATAGGGAATAGCAGAGAGGGAGGGTGATTGGACTTTCCATGAAGTAGGGGCTATTTATTATGGGAGAGAGTTGAGGGATTCATTTGGAGTGGTGGCATAGAGAAACAAATGAAGTAATTAGAGATTGTTTTTGGTTTAGTTGGTTATGATGTGTCAATTTGTACTAATTTTAAATGACGAGTCAGTTTATTTATTTCCCCTTTATCGCTTAAGGTATTTTTAAATGAACTAATTATTTACCTTTCCAGAGGAATTTTATGTCTTCATCTATATCTCCTGTATATTTTTATTTGGGAGTATTTTATGAGTGGATCAGAGTTACTTCTTCTTATTCGTGGAGAAATTCAGATGTTGAGTAAAAATGTTCTTCAAACTCATTGGTGATAATTGTTTTTAAAGGGGGAGAAAGTATGCCATATTCTGCGTCGTAGGTTCATCTTCATGCAATTCTTGAGATTTAGTCAGTTAATTTCTACACCCCCACAAAATTTGATTATGGATATTATGCTCTCTGATAACAGGTTCAAAATAATCAGATAAATCTGTTTTCAGTTATCAACGTTTCCCTGGAATGAATTCAAGCATATTTGATACATGATGGAAGAGACCCTGATACGACTTTAGCCCATCCTTACATTGTCAGTCAGATGTATGCAGTTGTATGGACGAGTGACTTATATTCTTGTTGTTTCTTTCAGAACGAATAAATTGCACACTGCATACATAGATTAATTCTAGGATCATCACTATACAGCAAAACATCTCAAGACAAAACACACTGCACTAGATAAGTCAAATATGCAGCAACAAATTTGATTTACATGCAAAAGAAGAACTACATACTTTACAAGGATACAGTTTCTCGTTTTACTTCAGTTGAAGTTCTTAGAAATCAGGGTCTTGATCTCTATATGAGATACATAGATATTTGAATATTCCATTAAAGTTCTCTTCTATCTTCCAAACGTTGAGTTAGTAAAAAAGATAATAAAATTAATTTTCCTCTCTCCAATTGACCAGTTTACTATATTTTTCTTGTGGCCTCTTATGTGCTCGAATGTTGGTCAACATACATGATTTACTGGAAAAAGTGCCACATATTTCACAAGATATGTTTTTATTTCTTTTTCTTTCAAGTTTATCTTTTTGTTTTTTGGGAATTGGGAAAGCTAAATGCCGGACATTTAAACGCAATTTCATACACTGAAACCGAGAGATTTTTTTAAGATACTAAGTTTTTAAAATTCTTTTTCATGGGTCCGATTGCTTTTATAATTTTAGGAAGGATGGAGATCTTCCTAAGATTCCAATTTCTATTCATGTCGTACATAAGATCTTGGTATGTTGTCATCTTTTCCCTCTCAGTACTCTTAAAGCCACCATGATTAAGAACACTGGCTTAACCTGGGGTTGCTACTTTCCCCCTTTTGTTCCATATCACTATTTCAGGTTTAACAGCTCCCGTTTCTAGATATGAAGCTGTAGGAATTGCAGTCATAGATAATGGTGTATTACTTATTTCCAACTGTTCTCTCTGCTATAGGATTTGTTGCTACACAGGATATTAATTTTATTTTAGATGGCCCAGTGAAGATATTTGTAGGCTCCGTTGTGTCGAATTGTATAGTAACCATCTCCTATCAGAACCTTACAACTGGATGTTTGGTGGCTTACTCTCAATTTCTGTGTGGCAGAACCTGCACTTGTCATTGCTGAGACCACTCATTTTCTTAAGAGCATTGAACATGAAGCCTTGATCTTCGGCAGTCATTATAATTCTTTCCTGATCATAGTTGAGTGAGCTTCTATTCAGCCAATCTACAGCCTTCTGTATCTATATATTCCTGGGATAGTTCACCCAGAAAATATTTTGCACCTTGTTGGTTAGCTAATTCTTACATATTTCTGCAATGCAAGGTCGTGGTGTATTTCTGACTGCTCTTCCATGCTATTTCCGTGTCAGGCTTGTTTTATCTGTCTGCCTTAATTGTAAAACATTCTTGTCAATAGTGTTTGGTCAATTTTGTAATACAGGTTGTTTTACTATCTTTTGTTTCTTTGTGTTGATGTAGAATCATGAGGTTTGGGTTCTGAGATTTATAAGATATTGACCGGTGCTCAAGTATGTGTTCGCATATGGTTCAATAAATGGGATTTGCTTGAAAACGAAGTACTACATATTTCACAAGAATATGGTTTCTCTCCAGTGTGTGTTCGCATGTGAGTCAATATATGGTATTTGCGTGAAAAACAAGAGCCACACACTTTGCAATAATATGGTTTCTCGCCAGTATGTGTTTGCATGTGGCTCAACATACCGGATTTTGTTGAAAAAGAAGAGCAACATACTTCACAAGGATATGGTTTATCTCCGGTATGTGTTCGCATGTGAGTCAACATGTTGATTTTTTGTGAAAAAGAAGAGTCACATACATCACAATGATATGGTTTCTCTCCAGTATGTATTCGCATATGGGTAAACATACCAGTTTTACTTGAAAAAGAAGAGCCACATACTTTACAGGAATATGGTTTCTCACCAGTATGTGTTCGCATGTGAGTAAAAATATCGCATTTTCGTGAAGAAGAATACCCACATACTTCACAAGAATATGGTTTCTCTCCAGTATGGGTTCGCATGTGGGTCACCATACTATATTTTCTTGTAAAGGAAGAGTCACATATTTCACAAGAATATGGTTTCTCTCCAGTATGTGTCCGCAGGTGCCTCACCATAACGTGTTTATTTGTAAATGAAGAGCCACATACTTCACAAGAATATGGTTTCTCTCCAGTATGGATTCGCATGTGTGTAAACATATGTGATTTGTCTGAAAATGAAGAGCCACAGATTTCACAAGAATATGGTTTCTCTCCAGTATGTGTTCGCATGTGTTTCAACATATGGGGTTTTCGTGAAAAGGCAGAGCCGCATATTATACAACTATATGGTTTATCACCTGTATGTGTTCGCATATGTGTAAACATATCGGATTTTCGTAAAAATGAAGAGCCACATACTTCACAAGAATATGGTTTATCACCAGTGTGTGTTCGCTTGTGAGAAAACATACCAGTTTTACTTGAAAAACAAGTGCCACATACTTCACATGAATATGGTTTCTCACCAGTATGCGTTCGCATGTGGGTTACTATATCGAATTTTCGTGAAGAAGAATAGCCACAGATTTCACAAGAATATGGTTTTTCATCAGTATGTGTTTGCATATGAGGCAATAATTGTGTACAAGATAAGCCACATATTTTGCAAGAATGTAGTTTCACTCTTCGTTTTGTCTCTAAGGGTTTTTTCCTACTGTCTTTTGAAAAGCAAGCATTAGATGTTTCACAAGAATATGGCTGTTTTTGATTGTCAGATTTCAAGTTCATTTTTAAAGTCGAAATATTAGATATCATCTTTTATATTTTCAGCACAACATCTAGTTTTCCATATTCAGCTTCTTTGGAAGAATTGCAAAAATTATGAAACATTAAATGTTTCCTTTTTGGTAAATGATATTTAAAAAATTGTATAATGAAAATATATTTGAATTTATTTCATCTGTAGTTAGACATTTGTATATGTTAAGTCAGCAAAGGAACGAAGATCCATTCAAATCCAATAATACATTTCCCCTTTTTTTAATTGCTGGTGATTCTGCAAATATAATAAAGGTTTCATGATACATTTCAATAAATTAGTTGTATACGTTTTTGCAAACAAAAACGTTTGATGTCGAATAAATGTATAGTTTTCTGTATATACCCAAATTAGAGATACGTTTAAACTTTGTTGGCCAAGAACCCAAATTGAAGCGTTTATAAAGATCTTAATTAAGAGTCGACAAATTCGTATTTTTTTTTTAATTTGGGTAACATTCAAGATATATAAATACATAAAAAGTAATGTAAAAATTGTTGCATCCATGAGCTGGAAAAATACCAGACGTCGAGTAGAACCAACACTAGTTTTTACTCCAAACATTATGAATACAGAAAAAGGTCAATCTGCCAATATAAAAATAAAAAGCAGACATGTCAAATAAAATACTTGATCTGATTCACTGTGATTTAGCAAGTCCAATTGAAATAACTTCAATAAATGAATCAACATATGCTATAACTTTTCTTGATGACGACTCAGAACTTACTACAGTCTATTTCCTTAAAAATAAATTCCAAGCAATGGATACTATGAAAATTATTTTACATAACATATCACCCTATGGTTCAGTTAAACAAATGAGAACTGAGAATGGGACAGAATCTTCTTGTTCAAATTTCAAATTTTTTAAATATCATGAAAAATAACATAAAACAAGACTCCTCAGCATCTCATTTCCTGCATCAAATTGGCACAACTCAAAGAACGGGCAAATTTTGATGAAATATCTGCTCAATGGAGTTATGTGTCGTGGCAGGTTTAGTTTAACCCAGCACTTTTATTCTTAATGCATTACACATAAATGTCATATTCGTAGAAAAGGAGCCGATTTTTTGTCAATATTACGGTTAATAATTAAACAAATTGTTTGAAACAAAACAAAAAAAACGGCCAAGTTTTAAAAAATCTATGCTAAATTGAGTAATGTGTCGTACCAGGTTTAGGTTAATTCAGCACTTTGAGTATTATCTAGCCTGTGGTACAGAAGGCATTACACATCAATGTAATATTTTTTCCATTTGAATATGGTTAAATGTCAGATTTTTGATGCCGTGACATTGTCAAGAGGAAACGGCAGAGCACGATTCCTTAAAGTCTATCAAACTTCTGGAGGTATTTGAAAGAATTGACGGCTAACATCAATACCAAGAAAGTTGTTCTTTTGGATGTTATATACATAATTGACAATATCTACACACTGTGGAAAAAGGAGGAACGATTAGGGTTTCTCGAAATCCTGGCTGTAGATAGAAATATAGTAAGGATGTTTTAGTTCATCTGCAGACACACAGACACCTGTTTCGCCGTATCACAGTTTTACAGTGTAACTTAAAACCGGCGAGTGGTTCCTACTGTTACTCGAAACCCGAATGCATCTTCAGTTGAGCCTCATGACAACTTATCCACCGACTTATCTTTTTTTCCAACAGTACATATCGAGTTATATTAAAATGGGTCTAATTACTCAAAACATTTTTTTTTTACTCTCCCCCACCCAAAGAAATATTTTTAGTAACTAAAAAAAAATCAAGTGAGAACGCAGAACCCACACTATATCAAAGAACCAGTTTTGATACATAGCCTCTTTTTAACATCATTCGTTGTCACTAAGTAAAAAAGTTGAAATAGCATTTTTTAGCGTTAAGTATTTAAATAAAAAATATTCTATCAACTTTGTTATGTTTGCTCAATCGGTTCAGATTACATATTTACTGATCATTTTTTTTCTTAAAACTGATCCCGTCTTAAAATCTAAAATATTTGAATTTTTTTTACAAAAACCCCGGAATTCTCTATCGACATGATAGGTCATTGTACACCGAAAAAGATTTTTTTTTAAATTGAGATGGTCAAAAAGAGGGGGCTCAGTCTACGTTGAATTTACATTGGAAACTGATCCCCCTCCTAAAATGTAAAATATTGGAATTTTTTTCCAAAAACCCCGGAATTTTCTAGCAGTCTGATAGTTAACTGTACACCGAAAAAAGAAAAAAAAATGGTCAGTAAAAAGTTGTGAAAAACGGACTATGGAAAAAGACGAACCAGTACCCAACTTTTTTCTTACATAGAAAGATTTTCCATGCCGTGACATTTACATAATTTTTCAGCGGCTTTAAAAAGGGTTTATGTCCGTTGGTATATCGACAAAAATATCTTTAAATCTACTGTATAATTTGCTGTTTTAATTGCTGAGCTTAGTTCAAAGCGTCGGAAGTTAATATACAATTTTGTTCATAGTGTGGAAAGTTTATAACCTATGGAGTTCATAGTGTAGGACTTTTACTGTACATTGCTTTTTAAAAAATGGTTGCCGCTAACCGATCAGAAATTGAAAACAATTAAGAATGAAATAATAAACAACAGAATTTAGTTTTAGAAAAATAAATTTATACGTCATTATTTTTTACATTTAACTTGATTAAATAAATTAAAAGCTTACTTTTCACCTAAAAAAATAAATGGATCGGTCGAGAAATTTACTTTTCTTCCTAACAAAGTGGTTGAGGGTTAGGGTCATGAAAAAAAACGGCGAAACTGAAATGCAGGACAGAGCCTAATTACGGACTATGATCTGGTGCGCAGAGACAATTAACAAAAACTATGAATATTGAAAATTTAATTAAAATCGGTACTGTTCAAGATGACGCGCTTAATTTCCGTGACTTTGCGTCGACAATGATCGGGCAGGTTGCGGAAGCGTCCGAGCGCTAACGGAATTATATCATTTTTTTTCTTTCTTTTATCTTATAAAAACATAGATAAAATTTTACCCCCTTCCCCCTAAAAAAAAAATTATTTTCACAAAAAAATAAATAATTTTGATCTATGTATGTTTTCTTTTAATTTATTCGTCTTATATTAGCGTCTGCCAGTCTTTCAGTTAGAACTTGGCAGTTTGAATGCAGGGCTTGGCTGTCGCTAAGAACGGGAACCCTAACCCTAAAACCTACCCCATTTTCTTTCTTTCTTTCTTTTATGTTAGCAAGAAAAAGAAAAACAGCGAAACAAATGAAATAGAAAACATTGACAAAATCCCCCTTCCCCCTAAAAAAATTCTTTCCACACATTTGATTGAAAATGGTTCATTTGACCCCACCCCCACCCTACAGTTTGTTCGGTTTTTATCTATGTATTTTTTCTTTGAATTTATTCATCTTATATTATCGCCTGCAAGCCTTCCATTAACGCCTGACGATTTCGTCTCGGCAACTCTCGGGCGCTTCTGCGACCTACCCGATCGTTGTCGACGCGAAGTCACGGAAATTAGGCGCGTAATCTGGAACAGTACCTTAAAATCAAATAATATTTTGATTTATTGTGATTTTTTAAAAAGTTAATACTCAAAATGACAACCGGAAAATTACAGAAGAAAAAAATTAAATGCACCATTTAAAAAAAGAGCCGATTTTTATTTATCGCAATATTTATACAAAATTTAATGGATTAAAAAAAAATGATGATTTACCGGTGAGGTGCTTCTTGCTTAAAAGGCCGAAAAAAAGATTTCTGTGTCTTTTAAAGTTTAAGAGGTAAATAAGGGGCAATAACTCTTAATTTTATTTTTGAGCCAGACTTTATCCTGAATTGTTATTTTGAGCCAAAATTTATCGTTAATTTTTAACAAGACTGATATTATCTTCAACTGGAATTATGGATTTGAAAGTGTTCCAGTTCGAAGATGTGCTATATTTTACTTCAGAAAAAGCAAAGCAGATAGATTTTTTGCAAGCGCATGGTCTTATTTCTGGAGAAGAGACCTGTAATTGTGGGCATGAAATGCGACTTGTGCCAGCACGAGTGAAAATCTTAATTTTTCCATTTATGTATACTTTGTAGTTCATTTATTACTAAAAAATTTTCAAAATCATAAATTTCCCATTTACGTATAATTTGTTGTTCATTTATTACTAATTAATTGAATGTCGCAGTAAATTACGTTACATGTAATAACAACAGGTGATAAGAGTTATTGCCCCTTATTTACCTCTTAAACTTTAAAAGACACAGAAATCTTTTCTTCGGCCTTTTAAGCAAGAAGCACCGATTTACCTTATCTGTGTGTGTTATTTCTAATCGCAACCATATCTTAAACAAAGGGGTAAATAATGGTTCAGACGCGCCCCTGTAGTAAAAAAGAATCTTACATAAGCAATTAAATTCAAGTAATACTTACTTTTTGTTTGACAATCTGTTTCAAATTACTAATCACCTTTCAAGAAAGAAAGGGTTATAAGATGTGTTAATTTAAAAGGTGCTGAGTTGCCTTTATGGATGGCAATATTCAAGATGGCGGCCGTAAAAATAGGTTCGCAGAAATTAAGAGGAAGATATTTAACTGAATCATTTCGAAATAAAGTTGCTCTTTTGGATGAATATTACAGGTAAAATTATCATTATTTATGTAGTGTATCATTTTAATAATTTAATGGGAAAAACATGAAATATGACAGGCACCATCTTTCTTGAATTAAATTTTTGGGAAAAAAAACAAAAAAACTTGTGTAGTTGACGAAAGGATGGGGGGGGGAGAGTCGGGTATCTTTCAGAATGATCAGTACGCTGAAAACGCTCAAAAAAACAAATATACAACAAATAAAAGTAACTGTCGTCGATAAAAGTTAATTTAAAACTGACCTGTGATATTTGTTTGTATTTTTAAACCCTTCCAACTGCTATTTAGTAGAAATCAATAGTTTTATCACGCGAACTTGCAAAAAAAAAAGAAAATGGCGCTTGCTCGTAAGACGCCGTATTGTCTAAAAAAAACGAGTAAAAAATGAACAAGAAAATTTTTTTACATCTAATAAACCCCATTTATAGTACGTAAAAATACAAACAAATATCATAGGTAAGTAGACAAATATCTCTTCTCGACGTAGGTTAAACTCACTTGTTGCATATTTATTTTTATAACCCCGTTCTCGTTAGTTTTTTGGACCCCGTCCGCGACTGTACTGATCATTCTGAAAGATACCCGGAGAGTCTATCGGTGAGGTCGGGTTTCCTTTAGAAAAAATAGGAAACTTAAACTAATGAGCTTAGGCAAAAATGACACAGGTAAAATGGCACCGAAAAATGGCACCGTAAAATGCACAGGTAAACATGGCACATAATAATCGAACAAGTGGGTGAATAGTAAAAAAAATGGCACATAATTGAAAAATATGTCTCAATGAGCGATAAGGATTATATGCTGATACATGATTTGCATATTAGAAGGCCCTACTGCTTAAAAAAACTGAGGGAAGGATAAATATGGAGACGTTATTTGTCAGTGAAATTGCTTGCAGAAGAAAAAGAAACAGACAAATAAGAAACTCTTTCGGCTGAAAAAAAACGACCAGGTTGACCAAAGATTTATTCCTGAATTTGATGGGACTGGAGCTTTGATTGAATGGCTCATAAAGCTGGATTTGGTGGGTGACAAATCGAAAGTGGGGCAGCTTGATCGTGTCATTCATCTTCACTTAACTGCGGTGTGTTAGCGGTATATCAACAACTGGCGAAGGCTAATAAATCGAACACGTCTCGAATTAAAAAAATGCTAATCATAGTTTTTGCCGTTGATAGATTCACGGCAGATGAACAAGTTAAAGCATGTATATTACATCCGAAAGAGAGCGTAGACGTATATTTGGCAGATTTACGAACGTTAGCAGTCATTTTTGTGCGTGGAGTGTGCGTTCGTTTTGGAGCTTCCTGGTCTCTTACGGTTCTCCTCTGAGGTGGATCATTTGTCTTTAGAGGAGATTTTCGCCCCATCTCGACTCTTATGCAGTATTAATATGCAATTGTTGGTATCATGCAGCCTTCCCGGATCGCTCAAAAATCCTCATAAGCTGCAGGTGTAGCAGTCTGAAATAGGACCTATTTCTTATGCGTCCACTGTAGGCAAGTTGGTCTTAAACTAACCAATCGGCTCACAGGGCGTATTGATTTCAGCTAGTCCCTTGCGGACTATTTGCACCCCTGTTGAACGGTGAAACGGATCGTCAGAGAGACCCTGGCCGTCAACCTAGAAGGAACTCTTCTTCATCTCTCTCTTGTCCACTGGATTTCCGACCACCGCTCCCCGGGTAGTAAAAGAACTGTAAAAAACGTGGAAAAAAATAAACAACAAAAAGTTGCTGGAGCCCACAAAAGTGCGTGTTAGGTCTTATACAGGAAATTGCATCCAGGTGATTGGACAAACAAAAGTTCCAGTGCAGTTGGACAGTCGTCGGGTGGAATTACCGTTAATTGTGGTAGCGGGGGATTCACCCACACTCCTGGGAAGAAACTGGCTGCAACATGTGAGGTTGCCATGGAAGGAGATTTTTAAGGTGCAGACAATAAAGGAGACTGACCAAGACAAATTGAAAAAAATATTAGCAAAGCATGAGGCTGTGTTCGATGGGAAGTTAGGTCAAGTGAAAGGAACCCAGGCCAGTTTGTATATAGACCCAGAGGCAAAACCCAGGTATTTCAAACCAAGGTCAGTACCCTATATGCTGAAGAAGAAAATAGAAGAGGAATTAGGAAGACTGCAAAAAGAAGGAACAATTTCACCAGTGGAATTCTCTGAATGGGCTACACCAATAGTACCCATTTTAAAAGCGGATCAGTCTGTACGTATTTGTGGGGACTATAAAGTGATAATCAATCCAGTCACTAAATTGGATAATTATCCAATACCAAAAACAGAAGATCTGTATGCGACATTGGGTGGAGGTGAAGCCTATACCAAGCTAGATTTAAGCCAAGCTTACCAGCAATTACTGATGGATGAACAATCTAGAAAATTAACAACTATCAATACTCATAAAGGCCTTTTCATGTACAACCGACTATGCTATGGATTGAAATCAGCCCCAGGAATATTTCAGAGAACTATGGAAAACATATTGCAGGGCATTGAAAATGTAATTGTTAGAATTGACGACATTCTACTGACAGGCAAAACCAGGAAAAAACACTTAGAGACCCTGGAGGAAGTTTTAAACAGGCTAGGAAAAAGTGGAATTAAATTAAACCGGGGAAAATGCAAATTTTTAGGGCCCGAGGTATTATATCTAGGCAACATAGTAAACAGGGAAGGCATAAAACCTGCAGAGGAAAAAGTGAAATCGATCAAGCAGGCACCACGCCCAACATCGGTAAAGGAGCTACAAGCTTTTCTGGGGATGATAAATTATTATGCCCAGTACATTCCGAACATTTCAAACATTCTAGCTCCTTTGCATCAGTTATTGAAGAAGGAATCAATATGGGAGTGGACGTCAAAACAAGAAAGAGCATGGGAAGAAGCAAAAGAACAATTAACTTCCTCAAAAGTGTTGGTACATTTCGACCCAAACAAAGCCGTGACAGTGGCATCTGATGCTTCCCCATATGGGGTGGGGGCTGTACTATCTCACATCATGGAGGATGGCTCCGAGAGACCAATAGCTTTTGTATTACGGACCCTCGCACCAGCAGAAAAGAATTACGCCCAAATTGATAAGGAGGCATTGGCAGTAGTTTTTGGGGTGAAAAAATTTCACCAGTATCTGTATGGAAGGCCATTCACATTATATACTGATCATAAGCCGCTCTTGGGATATTTTAAAGAAAATAGGAAAATCCCAGAGATCAGTTCGGCGAGAATTCAACGTTGGGCAGTAATCCTATCTGCATATTCATACCAGCTAGAATATCGGGAAGGAAGAAAAAATGGAAATGCCGATGGGTTGAGTAGGTTGCCAAGATCTACAACACTGGGAGAAGTGCCCATACCAGAGGAGAACATTATGCTGCTAGACTACCTGGATCAAGCTCCTGTTACACATCAAGAAATCGCCAGGTGGACAAAAAAGGATAAACTCCTAAAACAGGTGCTGGACTATGTAAAAAATGGGTGGCCAGAGAAGTGTCCTACTACAGAAGATTGGCACCCTTATTTTAATAGAAGACATGAATTGGGAATTGTGGAGGAATGCTTACTGTGGGGAAAGCGAGTAGTGGTGCCAATACAAGGGCGGAAAGAACTTTTAGAGGCACTCCATGAGGGACACCCAGGAATTGTAAAAATGAAAGGGCTGAGCAGAAGCTATTTCTGGTGGCCAAAATTAGACCAGGAAATAGAATTTAAGGTGAGGAATTGCTATGAGTGTCAACAAACCAATCAAATGCCTGCAACCGCACCTTTACATCCTTGGGAAATCCCTGAAGAGGAGTGGTCCAGACTTCACATAGATTATGCAGGCCCATTTAAAGGTCACATGTTTCTGGTAATAGTGGATGCGTTCAGCAAATGGTTAGACGTCTACATGTCAAACTCATCCACCACAAACGCCACCCTGGAACACCTACAAAGATGTTTTGCAACTCACGGGTTGCCCCAAAAAATTGTAACTGATAATGCAGCCGTTTTTGTAGGTGAAGAATTCCAAGCATTTATGTCAAGACAAGGAATCCAACATATCACAACAGCCCCAAAACACCCCTCTTCAAATGGATTGGCTGAAAGATATGTGCGGATTTTTAAGGAAGGAATGAAAAAAATGAGTCATGAGAAAGGCTCCCTAAGTTCAAAACTGAGCCGTTTCTTGTTGTCATATAACTCCACACCACAAACGGTCACTGGCATATCACCAGCAGAATTATTAATGAACCGGAAAATAAAAACAGTTTTGGATTGGATCATTCCGCAGAAAACTACAGTGAGGGAGCGTATGAGAAAACACCAGGAAATTCAAAAGAAATATCATGACAACTCTCGGAGCATACGAGAATTTAGAGAATGTGAATTAGTCTGGGCCAAAAATTTCTATACAGGACCAAGATGGAAAAAGGGAGTGGTCAAGAGACGGACAGGTCCAGTGTCATATGAAATTAAACTGGAGTCGGGGACAGTGGTAAGGAGACATGTGGACCATGTAAAAAAACAGATGGAGCGGGACGCAGATAGAGCTTCGGAAATAGGAAGAACAAGTCCACAAAATAGAAATCAAAATTTGGATACAGACTGGGTGATCCCACTGACCCCAGGCACCAGTAGTCCAGGTAGCTTGAGTCCGGACCAGGAAACAACAAATGGAGAGGGGAATACACAGCAGGAGGCCCCAGTAAGAGAAACCATTAGATGTGGTGAAAGAACAAAAAACAAACCGAAGCACTTGAAAGACTATGTCACATAAACAAGTAATTCGGAACTATGGGTGGAGGGATGTAATGTATGTAACATGTGCAGACAGAGTAGTGTCCCTTGAACTAAGAAACCAACTAACATCCGGGTTTCACTACGCATGTGTAGCCGCCATTACAGTAGTATCATCGTGTAAAGAACGACTAATAAAACGAGTTTAAATATACATCTCCTCTTGTGAGTTTATTACAAGAACTTCGTTTCCTTCCACCGGACACCAGTCCTACCTTTTTCTATGCTATACCCCAAATAAAGATTTGTTTAATGTTAAAAGAAGCGTTGAGTTTTTCCTCGTATGACTACCGTCTACCGTGCTTATATTTATAGTGAGTCTACGACTACTAGCCTATAGCTATTTATACAGGCGCAAAGGCCTCAAACACGTTGCTAGAAATTGCATGTAACAAGACTGGTCACCTGGCATATGATTGTCCGGAATCCAGGTTGGGGACATGACATCACCACTAGTATATTCCCCAAGTTGACTATAAGTTTAGCGCTACCTATCGTCATTATTTATATTGACCATGTACCATACTCGCCACTCCTTGAGTCGGGGTGTTCACATTCTATTTTGAGCACAAAAATGTGCCGGATATAGTGGTAACACTCCAATTCAATGACGCATTTCGGTGGTTTACTTTACTGAGACTCATTTTTATTCTTATGTACAACGACACGTTAAGTATGGAGACAATTATTTGTCTCGTTCTCAGGTTTGAGCTTTAGGTGATTCCACATTATGTTCGAATTGGTAATCTGATAATCCTTTCTGCATCTTTTTGGGTGTGGAGCAGCACATCTCACTGAGCAAAACTCCCCAAGAATATGTATCGCAGTATCATCTTTAGCTCCAATTATGGCTCCACAATGACATATTTGTTGACCCTCGTAAGTTTTTATGGTACGAAAAACTTTTTATACTCTTAAGCAACAATAGAGACTCGCGTTGCCAAAGTGGTTTCCCCTGCTGATTCTTACTTCCGCTGTGCACAAGTCAAGATTGATATTAGACGACTGCTGGAAACATTTTCTACACGGATAGATTGTCTTTTGTCCATCCAAACCTACTGTCCAACCCACCTGTATAGGAGAGGTGGCCATAGTCCCATATCAACCTCAGTAAGCTGACCAACCCGTGGTTAGGTATGTGGAATAGTACCATTTTGCTCCTGGGATTTTCAGTTTGATTGATGGTCCAAGTTCGGACTGGATCTCCAGCTTGAAACGTATTGGTTGAAGCATAAGTCCAGATTCGGAATTGAAAAAATGTTACCATAAAAGGTTAAGCCGAAGAATTGCTATATACATCTCATAATCTCATTCTTTACCAAAATGGCTGTATTTTCTTTGCCCACGAGCCATTTAACAGTCTTATAGCGCCTTATATTCATGCTTATTTTTACGATAAGGGTCCATGGTTTGCAGACAAGTCTGTATACTATAGCGTTCTCGCTTGTCAATTGTTATGTGAATCTATTAGTGTTCGGCTCGCGACGTAACAGATACATATACATACAATGCAAATCAGAGAACGTGGAATGAATAAGAGAGAGACATGATTGATGTTTACGCTTCCGAGACCTTCTACCCAAGAGAGCGATCTTCGTCAGCATTCGTTTATATATGCATGAGAAATATACAAAAGGAGATAATTACACAATGTAATAGAGATATACAAAAGGAGATAATTACACAATGTAAGGGAGGTAACTATGATACATTGTTGTTGTTTCTAAATGTAAGATACTACATATACAACGCTTCCGTTAGGGAGGATTGGAAATTTCTAAATTGGGAAGTAATCGTAATGTATAGAAACTGTCTTTCCTTAGTCGAATTTTGACAAAAGAGTCTGCGTTTAACCTTGAGTTCGTAAATAATACTCTAAAGAGTATTATTTACAAACTCCCACTTTAGTTGAGATATGTCGTAGATTGGGGAATGAATCACAGTTCTTGGCATGCTGTGGAAGCGAGTGCCATTCCAACATTAAGGTAACGGGGGGTTACGTAATTCTTGTACTGTGTGATGTTTAATATATGTTTGAAACCAGTTAAACTACCAAAGGGAAAAAATAATAGGTTTCTAACAATCCTGGCTGTAACTAGAATGATGGCATAAATGGCGTGTCTGAAGGGATTGTATTGGATTGAATCTTTTTCTCATCAGAATCTTAAGTTAAAACTTAGATGTGAAAGGAACATTTAATAGAATTCGAAAAGGGCATCACATATGAGAATGTATTTTTTGGGGCCTGAGCATGGCACACTTGGTTGCTGGTCATTTTGTCCCACAATTCATTTCTCTTGAGTTACGTAAATTGTACTTATCTCTATATGGAAACATTCACTCTGAAACTCTACTTGTAATTCATTCTTACCTAAGCCTCACAACCAGCCAGAGATTAACTTTTTTGTTTGTTTTGGGACCGAAACAAACCGGAAAACAATGTGTCCTACAATACTAGTCTCACCCATTTTATTTGGTGTCGTTGTTTTGAGGGCCTTTTTATTGTCAAACTCTACATGATCGTTAATAAATTGTATATGCATTTTGCAAATAAACTTTACTTCACACTATTGGTGCTATTCTAATTAATGAAACTAGTTAAAAGTATAAATGTGGTAATTGCAGGAATGAAATTGATTGAGGAACTTTTTAAAAAAAACTTTTAAAAAAACGAAACAAACTATGCTCATATAAATGGGTCATGATTGCGTCTCGTTATTGTACGATAGAGAGCAGAAGACAACTAATGCCTATGTCCACACACTTTAAAAGAACAATTCCGTATTTGTGTGAATTCATTTGTTGCAGAAAAAGAGAAGCAACACCAACACCTTCTCTTCTATGCCAGCTGGCTAACCAGAGATGCCAGTGCCAGCTAGCGGGAGCAGTATTGCGTTATCAGTCAGGTTAGTATCAACCATTTGAAAACAAAGAGACTTAGCTTTCTATATGCAAAAAGTACATAAAAGGAATTGTGGCGGAATTGATGATCTTGAGCCAGAATATAGCGGTGGAGGTGGCCCGGACTTAGTTCTTCTCCGCAGTAAGAGGGTCCGCCTTTGCCTGGCTTGCAGATGGAAAGGGAAATAAGTTTTGGCTTACTAGTTTTCTAGTGGGGATTGAACTCACAACCTCGTAGCAACAAATCTACTGGTTGCTGCACAATAATAATAGATTTAATTATTATGACAAATAGTGAGCCAGCGGATTATGTTTTTTTCTGATTGGTTAAGCGGAATTAACTGAGGGAAAATCTGCTAATAAAAAGACAAGAAAATCAGAAGAAGAGAAGGAAAACGAGAAACGTGAGTGTCGAGTAAAATTCTGCGGTGAGCCGAATTGTTTTCGTTCATTGGAGCTCGAAGTTACACAGAGGGTTTTTGTGCTTCTACAGGAATTGAACCGAACTGAGTTTTTTTTTTTGTTTGTTAAACGTTTGAAGTCATAGACTTCTGAATTCGTTACTAATTATAGGAATCAAACTAATTTTACTTGTAAGCTCCGGAGTAAAGAGCATTATGGTTGGTGACTTCAGATATAAACTCAATTATACCGCATTCATTAAAAGGAAGCGATGGTAGATCTCCTGCTGGGATGCGAAATCCACATATCAGACATTTGCTTCGTAGAAGTCGACAAATAGCTAAAGACAAACGTTTGCTGAAGTAGCTTGCACACAGGAGCTCAATCTCATTGCAATGTCAAGTGTAGCAGTTACATCATATAATCATTTTTCCATAGTACATGCCTACCGAATCTGTAGCAGTTACCGCCTCCTTTCATCCATAACTGCACCGGCTGGCCATTAGGTGTCGCTTATTCACCGACAGGTGGCGTTGTAAAGCGACACCAGAGTTATCTGCCCTTCGAACTATAAAGCCGGTGCAAAACGGAAATTCGCTCTCTTTTTCATTCACAGCCTCGCAGAGACAACCCCTCGGCATAGCTGGGACGCATCGCTGAGAGCACCACCAGAGGAACCCGGAAAAGCCTTGGTTCTCCCGCTACCGTTGTCTAACTCAAAGACAACTACTATTCTTCACTTGAAGAGAACCTTTACATTTTTCCTCTTCCTACCTGGACACCTTCTACATCTACTTCTACCTATACCAAAGGTATAGGTATCCTCTGACAATAAATCCTTTGTTTTGTTACCTGTTACTCCGTTGTTTGTTCAATTCATTTCGTGTGATAAAAGTAAGGAAGGGACAAACCATCCCTAACATTACAAATCAACTTGTCTTATGTTCTAATTCCGAACTCTTCCCTGATCATATTCTGTGTTCATGACACTGTTGAATAAAGTTGACTTCAATTGTATAGAAAATATAATTCATTTTAACTCAAAATTTAATGACCCTATTCTTCTTATCAAACAAAAATGGCTATCTCAGGCAAGACTCATCACCTTAACAAGCTCAATCTCATTGCAATGTCGAGTGTAGCAATTACATAATATAATCATTCCATGAAAGGCTACTGTGACCAGACGCTATACATCCTATGTTGTGTCTCGCAATAACGTTGCAACACGAGATGTAACTCATGGACTCAATTGCTTTTCCATAGTACCGAATCAACTTGTCTTATATTCTAATTCCAAACTGTTCCCATATTCTGTGTTCATGACACTGTTAAATAAAGTTGACTTCAATTGTATAGAAGATATTATTCATTTTAACTCAAAACTTGGTGACCTTTTCTTCTTATCAAACAAGGCCAGAAGCTACGCCCCTACTAAAATGACTATCTCACCCAAGACTCAGCACCTTAACAAGCTCTACACAAGTTATGACTATACAGATATTGTTTAATGTCTTATCTCAGCTCAGATACGGCGATTGGCAATTGAAGCTTTTCATAGTTGGAAAACATCTGCATTCTGGTCAAATCTAGCAGCACTGAAACATAAAAGTCTTGTCTCAAAACCTGTAACTGTTGCAAATAGGCTAAGTGTTATGTTGATGCACCTCAGAACACCAGTAACTTTAGTGTGACGTCTGAGACATCACCAGTGTCAAGAGTAGCAAGGGAATTACAGAAGGAAACTGGAGCACGGTAGTCCTCAGGGGACACAAAGAAAACCATTGTCATTTCATCCAGTGCTTCTACTTTGAAAACAATGTGAACCTCAGAAATCAGGTCCCTTAAGTCTAATTTGAATATTCCCACAGAGCGGGAAAATCAGGCTGCGAGAAACTAGCTAAGACATATCGCAGTGCAGTTGTTGCAGTGTTCATCTCTAATGATCCGTCTTCTAACTAAGAAAAGAGAAACAGGCAAAAAGTGTAACGGCAATTGCAAAGGAGAGATGACAAAAGCAGATGAACAGTGTAAACGATCGAGATCGTATTTATTGCAGCAAAAGAGAAAAAGGAAACTGCTAATAGATTTGGTGATGTCTCTGAAACCTGGACCGCAGCGATATATTTAGTGATGTTTCTGGAGACAGCAGAAACAGTTTAATGACGTACCTGGAACCTCCGCAGAAATAGCTGGAGCCGGAAGTGGAGATTCAGGTTGGAATCAGGTGAACAATTTATGTAGCAGGCAGCAGAAAATAATGAAGGTTAATTGCATTGTATTATGTTGAAAGTTACCCATGAAAAGGTCAGTTTTCTGCCATTGAGTTGTAAGTAGCAAGTGGTGGTTGTTGTGCTAAAAAGGGAAGTTTGATTTTGTGTGTTCTGTTGGCCTCGACAACTGGTCACAGTCAGACGCTAGGATTGTAGACTACTGGTACCTTGGCTGCTGGTCGACTTATTTATCTACCTCCCACAGCAGTAAGATGTGACACAAGGTCGGAAAGTGGGATTTGATAAGTCAGCACCCTAGCGGAAGAACACCTATGACCCTTAAAAATTGCCTGGGCAGCCCCGTCAGCATTCCCCGGTAGGGGCGCCTCAGGCGAATAGGAATAAAGTAACCCCTTCTAAAAGGGTGAGAAAGTAAAGCCTGGGAGGGTGAACCTCATAGAACTGCACAGGACAGACTCACAGACGGGCATCATCAAGCTCTGAAGGCCAAGACGATACCGGTCTATGGGGTGCAGTATCAATCGGAGCAGATACTACACTTTGATTCTGACCAAAAGGCCCAGAAGTACCGCGGCTGCTGGTCTTTATTTACCTCCCCAGGAGGTTAGGCAGAAGGCCAGTTTTATCTTACTTCCACAAGGTAAGATGTGACCAAAGGTCGGGTCGGGAAAGTGGGACTTGAAAAGCCAGCGCTCGTGAAAGTGAGCACTCTGGTTATTAAAAATTGCCTGTGCAACTCCGTCGGCATTCCCCGGTAGCAATAAACTAACCCCTTATCAAAGGGTGAGAAGGCAAAGCCTGGGAGGATGGACCTCCTAGAACTGCACCGGACAGACCAATAGACCGGCGTAAATCAAGACCCGAAGGCCAAGACAATACCAGTCTATGGGTGCAGTATCCATCGGAACAGATACTACATTTTCTTTCTAGCCAAAAGACCAACTCGAATTACGAAAAACCGACATAACATATTTCCAAACCTGCGCATGGTATTTGATGGTCCCATCAAATCAACAACAGCGACTGGGGTAAATTCATACCCGAATTTGTTCTGGTTTTAAATAGCTTATTAATTCGGACAGTCTTTAAAGTTTGGTATGTCAGTCTAGTGCGAGAAATGATGTTGAAACGCCAAAATCCGTAGGAGTTGTGGTCGGCAGAAGACATAATTTTCCCATGGAAAATTTTATCAGCCGTTGGTTATTTCCATGAGCAAACATCGGTACTTGCCAGTTTTATGAACGTGACATAACGCATTGTTTCTAAAAAGAGAGGCACCCCGACAAAGCCATCTACATATATATTTGAGCATTATCAATTAAGAGAGCTATTGTGTTGAAGAGATGCTATAAAAATGTTCAGATGTGTTGAAAATGGATCTCCAGGGATAGCCAAAATATAACATAGCTGTCGTCTAAAATCAGTAGTGCAAATGAGTTTGCACTGTCGAGAAAGTTGAATGCAAGTAAATTTGCACTGTTGATGAGATCCGGATGCAAGTGAGTTTTCGTTGTTGTTGAAGTCCGATGTGAATCTGCACTGTTCGTTGAAAGTGAAGAAGGAGCGCAAGTTAAACTGCACGGTTGTTGGTTACGTCGTTCAGGTTGATTAGTCCTATTGTTAGAGAGTTTATGAACAAATGTTCATTAGTCATAATTGGCGGTGCATTATGGTCAAAGTAAGGTGTGTAAATGTGTCTTCAATGTGTCTATTCTTTTTTCAGAACGCGTTCGTTACTAGTTGATGAGTCCTTGGTAGAGTTAAGGAAACGTTTAATTGTCGGTATCGGTGGTGCTCTATGGTCGAAGTAAATTGAGCAAGTGTGTTTGAAAATAAGGTTTCAGGTCTGAAAACAAGTACAAATGGGTCTGTAGTGGCTCGTTAGTGTTGTCCCTCGTTCTTGGCTGAGTTTTTGAGATGTTAAAAACTATGATAGCTCGGCTCTTGACGATATGTCATCTTCTCTTCTGGCCGTTGCCCGTGTCAATCACGTGGTAGTCACCAAATCTAAAGCTCCTAACATTATTAAAGAGGATGCCTACCCAGCTACCTTCTTACATAGATGAATTAAAATTTTATTGCCTAGAAAAGGATAATTAAACAATGTGTGTTTTTGTTAGAATACAGCTGAAACAAAATTTTGTCCCTCTTAAAAAAATCTACCGTTTTCACGATTTTCCAGAAAATTATATATTCTTTTTTTAAATTTTTAATTGTCTAGATGAACACATCTTTTAATTTATTCGTAAAACGGCAAAACAAAAAATGCTCCGGAAAATATATAGTCGCTGTTGTATCAGTATGTCATCGTATGCGATGTTTGATACTTCCGATAATTATCTGCCCTTAGACTGTTCCCACTTCATCTCCCCAACTTCCTGTCCCCACTTGTTATTGCGCCCATGTAAAGTACGTATGTGTTTACTCTCCGTCTCTGCTTCTTTTTAATTTAATGTTAAAAAAAGGATACAAAACTGTTCTCTCAGTGACAATCATGTTTTATAGTAACATTTATCAGGTTTAGGTGACATTACACTCGTCCTGGGGGAAACCACAGTTATACGTCGAGGTAAGAATAATTTTATTATACTGTTTCGTTAACTTCTCGTCAAGGAAATCCCTCATACACAAGCACCAATGATATACTGGTCCAGTCCGAACTTGGGGACAGAAATGGACATGTTTTTACGTCAGGCTACATTATATTTTGGCGGACCACTTCATGACGTGGGAGACGACGTGAGAGATTTACTCTCACGTCGTCTCCCACGTCACGAAGACTGTGGACTGTGGACTGTGGACTGGCGTGGAAGAGCATGGTATTAGCGACTACTTCGTTTTTTAGAAGAATGAAAGTAAAAATGTAGACAACTACATGAAACATTTCCAGAATATATCAGTCCTCAGTCAAATTTCTGGGTGTTTCGACACATGAGTATATACATACATGTAGACTCTGCAGTAGATACTCCAACGATGTATTCGAGACAGTAAAATTCACACAGTCATCCAAAATGACAGCGAAGTTTAGCCTGAAAATGGAGGACTCTTGTTTCACTCTATAAAATGCCAAAAGAAACAAGTTCCTTTAGGTGCAACAGAGCCCACGCAAACTTAAGAATAGGCAACAAAATATGCCAGATAGAGATCAAACTGAAAATTGACACAGAGGCTATGAGCAACCTGCTGCTCATCAGTCTATTCCAGAATTTATATAAACACCAGTGAGAATGTTTTCATTTGGAGGCTCTGTTAGTGAGATATGAGGACAGATTCACTAGTGCGACATTCCATGTGATTAAAACCTAGGGACCGATTCTACTTGTAACTCTCAATTTGGCAATTAACACGGACGATCCACTTAAGAACCAAAAGGAATGCCAGTCTAAAATGAACACGAAAATAAAACCTATTTTAAGAGGAGACCTCAAAGTACTAAAACAGATTCTCCACAACTTTTCGGATATATTTGACGGTATTGGATGTCTGCGAGGAGAATATGCGATAAATGTAAACCCAACAGTTGTGCCCCACTCTGGCGAGTCCCTATGACCTTAAGGGATAAATTTAAAATTGAGCTTGATTTGCTGGTAAATCAGAGCATCATTACTCCAGTGACCAAACCAACCTCAGAGGTCAACTCATTTGTCTGTATCACAAAGGCGAATGGATCAGTTAGGCTAAGTTTAGACCAAAAAAACCGGGACAAGGCCATACAGCGACCACATTTTGTGACCCCCCCTCCCTCACACATTGGAAGACGTGGTCTCAAGGCTACAAGCAAGGTTCAAAATGGGGCACGACGATAGATGTCAAATCCAGTTACTGGCAAAAGAAACAAAACAAGAAATCAAAGGATTGACAACATTTATCACCCCATTTGGTAGATACATGTTTAATAGATTTCCAATGGGAATGAAGTGCGTCCAGGAAGAATTCTAGTGAGCCATGTTTGATAACTTTGGAGATATTAAGAATGTTCTCTCTATCTCCGATGAGACAATCATGTACGGGTTTGAAGGAAAAAGTAGCGACCATGACCAAGGTCCTTCAAATAGCTGAGGAAAAGAACTGCAAATTCAATGCAGACAAGGTGATGGTACGCACATCAGAAATACCATTCTTTGGCGACATCATATCAAAAGATAGTGTAAAACCAGATTCAAAAAAGTTGGAGGCAATTGCCCAGATGCAACCCTCCAGAGGATGAGAAACAGCTATCCAGCTTCCTTGGACTAGTTAATAACCTCAACAAATTGTTGACCCATCTCTGAATACTGATCAAGCAACTACGGGACATGTTGTCCAAGAACAATTATTTTGTCTGGTCATCTCAGCAACAAGCAGAATTCGACAGCATCAAAGAAGAAAACCAAATATCTGCCGTACTGCAGTATTTTGACCCAAAGCCACCAATCACGATACAATTGATACTTCTGCTGCTGAACTCGGTGCAAACGATACTTAAACATGTTTCTGTAGATTTGGGCCTAAAAGGATTCCCTTATTATGTATGGGGTCACAGGGTAACGATTCAGACTAACAACAAGATATTAGAATCGATTGCACTCTAGAACCTGGCACAAGAACCTCCAAGACTGGCAAGGGTGCTGCTAAAAATTCAAGGTATGATTTTGTAATGATATACAGCCCAGGCAGAGCGGTCCCCATAGCTGACTGTTTATCAAGAGTGTCATCCTGACCAGGCAATAACATTGAAGGCATCGACCTCAACATCCACATAGTGAACACTCAGCTACACGCCTACAAAACATTAAGCTGGAAACCATGAAGGATTCAACTCTAAGAGAGCTCAACACTGTGATGACCATATGATCGCTTCAGGTGCCCCAGTTGCTTAATCCCATACTGGAATTTTAGGGATGAAGTTGGGATCCAAGATGGTGTCCTACTGAAAGGCAACAAAATTGTCATACCAGCTTCCCTCCAACCAGATGTTCTGCAACAACTGCACTTATCACATCAGGGATTAGAAAAACCTGGCTGTTTACTGGGTAGGAATAAATAAAAGGCCAATGTAAAATAGTAAATTAAAATCACTTTTTTACAAGGCCAATGTAAAATAGTAAATTAAAATCACTTTTTTACAAGGCCAATGTTAAATAGTAAATTAAAATCACTTTTTACAAGGCCAATGTTTAATAGTAAATTAAAATCACTTTTTACAAGGCCAATGTTAAATAGTAAATTAAAATCACTTTTTTACAAGGCCAATGTTTAATAGTAAATTAAAATCACTTTTTTACAAGGCCAATGTTAAATAGTAAATTAAAATGACTTTTTACAAGGCCAATGTTAAATAGTTAATTAAAATCACTTTTTACAAGGCCAATGTTTAATAGTAAATTAAAATCACTTTTTACAAGGCCAATGTTAAATAGTGAATTAAAATCACTTTTTACAAGGCCAATGTTAAATAGTAAATTAAAATCACTTTTTTACAAGGTTAATGTTAAATAGTAAATTAAAATCACTTTTTTACAAGGCCAATGTAAAATAGTAAATTAAAATCACTTTTTTACAAGGCCAATGTAAAATAGTAAATTAAAATCACTTTTTTACAAGGCCAATGTAAAATAGTAAATTAAAATCACTTTTTACAAGGCCAATGTTAAATAGTAAATTAAAATCACTTTTTACAAGGCCAATGTTAAATAGTAAATTAAAATCACTTTTTTACGAGGTTAATGTAAAATAGTAAATTAAAATCACTTTTTTACAAGTCCAATGTTAAATAGTAAATTAAAATCACCTTTTTACAAGGCCAATGTTAAATAGTTAATTAAAATCACTATTTACAAGGCCAATGTTTAATAGTAAATTAAAATCACTTTTTACAAGGCCAATGTTAAATAGTAAATTAAAATCACTTTTTTACAAGGCCAATGTAAAATAGTAAATTAAAATCACTTTTTACAAGGCCAATGTTTAATAGTAAATTAAAATCACCTTTTTACAAGGCCAATGTTAAATAGTAAATTAAAATCACTTTTTTACAAGGTCAATGTTAAATAGTGAATTAAAATCACTTGGTGAGAGAAAGTTTAATTGTAAGCATGAAAAATCGATTGGAAAAATATTGTTTATAAATAAATCGAGACCGATACCTGCTGATTGAAAATGAGACGAAGTCCATTTCTAATACATAAAACAACTTTATTGAGTCGTCTTCGTTAGTAAATGAACAAAAGGAAAAGAGGTTAGTATGTCCATAAGTATGGACGAAGACAAAAGTAAAGGAAGTCCATATATATAGAATGCCTGTACACTGGCAACGGTGTGAAAAATTTCCCATGAGTAGGGAAGAGAGAATAGTTTGTAATATAGAATGTTTGTACACCGGCAACGGCGTGAATAATTTCCCATGATTAGAGACGAGAGAATAGTTCGTAATATAGAATGTTTGTACAACGGCAACGGTGTCAGGACGCGTCCATGTTTGCATGTAAGTATGTGTCTGTGTTATATTAATTCCACGTGTATGAGGCAGTAGCCATTTTGGGGCATTCTCTTCTTGTCGAAGCTAAACCCAGAGCCAAAGGCCCGGGAAGATGTCTGTTGCGTTCACAGAGAGGAATGGGGGGGGGGGGCTAGTCTGAGCAACCTGAATGTGGTTGGCAGTGCCAAAGAAATAGAGAATTGGCGCTTGAGCTCACGTGTTATATAGGCCTGCCAGCCGTCTTGAAATCACCTGAGAGAAGGTCATTTATAGCTCAGCGAAAGAGAACGTAAATTGCCTGAACCAACCAGCAGGCAGCTAAGTAGTAATGGTATTTTAAAAATATGGTGGCTGTGTACCGGCAATATAAACTTCACAAAGTGGCCTCATATGTTTGGTCAATTTCAGAAAAATGTCTTTTGATATATTTTATTTTTGCTGGTTATTATCGGAGAATTACACTTTAATAATAACTAAAAACGATATTCTATTTTACGCGATTTTATGTAAACAACCTAAAAACTTTGGCTGTAAAAAGAAGACAAAAAAGAAACCAATATATACACACGTAAATCTTACGCGAACTGATCACTTACATACGAGCGGATAGTTTTTAAGGATACGTATTCAATTTTTAAATTATTGAATTCTTTGAAATTTTTTAAAATTTCTTGGGCATCAATTTTGGTTATGTGTGTGTTTGGAGGAATATTTTTTTGCGACATACGGCTAGTGATTTAGTCGAGTTTACTTATACAAAAGAATACGCTGATGCCAATTCTTTGGGGATTCGGCGCTTACAACGGCAGTTATTTTTGCCACTCGATCAATTAACACGAGTTGTTTTTCAAAATGCATACAAGGTAAGAAGCTAAAAAGTTTTGAAAGCTGTTCCCAGACAGCTGTATACCTATCGCTGCTATGCTTGCCAATGGGCGCCTTTATTCCATGCATCATAGAAAACCTATAGCTAGTTTCCCTACACGAAAAAGAACCAGCCCATTAGTAAAACACCCGTTAATTTAAAGATTAATTAGCGTGCCATGTTGAAAAAACAATCTATAAAGAAATTACATTTCTAAATATCCAACTGATTACTAACCTTAAATTATATATATATGAATATATATATATATATATATATATATATATATATATATATATATATATATATATATATATATATATATGAATATATATATATATATGATTATTTTTTTTCACAAACATATACATGATTATTTTTATTTTCACAGACATGTACAAAATCTGCGACACTGGCATGCCGATGTTATCGATCAACAGCTATTATAAACTTAGATCTCCTCAGGCAGAGTTAGATCCGATCTTAACCTTAGATCATATATATATATATATATATATATATATATATATATATATATATATATATATATATATATATGCAAGCTTTATTTAATCAACATACTACAGCAATTGCCGGTTTTAATTTGGATCTGGCTTACTATTAGGCAAATAAAATTAAATCCAGGTAAATAAAACTGATAATCGTAGACATAATTCATGATTCGAATGAAGAAGATATTAAAAAAATGTTGAATTTAAATTGAATAAGAGAAAAACAAAACTGAACAAATAAATAATGTATATATACAGGGTGGGCAAAAATAAGGGTCCTATTTTTAAAAATTCATAACTTTTTTATTTATTGATTTTTTTTTTTTTTAGAATAAGTAAAGGACCCCTTCCGAAGCAAGCATGAGCCGTATTAGCTCTAAGGAACGTACCCTCATTTAGAAAACATTATTTTTGCTTAAAAAACTCAAAACAGTGTAAAAAACAATACTTTAGTTTTTGTAAGTTTTAAGAAGTGTTTTTCGGCTAAAATTTGTTTTGTTTATTTCAGAAAATCTCGGAAGGGTCAGTCTACACACACATAAAGTTTGGTGAGTTTAACTTTTATTTTGTGGAAGTTATTCAAATTTAAAGATAGGACCCTTATTTTGGCCCACCCTCTATATGATTATTTTTTTTTACAAACATATACATATTGTTGTGAAGTTGTCCAACAGTAAATAATAAATAAAGGAAGTCAAGTCGAGGGTTGGTTAAACAAGTGTATTAACAAAGTAAGAAAGTGACTAGCACTTAGCTAGACAGTTACAAGACTGTGCTTTGTCTTCTCTGTGTCTCTGGTGACTCGCACTATTTATAGTGACAACCGGTGTTGTTTCTCCTGTGTAATAACGGCCGGTGTAACACATATATATGATTATTTTTATTTTCACAGACATGTACAAAATCTGCGACACTGGCATGTCGATGTTATCGATCAGCAGCTATTATAAACTGAGATCTCCTCAGGCAGAGTTAGATCTGATCTTAACCTTAGATCATATAATATATATATATATATATATATATATATATATATATATATATATATGCAAGCTTTATTTAATCAACATACTACAGCAATTCTTCTTTTTTAAATACCAATTGCCGGTTTAAATTTGGATCTGGCTTACTATTAGGCAAATAAAATTAAATCCAGGTAAATAAAACTGATAATCGTAGACATAATTCATGATTCAAATGAAGAAGATATTAAAAAAATGTTGAATTTAAATCGAATAAGAGAAAAACAAAACTGAACAAATGAATAATGTAAAAATACAAAATACATTTAAATACAAAAAAGAATATCAAAATTAATCTAGAGAATATAAAAACGCAAAAGAAATAAATGAAGAATACAATAAATAAATGAAGAAGACAATAAATAAATTAGGAATGTGTAAACCAATTTAAAGAAAATAAAAAAGACGAATATAATCAAAAATATAAAGAATATATCAAAAATGAAAAAAATACAGCAGTATACAATATAAAATATAGATAATATAAAAATACAGACGAATTCAATATAAAAAAGCATAAAATAACTAAATAAATAAAAAGACAATAAAAAACAATGAATATAAAACATATAAGAAAAATAAAAGAACAAAAGATAAAAATGTATTCGAAAGATTTTATTAAGTATATGAGAAAATATTTTTATTGGAGAAATAAATTAAATATCTGTTAAAAACAACTAAAAACATTCATAAATGACTGAATTCTGAATCAAATTAGCTTGTAATTCAAATTAAATTATGAATCAACATATTAGTTTTCGAAGAAAGAATGAAGTGTGATCAAAGGAACTTCAGTACTTGTTATGCAATTTACTTTTTTTGTGTCTTAGGTATTTGGAGTATTCTTCCTTTGGTGGGACATGCCGGTGTGGTATCCTTACCTTTTAGAAGTCTGATGAAGCAGTCACTCCAGTGACTATGAAGTGTAGTTAGTTGTTTGAACAAGAAATTAGGGACATTGTCTGTTTCCTTATGGTTAGCATATAGTGTCAGTTTTTTCGATATCTTCCCTTGTGTTATCACCGGCTATGATATTTCAGGTTTGGTCTCATTTATCCTTTAGATGTCCTCGATCCACTTAGTGTCCTGGTTGTGCGAGGCCATTTTCATATAGTGATCTCCAATACTTTTCTAGGGCTTGCTTGTCAGGAGATTACTCCAGAGATTGTGAGTCCTTTGCAAGTTCTTGCAAAATATATTTGCATTTGTTTGAAACTGTTTTGAATGTATGTGTTCTGTTTTGTCTTTTAATTCACTAGGAAAGCGCTCGTATATGATCATCCATCTCCCTAACACTATTCCGTCGTCCCTCAAAAGCGGTGTGATATGTTTGTGGAGTCTTCTGATGATATGCCCCAGCCGACCACGTTTTATAGGTTCTGCTAGGAATGGCCTGATTTAGCGCAACTTCGTCCTATAGATGCTCGTTTGTTTTTACAGCTTCAGCTTCCATGCAGGCGTAGTCCTTGGAATATTTGTCTTTCAACTAACAACTTAGTCGCATATGTCAGGTAATTGAGTTGATGTAGGTTTGTACCAGGATCTTAAGGGCAGTATTAACTTTGTTTATTATGACCTTGTTGTTTACATAGCTTAAATTTGGGATTGTTGTTTCCTATCCCCTAGTATCATAGCCCTCACTTCCTCAAGAATATTTTTGAGGTCTTCCTCTACCTCTAATTGTTTATCATCCAGCTCCACTCATGATCGTGAAAGGGGTGGCAGTCCAGGTGGCAATGGTGCCGGTGAATAGTGTTTCTGGTGAGGTTTGTGGGCCTGGTGAAATTCCTGGGTGCAGTGTCAACTGAAGTAGGGTGTCTTTGGGGAATTTTATGTTAAAAGAGAAATGGAAAGTGTGTTTTCAAATAAGGATTAACACTGTTTCTTTTGAGTCTATGAGTTCTGTTTTTCCTCTTAGTACATAATTCACTGGTAAAAGCTATTTTCTCAGGTGTAATATATTTCCCAAGCTGATATATCATGAAAAAATTTTTTGCAATTCGTGTTTTTTTCTTTGTTCAGGAAGGGCCAATTCCTAAAGTTGTTCAATTAGGATTTCTTTCAAACTCATATGCCAACTTTTTATTAACTTTCAGTAGTTGTAGTGATGGAGCAATAACTATCTTTCTGCAACAGACCACTCCTCAATCTTGTTTTGATCGTTACATATGATGGTAGCTGTTAGTCAGGACCTTCATCTAGGAATTATGTGTTTGCATATGCCTCAACATATTTGATTTCTGTGTAAAGGAAGAATCACATATTTCACAATAATATGGTTTCTCTCCAGTGTGTGTTCGCATATGGGTCAATATATGGTGTTTGTAAGAAAAGGCAGAGCCACATATTTCACAACAATATGGTTTTTCTCCAGTATGTGTTCGCATGTGGGTCGACATATTGGATTTGCACGAAAAAGAAGAGCCACATACTTTACATGAATATGGTTTTTCTCCAGTATGTGTTCGCAAGTGTGTCAACATACTAGATTTAGATGAAACGGCAAAGCCACATATTTCACAAGAATATGGTTTCTCTCCAGTATGTGTTCGCATGTGTGTTAACATATTGGATTTGCGTGAAAAGGCATAGCTACATACTTCACAGGAATATGGTTTTTCTCCAGTATGTGCTCGCATATGCATCAGCATAGAGGATTTATCTGTAAAAGAAGAGCCACAAATCTCACAAAAATATGGTTTCTCTCCACTATGTGTTCGCAAGTGTGTCAACATACTAGATTTACATGAAAAGGTAGAGCCACATACTTTACAAGAATATGGTTTCTCTCCAGTATGTGTTCGCATGTGTGTTAACATATTAGATTTGCATGAAAAGGCATAGCCACATACTTCACAGGAATATGGTTTCTCTCCAGTATGCGCTCGCATGTGCCTCACCATAGAGGATTGATCTGAAAAAGAGGAGCAACATACTTTACAAGAATATGGTTTCTCTCCAGTATGTGTTCGCATGTGTTTCTTCATAGAGGGCTTTTGTGTAAAAGAAGAGCCACATACTTCACAAGAATATGGTTTCTCTCCAGTATGTGTCCGCATGTGTTTCTTCACAGAGGATTGATCTGCAAAAGACGAGCAACATACTTTACAAGAAAATGGTTTCTCTCCAGTATGTGTTTGCATATGGCGCAATAATTGTGTACAAGATAAGCCACATACTTTACAAGTATGTTGTTTCACTCTTCGTTTTGTCTCTGAGGGTTGCTTCCTGTTGTCCTTTGAAACGCAAGAACCAGATACTTCACAAGAATATGTTTTCATTTTGCATGTCAGATTTCAAGTTCATATAGATTTAAAGTCGATATCATCTTTTTTTACATTTTATACACACTGTCTATTTTTCCAGATTTTGTTAGAAAAATTTTGTAGTAAAATATATTCTATTTGTAATGAACTATATTCTAAAAATATTTTATGAAAAATATTTGACTTGATTTTAACTGTAATTATTTATATGTATTAATTTGAAACATTTTTAAAATACTGATCAAGTATGATGATGATGATGATGATGATGATGATGATGATGAAAGTGTTCATTCGTACTTCAGCATTACGCATTCTATTTGGGACAGGTATTCCATCTAGTATTCAACAAAATAAAACTGGAGCGGCCAAGAAATACATATATATATATATATATATATATATATATTTCAAAAGAAAATGTTTTTCCAATATATTTTTACCAAATTAATCTTGATCAAAAAGAAGATACACACAGTTCACAAGAATCGGAGTTCTCTCCTTTCCGATGTTTGGAATTCTTATAATTTATATCATTAAATATCGACAATTTTTTCATAAGACATTTCCATCGTTAAAATCAGCCATGGTATGAAGCTCCATTGAAATCAAATAATGCATTTTTGATTGTTTTCATTGTGGGAGATTCTGAAAATTAAAAATAGTTTAAGATACATTTCAAGACATTATTTTTATACATTTCTGCACACAAAATTATTGTTTTAAATGTCGAGCAGACATAGACACTCTTTTCTTGAAATTCGAGAGATATATATATATTTCAAAAGAAAATGTTTTTCCAATATATTTTTACCAAATTTATCTTGCTCAAAAAGAAGATACACACAGTTCACAAGAATCGGAGTTCTCTCCTTTCCGATGTTTGGAATTCTTATAATTTATATCATTAAATATCGACAATTTTTTCATAAGACATTTCCATCGTTAAAATCAGCCATGGTATGAAGCTCCATTGAAATCAAATAATGCATTTTTGATTGTTTTCATTGTGGGAGATTCTGAAAATTAAAAATAGTTTAAGATACATTTCAAGACATTATTTTTATACATTTCTGCACACAAAATTATTGTTTTAAATGTCGAGCAGACATAGACACTCTTTTCTTGAAATTCGAGATAGGTTTAAACTTTGTTAACCAAGAAGCAATATTGAAGTGTTATAAAGATTCTTACTAAAAGTCCACACATCGGTTAAATTCAATATATAAGTACATATGTTGCAATATGGATCTTGTAATAAAAATGAATTTCCATTTATCAGATAATATTGAACTAATAACTACTGAATCTGGATTTGTTAGATGAAAATGTAATAATTTTCTTTTTTTTTAATATAATCGAAAAAAAGAAAGAAATTCTATAAGTCTACAAAACACAGAACCGTTTAGATAATAGAAAAAATATTCTTAAAAAAAAAAAAGCAGAGTCGCCTGCAAACATCTTTCTATACTGTCCAGGTTTAATCTTACTCTGAGGTCATCAGATGTAAGCCTGTCTTTAAGACTCACATGAAACAATCACTGTCTTATTCTGATATCATTTCTTTCCATGCAAAACATGTCCTAAGATAAAAAATGGCCCAATTTCATATCCATACATAATCACACTGCATACACATTCCTTATAGACTCTTCTCTTTGTTGACAGTAGTAACACTTAGCTGGTCAGTAATGGCACAATTCCTCTGAACTTACTCTAATTTTCATTATCACACCAGGATAGATATTCAACCAAACAAATAATTGAACACATCTGCCTCATGCAAACTGCGGTTACATGTTCTCTTTTGCTAACTCTTCTGCCAGAACTCTGAAATCTGCACATGGACATGATGACATCTTGGGTAATAGCCGACTCATTTTTGGCGTCTAGGTTACTGAGACTCATTCTTTTTAATTCTTCTGTATGAGAGAACGCAAAGTATCTAAACAATTATTTGTCTCGTTCTCAGGTTTCAGCTACATGCGATTCCGCCTTATGTCTGACTTAATAATCTAGTAATACTGTCTACATCGTTTACGGAGTGAAGCAACATACCTAGCAACGGTCTTGTAGCATATATACTACAGTATAGTCTTCAGCTACCATAGAAACTCGACCATGACCTCTTTTACTAACCCCATAAGTTTTTATGATACGAAAGTAGTCATTGTATTCTTCTGGAAACAGTTGACATTTACATTTTCACACTGCTTCTTCCGTCCATGCTGGTACTGAATCCTGCTGTGCACAAGTCAAGATTAGACTGGAGGGCTACTGAAAACCCACTGGGACGAAGATACTATTTGATAGAGCACTTCGCTCTAAGACTGAATGTTCTGCAGGATGTAGCACTACCTGTCTGGATTGTTTGCTTTTTTTTAATTCCAAACTCCTGCTCAAACAATTTGTCTGAGAGAAGATCGCCATAGTCCAAAATCAACCACAGAAAGCTGAAAAACCTGTGCTTTGGTCCATGAAACAGTACTCTTTCGCTTCTATTGTTTTTCAATTGGATTGATGGCCTAGTTTAAATACTTAAAATGTAGTTTGAACTGGATCTCCTGATTGAGAGCAATGGGCAAACACATCAGTTTAGATTCGGATTTGAAGGAATGTCACATTAAAAGACAGCTTAATAATTGCTATATACATCAATCATCTGATACTATTTGATTATATTCCATTTGGCTGTAAGCTGATGAGCAGTCTTCTACGGGCTTATATTCTTGCTTACTTGGACGATAAGATATTAATGGATTATGCGAATGTGTTCTCTAACTGAACATCGCACACATGGCTCTTGGTCGATCTGGAGCACAATCCAGTTAAATCATTTCTTCCTACCTATGTCTTACAACAAATCAGAGATGAACTTTCTTATTTTGGGACCCAAACAAAACGGGAAACAATGGTGCTCTCCAATGGTTACTAGGGTTTTACTAACCCCACCCTTCTTAACTGTTTTCACTTTGTGTTGAGGCCGTTTTTGTTGTACCACTCCACATGACTGTTTATAAATAGTATAAATCTTTTGCACATAAAATTAATTTTAAACCATTAGGCGCTATTTTAAGTAATGTAGTTAATAGAGTAAATGTGGTATTGTGTAGTTTTAGAAGTAAAATTGATTGAGAAAAGGAAAAAGAACAACATAAACAAAGGGGCCTAATTTCATTGCAACGTCAAGTCAAGCAGTTTCATAATTAAAAGCAATTTTGTTTTGATCTTATATGTAATAATTCGCATACTGACTGGTATGTGGTTCAGTCAGATTACACAGGCATTCAGACTGATTATTATATTCCAGCTTATTTGGACGATAAGAGGTCCATAGGGTATGAGAATGTGTTTCCTGCCTGATCATTGCACACACAGTTCCAAGTCACAATCCAATTAAGGTACATCATTGTCTTCACCGTTAATGTATTTGATCCTTAACCTCACAAGAGATAAACTTATTTGTTTTCCGAACTGAAACAATGGTTAACAAGATATTATTTACCCCACCTCAATTTTATTTGGTCTCTTTGTGTTTGAGGTGTTTTTCTTGTTCAACTTAACATAATTATTTATAAATTGTATATACCTTTTAAAATAAAATTAATTTTAAGCCATTAGGGGATATTTTAAGTAATGTGGTTAATGGAGTAAATGTAGTATTGTTGTAATTGTAGAAGTGAAATTGTTCACGAAAAAGGAAGAAAACCGATATAAACAAAGTCAGCTGTAAGAACTTGAACATGGGGTCTCAATCTCAATAATTTGTGCAGTGGCTGCTACGTATTTTCCTTAGATAACATCGGCATCTTCAGTCTCGCGTAGTAATACTGCGCGCTTTTATGCCAATTTCTTCTCAGGTCTCTTTTGTGCCTCTTATAAACAGTTACTTGAGACACCAGTGCAATTAGATGCAATAAATCTCTTCTCGACTCTCGCAATAGTGTAGCAGGACGAGATGAAACTCAGGGGATAAATTCTTTTTCTATAGTACATGCCCGCTTATCTTCTATTTTCATTCCTAACTCTTTCCAAACTATATTCTGTGTTGAGGAAACTGTTGAATAAAGTTGATTTCAAATGTAAAGATTTTTTGTAATTTTACTCGAAAACTTGCTCTCTACTCATCAAAGAAGGCAAGTCAGATAAATGCAGATACAGCAACCCTACCACAATATGGTTAAGACAAGCATCTTATAACCTCAACAATCTCCACGCCAGTTATGGCTATACAGACATAGTTCAATGTGTCATCTCAATTCAGATACGACAAGTGGCAATTATAATCTTTCACTGATAGCAGTAAAACGTCAAAGTTTTGTCTAAAATTATTTTGAAAGAAAACCTGTTAGTGTTCCAAACAGGGTGGAGGTTATGTTGCTGGCCCAACAACACCAGCCCCAGTAACTTTACTATGTTGCTGTTCCAACAACTTCACTATGTGACATCTCCAACAACACCAGTACCAAGATTAGCAAGGGAAACTGGAACACGGTAGTCTTCAAAGGACACAAATACAACCATTACCATTTCGTCCAATGCTTCTACACTGAAAACACTGAGGACCCCAGAAATACGCCCCCTAAGTCGAATTTGAAGTAGCCCCAAAAGTCCCAACCTTTTCACATATGGAAAACCGACTAAAAGAGTGATAATGCAAGTCAACAGATTGTTGCTACAACTCATAAAATAGTAGCAAAACCAGTCAGATGTCTCATAGAAAATAACAGCAGCATATAACAGTACAGACAACATTGTAACAAATACAAGAAAAGCAGACAACTTCAGTAAAAGGAAAATTGAGGTTCCTCAGGAGGGAGAGGTTAAAACAGAAGTTAAAGGGGCGATCGGGATAGTAGAAGTCGCCAACTCAAAGAAAAGAAAGGAGGGCAAATGAGAAAAAGAACAAGAACGTTGAGCCTCAACCCCCTCCTGACAATGACACAGTAAAGATACTTTGCATTCTGTCATTTATAGTTCACAATGTTAGAGGGAGGGTTTCAAGCTGCTGCAACTTTTTAAACAGTTAGAAAGAAAATAATATACTGAACTCAGCAGAATTTCAGAAGATGGGTGACACCTTGAGGGGAGGAGGATACCAGGACTAACACTAATAAACAAGAATCACACGTCATTAAAACTTTAAAATATGAAAGGAGGGTCCATATCTATTTTTTTTATCTTCCTCCCACAAGGTAAGATGTGACACAAGGTCGGGAAAGTGGGATTTGAAAAGCCAGCACCCAAGAAGGTGGGCACTCTGGCCTACAAAAAATGCCTAGGCAGCCCCGTCGGCATTCCCCGGTAGGGGCGCCTCAGGCAGTAAGCAATAAACTTACTCCTCCCCAAAGAGGGGATGCAAAGCCTAGGAGGGTGGACCTCCTAGAACTGCACAGGACAAACCCACTGAATCAAGACCCAAAGGCCAAGACGACACCGGTGTATAGGGTGTAGTATCCATCGGAACAGATACTACACTTTGATCTTGACCAAAAAGCCTAGGAGGGTCTTAATCTATATTCACCGTTTACTATAACAGGATCTTAAAATTAAGATTCCTTGTTGATGTGTAAAGAAGGGGGACGTTGTCCTTCTCTTAGGTTCAAAACACGAAATGAATTAACAAAACCTCTTTAACAACAACGAAAAGGGTGTATTCACGAAGGCTACCTATACCGTTTGGTATAGGTAGAAAGAAAGTTAGACAGTGTCCGAGATAGGAAAAGGAAATTAAGAGTTCTTAGAGCTGCCTGAGGTCTGTCAGCAACTATCTTCAGGCGAAGATAGTATTTTCTGTGAGCGTCCAGTTTAAAGGGGCAGGAGAGAGAGTGAAAGAAGGGTTTCCTCGTTGCTTGCCGGGGTCTCTATGGGGACCGCCTGGGATTCCCTAAGGTGCTGAAGTAGTTCTTCAGCCGACAAAAACAATCCATGCGCCCTGCAGGCTGATTGGTCAGTGTGTGACCAGCTCACTCCATGGTAACATTTTTCGGAGGAAGAAAATAGGTCTGTTTATGACTGCTACAAATGTCGGCGATTAATACGTGATCTTAATCGACTTCCCCTCATAATTTACAGGTGATAATCACGACTGAAATATTGAATAGAACGTTTTTGTGTTTTAACTTTTAAAATGTGTTGTCTTTTTACATAGCAACAACGAATTACTTTAAAAAAAACAACCTTAGACTTCAGGTTGCTTGTCTCATTCTACGAATCGTCATTCGTTTTAGTTTCGCATTTTTTTTCATGAACTAAGTTTTCTTTGTAGAGAAGTAAATTTTTCCACCCATCCATAGGTTTCTTTTTGCGTTAACTTTTAATATCAATCAGAATTCATCTTCGAAAAACTGGAATAAATAATTTTTTGCATGTTTGAAGACCATTTTTTTTTAATTGTAAACAGGCGCCCCTTTTTTTTAAATAACAACAAAATACTAGATTCAAGTAATACTTACTTTTTGTTCGATAATCTGCTTTCAAATGACTTATCTGCTTTTAAGAAAGAAACGATTATATGATGTATAAAAAGTTTACGTGGTTCTTGGGTGATCGTCAATATTCAAGATGGGGACTTGAAGAGCAAGTTCGCAGAAAATTATAGAGATTTAAATACAGACCGGACTTTTAAAAATTTTATTTATATTATTTGAATAAAATATTTGAGAATAAATAAACCATGACAGGCACCATCTTGAATTCATATTTTTGTGATAAAAACTGGTGTAGTTTCTACTCACTGTAGAGAGAGGGGGGGGGAGTCCATCGGCAAGGTCGACTTTCATTTATAAAAAGAAGGAGAAACTCAAATTTATGAATATAGGTAAAAATGGTGCAAGGGAAATGGAACCGAGAAAAATGCCCAGGGCAAAATGTAAAAATGGCAGAAGTGGATAAATAGGAAAAATCGACCAAGTGAACAATCGATACAATACATAAAAGGAAAATATTTTTTTACGAGTTCGTCAAATTATAAAAGAAATTGGTGCGGTTATCGATCCTGAACCAGTTTTCGTGACGTTCGACTCGGAAGCGTTCGGCTGTTCTAAAACGCCCGAGAGTTGGCGCGCCGATTTGTACCAGACGACAATTTTGATACGGTGCTGCGTCCTATAATAATAATGTTTTGCTTGTTTTGTTTTTTTGTTAGGGTTACGGTTTAGGGTTAGGGTAAGGAATTTTTTAAAGAAACAATAAAAAAAATTAAACATATTTTCATGATTATTTTTGGAAGAAACAACAGGGGAAAAAAACAAGCAAAACGTTGCGAAATTACTGTTATCACGACATATGAAGTTAAATTACTGTTATCACGACATATGAAGTTAAATTACTGTTATCACGACATATGAAGTTAAATTACTGTTATCACGACATATGAAGTTAAATTACTGTTATCACGACATATGAAGTTAAATTACTGTTATCACGACATATGAAGTTAAATTACTGTTATCACGACATATGAAGTTAAATTACTGTTATCACGACATATGAGTACTGACTCTCGTTCTTAAAAGTGTCTTTTCTTAATTTTTAAAAGTAGTTTTCGTTTAACTTTTGATTGTGTTCGCAAGATAAAAGCATTTAGTTAATATCTAAAAGGAAACAAATGTATATTTACGTGTGAAAAAAAAATTAGAATGCAAAACAGAGAAAAATCCGTTAAAAGTGAAGATCCAATAAAACATGTTTAAAAATCGCTGGAAAAATAAATATCAGTTTTCTGGAACTGTTTCAAAGATAATTATTAAATTAAAGTCTTAAGAGAGTGAATTGCAAAATAATTTACCTCTTTTTTTTTTTACTAAAAATAGTTTAATTATCAAAAAAAAAGTGAAAGTTAGCTAAAACATGTCCGAAGCCAGTGTTGTAAATGTAAACAGACCCAACGGCTACAAAATCTCAAAGTATGGAAGGCTCAAACTGCCTTAATAGTTTTCATTTTTTACGTTACAAACTGCGTCAATGTTATTAATTAATTTTACATGATGATTGATTAAAATCTTGAACAATTACATTACTCGATTTATCCTTTAAGAATTAATGTAATTTTGAATTAAAATTCTTAAAGAATAAATAACTAATTTATTGTTACGACACATGTAAGTATTTCCTACATGTGTCGTAACGATAAATTACATTAATTCTTTTAAAATAAAGCTAAGAGTATTTTTTTAATTTTAAGTGTGAAAAAGTAAATTAAAGTCAATGACTACACTGACAATATTCATTGAAAAAAAAAGTTAAAACATTAAAAATTATTTATTAATAAATAAATAGAATTCAATTTTGAAAGAAAATGTCACATTTGAATCCTATTTATTTATTAATAAATAATTGTTTTAAACTTTTTAAATAATATTTATTAATGAAAAAATGACAAAACAAAGACAAACTTACGTTTTATCTTTCCAAATAATTGACGAAATTGTGAAATTAACGAAACTGTTGAATCTCTAAAAAATAAAATTTTGAGGACGGTATGGGGGGAGTGGTTGGTGAGCTAATCCCGCCTGTTTATTACACAACTGGCCTACCATACGTCCCCAAGTCAATCGTTAGTAGAAATTAGCCAATTTTTTAAATTCTTTTTTTAGTTAAGTTTCTGGGTCTCAAATTTGTCAATTTTTTGTTTATTTTCAAGATTATAAAAAAAAATTCTTCCTCTGATGATGCCACGTTCATCTATGAAAGAGAAATATAATTATGTCGCATTTTTTATTTTCCCCAAAACTCTAATCATTAAAATCACATGAAATATTTTTTGCAATTATATTATTTTTTTGGTGAAAATATTGATTAAACAATGCTTTATTCAATAATAATATCGCTAATTCAAAAAATTAATTTTTCTTCGAGTTATAGTGATTTTATTAACACGGTATTTACTGGCCTTTTTCGTAATATATACGAAATATTTTGAAAAAAAAATTTAATTGTTAAACATCTACGATGCTTTATTTACATAATCAACATTAAAAAAATCATGCATTTTTTTATTAATATATAAAAATATAACTTTAGTAAAGGTGTATTTTCTTTTTAAAAAAATAATACATTTTCACTAAGATTTAAAAAAAAAAAATAATGGTTTCATTATATTCCGTGATTGTTGATTAATAAATATTGAAAATTTCATTAAAATGGGTTGATTTCCTGAATTTTAGTGCATTTTTAAGTGAAGGGGGGGGGGTCAAAATGTTTTTTTCATTTTGGGAATCGGCCATTGATTTTGCACGTACCTATAAATTACTGTTATCACGACATATGAAGTTAAATTACTTTTATCACGACATATGAAGTTCAATTACTGTTATCACGACATATGAAGTTCAATTACTGTTATCACGACATATGAAGTTCAATTACTGTTATCACGACATATGAAGTTAATTTACTGTTATCACGACATATGAAGTTAAATTACTATTATCACGACACATGAAGTTAAATTACTGTTATCACGACATATGAAGTTAAATTACTGTTATCACGACATATAAAGTTAAATTACTGTTATCACGACATATAAAGTTAAATTACTGTTATCACGACATATGAAGTTAAATTACTGTTATCACAACATATGAAGTTAAATTACTGTTATCACGACATATCAAGTTATATTTTCAAGAAAGTAAAGAAACAACAAAGAAAATGAAACAAAAAAAGGTATTTTTTTACTATCCGTTCCCAGCGCAGTTTACCACTTAAAAAAGTTCAAATCCTACTTTTTTTGTGCAAATACATTTAAACAGCCTAAAAAAATATCCGCAAAGAAGGAATTAAATTTTTTTTTTAATATTTAAGATTTTAGCGTGGGGGATCACTTTCCTTTATAAATTTAACGTAAAATGAGCACCTATTTCCCGGCCACTTAACATTAAACGAGACATGTAACCGACTTGAGTTTCTAATTCGAGACTGGAGATTTTCCTAGTTAGCTATTCCATTTGTTTTTTATTTTTACGTAGGATAAATGGTTTTTCATTAGACATGAAAAAAAAAAAAAAATTCTGGGCACGGATTTTTACAGCAAAAACATGGCGTCGACAGTCTTGTTTTGTTAGCCTCGTTTCGGGTTCTCGTTGTCAAGTGTGTGTTTTTTTTTTACCGGGACTCATAATCAAAGCGACGTTTGTTTTTTTTTACGATCAGGGTTGGGGTTAGGGTTAGGGCTGGAGTTAGGGTTAGGGCTGGTGTTAGAGTTAGGGTAAGGGCTGGAGTTAGGGTTAGGGTTGGAGTTAGGGCTAGGGCTGGAGTTAGGGTTAGGGCTGGAGTTAGGGTGGGGTTTTTTATTAAATAAACACGTAGAAATTTAGCCAATTTGGGGTGGGGGTTATTTATTTATTTAATAAAAACACGTAGAAATTTAGCCAATTTAGTTTTCTGGGGTTTTTTAGGGGGGGGGGGAACTCAAGTCAAAGTTTGCCCACCCCCCCTCCAAAACAAACACGAAAATCGCTAAATTTTTAAGTGTTTTTATTAAAAACTCAAGTCGGTTACATGTCTCGTTTGACGCTAACTGGCCAGAAAATGGGTGCTCATTTTACGTTAAATTTATAAAGGAAAGTGAACCCCCACTCTAAAATCTTAAATATTTAATTTTTTTTTTTATTTCTTCTTTGCGGATATTTTTAAGGCTGTTTAAATGTATTTGCACAAAAAAAGTAGAATTTGAACTTTTTTAAGGAGTAAACTGCGCTGGGAATGGATAGTAAAAATTTACCCAAAAAAACATAGCGAGGTTAGTGTTATAAAATGAATATTGTATTTTTATTTTGATACGTTATATTTACAAGGATTTTTTTTAAAGAAACAACAATGAAAATGAAACATACTTTCATGAATTTTTTTGAAGAAACAAAAAAAAACGTACCGAAGTTACTGTTATCACGACATATTTTTTAATTTTTATTATTTATTTTTACTTGCTTACTGTTCCATGTTTTCTTTTGTTTTCTTTGCGCTGAGCAGAGCGGACGGCGACAATTGGCTCGTCAACACTCGGGCATTTGCGTAGGACAGCCGAATGCTTCCGAGTCACGAAAGCTGGGTCAGGATCGATATCAGTACCAAGAAATTATATCTGTGATACATTTAAAAGTAGATAAGGACACTCGGTGCGGGTATTTTTAACAATAGCCCTACAACGAAAACGCTGAAAAAAATAAATATACAACAAATAAAAGTTATCGTAGCCGATAAAACTGAATTTCCAAGTTAACTGTGAGTTATTAATGATTATAATCCGTTAAAAGTGTTATTTTTTATAAATTGATAGTTTTAGCGTACGTGAAGTGAAAAAAAAAATTAATGGCCGCTTCTCGTTCGCGTTCTCGTTTCGGTTGTTTGTTTACTGGGACTCATAGTCAAAGCGCAATTTTTGCATTTTTCAGCCAAGCAGAAGAACAAAACAAAACTACATTTTAAGCAAAATAAATAAAATCATTTTCTTTTGATTTACGTGTCATTGTGCTTTGATTTACATATTATTTTCATTCGTCACACTGTAATGTTTTTTTTTCCTGTTGTTTCTGTAAAAAATTCCTTACCGTAACCCTAACTCCAGCCCTAACCCTAACCCCAGCCCTAACCCTAACTTTCACATGGACAGCTTAGACTTGGCAAAGAACGACCCTGCCGGGCTATAATGCCCACACTTCTGGCAAATTTTATTGTCTCGTCGATGTCAGTACTAAAGCGTACTCCTATCGACATAATGGTCAATTCGCTCATGGCACAACATATGAGTTGCGCTTGGGTCATTTCCGCACGTCTTTGAAGCAACAAGAAATACATGGAAATGTCCCCCGTTAAAATGTTCGTTTCATAAAATTAAATTTCAAAAATGCAAACCAAAAAAACGCCGCTTTGATTATAAGACCCGGTAAAAAAAAAAAACACACCACGTGACAACTGTTGACGCCATAATTATTAAGTAAACTTTTCGTTGCCGAAAATTTTTTTTTTTTTCATGTCTAATAAAAACCCATTTACCATACGTAAACATACAAACAAATGGAATAGAAAACTAGGAAAATCTCCGGTCTCTACGTACGTTGCATTTATTTGTTGCATATTCATTTTTTTGGCTACGTTCTACAACTTTTTTTCAACCCGACTCGCGAGTTGTAGGGCTATTGTTAAACATTCCCCTCGGTGCTTTTACACTTTAGCGGATACTTTAAATAGAACAAACTGAGGGATATCTGTTTGATGTACGTACTTGTCACGGAATGAATATATCTTATACCCAAAAAATCATGTAAATTAATCAAGTAGTTTTTTTTTATAAAAGAAAATTAAATTTTAGCCATGTACGAAGACGACAGCCATTTTGAAAGTTTTCGAACGGGGATTGAAAGGTTTAAAAGGGCGAGAAGCGTAACTTAAAAAATCACTCCGTTTGATCACGTGACGTCGAGAGATACATTTAACTTTTCCCATTTTTTTTAATGAAAAGCACAATTTAAAAAGAAAAACACAATTTCTGAAAGATAATACAGACGTACTATATAAGACAAAATGAGATACATTTAACTTTTAAAACTTTCAATCCTTTTTTGGAAGCTTTCAAAATGGCTGTCCTCTTCGTACATGGATAAAAAAAAAAAATTTTATAATAAAAAAAAATACTTAATTGATTTACGTGCTTTTTGGTATAGGATTTATTCAACCCTTGACAGGTACTACATAAAACAGATATTCCTCAGTTTGTTTTATTTAAAGTATCCGCTACAGTGTAAAAGCATCGGACACTCAGCTAAATCCCCCAACACAAACAAAGGGATTTTACATTTTTATGCGATTACGTATGAACACAATGAAAAACATGAAAATAAAACATTTATTTTAGAATTTAATACGGGCATCAGTTTCGCATATAATCTTTCGTAAATTGATCAATAAAATTGACCGCTAAATAAATAGTGTTTAAAGGACATAAAACCAGAATTTTATTTCGTTAATGGAGATAATTTGTGTGTGTTTTGAGTGGAGATAATATAAAAACAAACCGTTCATTAATCCTACCACTAACCCTAAATCCAGGTGTCCCCCTCCCCAATAAACAAATCCTCCCTTATATATATTAGTGACCTTAAGTCCGAGTGGCAACAGAATACCTCCCCCCCCCCCCAATATTTAAAAAACTTTTATTCACCTCAAGCAATGCACATTGCACTGAGACGTAAGGGGCTACTGCGAATAAAGACCACACATGCAAGGGCACCCTAAATAGGGATTTGTGTGACGAGATGTTTGTTCACATTACATTTAAATTTCTGCATGTTGGTACAGTCCGAGAAACAGTGAGCAGGCAAGAATTCCAAAGGCGAACAGTACGAGCTGGAAAACTATTAGAGTAAGAAGCCTTTCGGAATCTGAGGACCTTTACAGTGAAGGGGTGGGATTTTGCTGATTGTCGGGTTAGTCAGGGGTATTTGCATCAAGGAGGTACCAGTGCCGCAAGTTCGTCGGAGCATATTACATGAAAATTCGTGTAAAACAATGACATGGATGTAACATTGTGGCGATGGGACAGGGACTGGAGCTTAGTAGACAGTGTGGGACGTATTAAAGACGTTTTTTGGTACCGTGTTTAATAAAGATAGGCTATTAGTTGGTGCACCAACCCAAATGTGACAACAATACTTCATGCATGGGCGAATGGTGGCTTTGTGTAGATATAGAATACTGGAAGGTGTGAGAAGTTTTTCTAGCACAATAAAGGGAGCCCACTTCCTTTCGAACAGCCTTAGCAATATCTTCTATGTATTTGATTCTTATACATTCGTGTGAATATAACTTTAATTCGCCTGAGACAGTTTCCCAAATACATACGATCGAATTAATCAGCCTTGTTCCCCCGTAAGATCCTGGTACTTTATTAGTATCCCCTGCAAACTGACCCTGCTACCGCAATAGTCCTACATCTACTAACCAATAAAATCGCATTCATTCTTTCAATGTAACCAAACAAGCAAAGTTGTCTGAAAACATCTTTCTATACTGTCCAGATTTTATTTTCATCTGAGGTCATCAAATGTAATCTTGTCTTTAAGACTCACATTAAATATCCATCGTATTATTCAGATATCATTTCTCTCAATGAAACACATGTCTTATGGTCAGATTTCATATCAATACTCACACTGCATACAAATACCTGATAGACTCTTTTTGTTGTTGACAGTGGTAACGCTCTACTGCGACTAACTCTTGCAATCTGTTGTTCAAACTTATGGAAAAATATATTATTCAAAGTTTTTTTCCCTCTAGTCCATCTCTTTAATATTAATGGTTTCATTTAATGGACTGGCTGTTCTAATAAAACTTCCAGTATTTCTGGATATTGCTTTAACAACCTTAAATAACCACTTAACAACGTTAAATAACCTTTAACAACGTTCGCTAACCACTGGATATTGATTTAACAACGTTCGCTAACCACTGGATATTGCTTTAACAACGTTCCCTAACCACTGGATATTGCTTTAACAACGTTCGCTAACCACTGGATATTGCTTTAACAACGTTCCCTAACCACTGGATATTGCTTTAACAACGTTCCCTAACCACTGGATATTGCTTTAACAACGTTCGCTAACCACTGGATATTGCTTTAACAACGTTCGCTAACCACTGGATATTGCTTTAACAACGTTCGCTAACCACTGGATATTGATTTAACAACGTTCGCTAACCACTGGATATTGATTTAACAACGTTCGCTAACCACTGGATATTGATTTAACAACGTTCGCTAACCACTGGATATTGCTTTAACAACGTTCCCTAACCACTGGATATTGCTTTAACAACGTTCGCTAACCACTGGATATTGCTTTAACAACGTTCCCTAACCACTGGATATTGCTTTAACAAAGTTCGCTAACCACTGGATATTGCTTTAACAACGTTCGCTAACCACTGGATATTGCTTTAACAACGTTCCCTAACCACTGGATATTGCTTTAACAAAGTTCGCTAACCACTGGATATTGCTTTAACAACGTTCGCTAACCACTGGATATTGCTTTAACAACGTTCGCTAACCACTGGATATTGCTTTAACAACGTTCGCTAACCACTGGATATTGCTTTAACAACGTTTGCTAACCACTGGATATTGCTTTAACAACGTTTGCTAACCACTGGATATTGCTTTAACAACGTTTGCTAACCACTGGATATTGCTTTAACAACGTTCGCTAACCACTGGATATTGCTTTAACAACGTTCGCTAACCACTGGATATTGCTTTAACAACGTTCGCTAACCACTGGATATTGCTTTAACAACGTTCGCTAACCACTGGATATTGCTTTAACAACGTTCGCTAACCACTGGATATTGCTTTAACAACGTTCGCTAACCAGTGGATATTGCTTTAACAACGTTCCCTAACCAGTGGATATTGCTTTAACAACGTTCCCTAACCACTGGATATTGCTTTAACAACGTTCGCTAACCACTGGATATTGCTTTAACAACGTTCGCTAACCACTGGATATTGCTTTAACAACGTTCGCTAACCACTGGATATTGCTTTAACAACGTTCGCTAACCAGTGGATATTGCTTTAACAACGTTCCCTAACCAGTGGATATTGCTTTAACAACGTTCCCTAACCACTGGATATTGCTTTAACAACGTTCGCTAACCACTGGATATTGCTTTAACAACGTTCGCTAACCACTGGATATTGCTTTAACAACCGTCGCTAACCACTCGCTTGTACCTAATTTATACAAAGCCCACCACATAATATGTTGTACTCTGTAAAACGCTTTTTTATAATTTGTTCTTGCATTTCTCTCAGGATTAATCTAGCATAAATAATACTTAGCCAAAGCCTAAAACAAACCTTGTACTTACAAATCAATATCCAGCAAATTGTGCTTTAACTATCACAAAATGTTTGGGGATCTTAGAATTCATTGAGGTTGGTGGAATGCTGCGAACACAATGAAGCAAACACAAGAATTAGGCATAATTTTCGTAGAGATTGTTGGGATTATGAAATGTTTGTCTGAGATAGCGATTTTGTGGTAGGGTCGCTGCGTCTGTATCCATCTACTTGGCTTGTTTGATGAGAAGAAAGAGGTTATCAAGTTTTCAGGTAAAATTACAAAAAAAAATTTTTTAATTTAAATAAACTTTATTCAAAAGTTTCATCAACTTTATTCAACAGTTTGATCAACACAGAATCGGAAAGAGTTAAGAGCAATAATAGAAGACGGCACAGCTCCCAACTTAGAATGACACCCAAAACCTACTCCCTAATTCTCAGTAACCCCTTACATCTACAGTGGCGACCTGAAATATGAAAATATATTTAAAAAAAAAAGAATGATCTAAGTTAAGGAGAATTATACCATAGTATAATGAGAATTAATGATTATGTGAATGTGCAGAAACCTGTTGCAGAAATTAACACAACATCAATAATAAAAGGGAATTGAAGACGATCCTACCTTGTGGTGTTGAAGCAAGCAGCTTATCTTTTAAGAACACTTCATAAAACAGGGTTACACTTAAAAATCAAGGACTGATTTTTTTAAACTTCTTCAAACGAAAGCAAGATAGAGAGAGAGTGAAAAAGGGGAGAGTTCCTTCAAGTCAGGGCCGAGCGACACCTAACGGATAAAAAGGGAACTATAATGGGAGATAACTCCAGTTCCTTAATTTCAATTTATGACGAGAGTGCAATAATCAACAAAACCAACACAGGATAATCGATTCTAAGCTGTCAAACCTGACATCGCTATATGGAACAAGAGAGTGGCAACTTTGGTTGAGGTCAGTGTCCCTAATGATGGGGCCTAAACAGAGCTGAAAGGGAGAAAATAACAAAATATCAAAGTCTAATGTATGATTTGAAAAGAAACTGGAACCTCAAAGAGATCTCCATCATTCCAGTTATCATAGGAGCCAATGAAAGTCAATAAACGAAATTAAATTAATTTATTGCATTATAACGCAATGTTTTATTGGAATAAATGTAATTTTTATATATGTAGTTGTTTTTTTTTTAATTGCATGATTATCTCCCTTGCGAATTATTTGGCCTTGAATTATGTTTAAGAAAAAAGATGGACGCTTACTGAACGAATCGCTTTTATGATACGAAGAATGGAAAAATACTTGTAATTAAATTTCTAGTGGATAATGATTTCTACTTTTTTGTACAGTGAGTAAGAATAAGTATATAATATTATATACTAATGCGTTTTCTTTAATAAATACTATAAAATAAATATTTATGTAAAAACAATCAGAAAAAAAGCCAAAATTTAAGCCATTTATTTAAAAGCTAAATACAACTTTTGAAAGCCAAGCGGCTTAAAAAAAGCCAAATTCGCAAAATTTGGCCTTAAAAAGGCCAATCTAGCAACCCTGGGGTTGCCAGACTATAATAAATGTTTGAAGCCAAACTTTTCAGGAAAAAAAAGGCCAAATTGTAAACTGAAGCCACACTTTTTGAAGAAAAAAGCCACAAAAAAGCCAAATGGAAATTTTGCTTTATTAATGCTATATAAAGAAAAACTGCCTATATTGACGAAGTTGACTAAAAAAATTGCAGTGTTGTCAATTTAGCGGTTTTTACCGATAGATCTTGAGATTTAGTTTAGAATCTAGTGAGTAAGATTTGGATCTAGCGGTTAGCGTTTTTTTTCCTGTAAAATCTGAAGATTTTCTTTCACATCCGCAATTTCAGATAAAAAAAATGTAAATAAAATAATTTTAAATACTTAAAAGCACAAAGTATCTAAGTAGGTAGAAAAGTAGCATTTATTGCATTTGGTAACAGTTATTTGTTGACTATTTGTTTCTTTCACACTTTTTTGTGTTAACTATTCTTAAAGATCGCCATAAAATTTAATTATCTACTGGACCTGTAAACAGGAGCAAAAACAAAATACTTATGCCAAACGCAGTATAATTTAATTATCTACCGACCTGTATACTTTTAAGGTGCTAAAACTATCTAAGTTTTCTTTTTATTTCAAAATACTATGGCGTTCGAAACATTCTTTACATACATGAGAAATAAACAAATGGTTTCTTATCGCTTAACTGGGGTAGAGGGGGGGGCCTAATTCCTGAAAATTTGTATAGAAAATGACTACAAGTTGCACCCCAAAAGTTAGGGTTCGTCGTAGTCATACAATTTTTCAGGAATGAAGACCACCACAGGTAAACGACAAGCAACCATTTATTTCCCGCTTGTTGTAAAGGCAGCTTACAAAACTGAAATGAAAAACTTAACAGTTTCAGCACGTTTAAAAGTTTACAGATCGATAGATAACTAAATTTTGGCGCTTGTAATGATGGTGTTCGGACCGAAAATAAATAATAAAAACATAACCTGCATTAATAAAGACATATCTGCATTGTGTATGTGACCGGGATGGAACAAAGATATCGGAAACCAAAAATTACGAAAATTGATCAAGTAGTTTTTTTTTAATCACAGAAAAACCACATTTTACAATTCTTGTTGTTCGAGACGCCATCTTGGCAATTACACATACGCCACCATACGTCAAAGGGCTGCAACTAAGGGCAGGCAACCGAGCGTTAGAAAAAACCGCTAAAAAACCGCCAGAAACCCGTCAAATTTTGTGGATTTGGCTTTTTTGAGCGGTTTCATTATTTATTTTCGGTCCGGACACCATCATTACAAGCGCCAATCGTTTTTTTTTCACACGTTGAATTAGACCGTTCGGTCGTTTACTAGCTAAGTCGTATATTTTAATAAAATGTGTTTTGTTTTTAAATTAAAAAAAAGACTTAATTATTGGCACATGTTCGTCTTTTCCCACAGTCCGTTTTTCACAACTTTTTACTGACCAGTTGTTTCTTCTTTTTTCGGTATACACTTACCTATCAGGCTGCTCGAGAATTCCGGGATTTTTGGAATTTTTTTCAAATATTTTACATTTTAGGAGGGGGATCAGTTTCCAATGTTAATGTGGCCAAATGGAGAGAAAATATTTTAAAAAGCAAAGAGACCAGAACGCCACTTGACCTTCACAAAGGAGATGGAACACAAAAGCAAATATCTCACTCATAGGGTTATCCCTAATAATAGTGCAACTGGTGATGTTCTTGCAGAGGAAGTTGCTGGTGTTTTGTAAAGAATACAACAGTGTATCTACAATTAAGGCTATTCTAGTACACAACACGAATACAAATACAGGTTGTGAGGCTGGACTTGTAACACTTCTTGATAAAAATACAGAGGAAATTACACACCATTGGATGCTCTTTACATCAAAACGACCTTCCATTTAGAGCTCGTTTTCGATATATCGATGGAACCACAAGAAGTTCTACAACTTTCACTGATCCTCTAGGTAATTATCTGGTAATGACTATAACGATTTACCCCAAGTAGCATTTACACCAGTTGGTTGTCCTCTGGATGTTCGTTTTACTACTGAAGAAATAAGCGAACTAACCTGTGACCAGAGACTTCTATTAGAATATACAATAGGTATTTCTATAGGAAAAGTTGACCCTAAATTTGCTGCTTGGAAAATTGGGCCTATAAATCAGGCAAGATGGTTAACTTAAGCCATCAGACTAATGAGCTTATGGACACGAGGTTCTAATCCACAAGAGATGTCTGGCAAACTTCACAGCCTTATTATATTCATAATCGAAGTATATGCAGTTAGCTGGTTTGAAATAAAAAGGAATAATAAGTTTCATTACCAGCAATTGTATATTTTCAATATGATCAAGAAACAGCCGCCTGAAATACAACACATTACATTAAAAATTACAGCATAATGCTTTTGCTTTACTGCCTGAAAATGTGTTGTATGCGATGGTAAAATCAAACGAACTGGCAGTGAGGGAAGAAGCAATAAAAAAAATGTTGTCCATTAGGTAAGTAAATATTTCTTCATATAAAATTGATTAATTTAGTTATGTCGATTTATCGAATCATTTTAAATTTCGAATTTCATCATGAAAATTAAAGTAGGTAGGATTACATTTTGAAGTTAACTCAACAAATTAACTTTTATATTTTTTCAGGAGTGGGGAGCCAGCCAATAAAAGATTTTAAAAAAATAACACACATCAACTTTAAGGCCAATCATTAGTATGAATTGATTAACCTTTCGCAAAGTGGAGAATCATTTTCTGAAGATAAACTTTTGGACTCACTCATGAATGGAACAAAGCTGAAGTTGCCAGATTTGCCCTCACATTCTCAAAGTGTTGAAAGGGCATTAAAGTTAACAACAGAAGCTTCCCAATCAGTGTATGGGTTTGAAGCAAAGGTGTTGTGTCATAAAATGCGGCCTTCATTAGCTTCTAAGGGATCATATATAGAGAAATTTAATACCTTATGTTAATTAAACACACAATTACTTTTATAATGCATTATTGTACATAATTTACATTTTCAGTCTGACGCTTATTAGATACATTTTTTTTACTTAGTTTTCATTTTCCAATCTATTTCATGGTTTTTTTGAGAAATGTTAAAATTAAAATTGTGTTTTCTAAATCAAATGATCCTCTATTTGGAACGCAGAAGTATACAATTTTGTTTTTTGTCTCATTTATAAAAAAACAGTAATTATCTGTTCTTTCAAAATCTTATCACTGTTCCTACTTAATTAATAAGGTAAAAATTAGAATATCGGTGCTGGGTATGGGGGGGGGGGTAATATTCAATTTTTAATTCTAGTTACCTTTTATTTATTTGACTTTATTCATTTCATTTTAATGAAACAAAACAACCTTTTCTGGTTTAAACATTGAAATTTATAAATTTTCTAACGATTTCATCGGCTAAATGTTTCACAAATGAGGATTTTTCAGTACATTTATGGAGACGATCTTTGATTCCATTTCCTCAAAAAACCGTTCAAGTAAAAGATCTAATTTTTGGTATGAGTATTTATTATACCAATACACAACTTTCCTTACTGAACGCAAGTTGAATTTTTCAAAAAGTGAAAAATCGACCTACCCAATGACCATCCTACAGAGTCTCTGTATCTGTTCGATCGATGTGGGCCGCTTTAGTTTTGTGATCGCATCAATTTTAGAAGTGTCTGGGAGTAGCCTAGCACTGGTAATGAGGTGACCCATGAAACTTATGGCAGTCTTTTTTACTTCTGCTATTCCTCGGTTCAGCTTCATTCCTCTTTCTCGACACTTCAGGTTTACTTCATGGTTTACTGAGGCTTGTTGCATGTCATCTCCTGAACCGAATGCAATTAGTTCGTCGGCGACGCATGCAACTCACTCTAGACCGTCTATGGCTTGATGGAGACGTTTTTGGAATATTTCAGAGCTCACACAAGTTCCAAAGGGGGAGTCTCAGCCACCGGTATCGACCGAACCCCGTTTTGAAAGTTGTGAGGAGGCTTTACTTGTCGTCTAGCACTACATGCCAGTATGCTGACGCAACGTCTACCTTAGTGAAGTATTTTGCATTTGTTAACTTGGGTAGTACTTCCTCTATGGTAGGTAGTTGGTATCGCTCGCGCTTCTGCGCTTTTTTAGCAGTCTTGGATGGTTGCAGATTCGGATATCCCCTGACTTCTTTGTGGCGATAATCATTCGACTATTCCAGTCGGTTGGTTCGTCGACAAGGGTGATAACTCCAAGGTTTTCTAACCTTTTCAATTCGTCGTTGACTCGAGGAATCATAGATAATGGTATATGTCCGGCTGGGGCAGTATGGGGTGTTATGGTGGGGTCTATCTGTAGGTGCACTTGATCGGGCAGTGACCCCAGTTCGCCGTTTAAAACGTCCGAGTACTCATTAGCGATGTTGACATAATGTACCGTTATTACGTTCATCTGTTCACTCGCCCGTTTCCCCAGCAATGGGGTTAGGGTTTCATAAGCCAGCCCGTCATGTAAAGCTGGCAGAGATATCACGTGATTAAACAAACACGTGATGTGGGAAGTGTGATCTGCTAACAAGATGCTGAGATGATCAATTGCTGTCACTATCACAGCCAACTTAACAGCAGCGACGATGATAGCGGAGGATTGACTGTGTAAAAGACTGTATCTGAGTTGGTACGAATTGTTTAACAGGTTTATAAATTTATGTTCACATATCTCTATGCAAAGGATTTGCGGTGCTTCTTGCTTAAAAGTCGGAAAAAAAGATTTCTTTGTCTTTTACTGTTTAAGAGGTAAATAAGGGGCAGTAACTCTTAATTGTAATTTTGAGCCAGATTTTACGAGCATACGATCGCCTTGGTGCCGAAGGATTCCATCATTTGCGTGTGAATCACAAGTACAATTTTGTTGATCCACAAACCGGGGCCACCACCAACCACGTTGAACGTATGTGGTGTGAAGCAAAAAAGAAATAAATAAAATTGAATGTGGCACCCACACGCAAATGGTGGATTCCTATCTCGCAGAATTCATGTGGCGGCAGAAATTGCCCAAATTTGCAAACAAATTGCTGAATTTTATTCAGTATAAAACCCAAGTATAAACACAATAAATTCTTAAATTTTCCATTGCTGTATACTTTGTTGTTCATTTATTACTAATTAATTTTCTGTAAATTACGTTACATGTAATAACAACAGTTGATAAGAGTTACTGCCCCTTATTTACCTCTTAAACAGTAAAAGACAAAGAAATCTTTTTTTCGGACTTTTAAGCAAGAAGCACCGGATTTGCTCCTAAAATAATTAACCAATCATTATTAATTTTGGAACACAGCTACTCAGAATAAGAGTCGATTTAATGTAATTAAAAGGGGACAAAGAACTTCTCAGCCTAAAGGTGCGTAATGTGGATTATATTTAGTTTAATGCCGTTCGTGAAAATTCAGATCCCTCTGAGTTTTGTCAAATCTTAACAATAGGTATTAATAAATATTCTCAAAATTTCAGTTTCTTTGCAGAATTCTGAAGGTGATATAATATGGGCAAAAGCTGTTTGAAAATTCAAATATTTCAGATTTGTATTTAATTTCATCCAGATTCCATGGATTTCAATTTCTTCTTAAGACACCTTTAATTTTATACATTTTCTCATACCAACATCATTGTAATAGATTTTGATCAAAATTGGTATAAGGATTCTAGACAGGAGATTTAAAAGCATTATATTTTGATTTTAATCTTAATAAGAGTACATAAAAGTTTTTAAAAAACTGTTCTGTCTGGAGAATTAATTTTATCCGCCCTGGGACGAGTATTTTCTGATGTATATAAAGTTGTAGTGTCTGTCTTTTTGTGTGTCTGTTCACAAACTCCTTGTAGAATTTTAGAGATTATATTTTAATGTATTTTAATTTTTATCAATCATAGAACAACATTATTATGGGACCCATGCACACGCTTGACACCCATAAAAAGGAAATAAACATTTTACTTTATAACTTGAAAATTATAAAAAATAAAATAAGTATAGAAATGTTAATAAAGGGTTCAGTGCAAAGAACAGAAGTGCACAAAGGATTTTGGAGAACTGTTTTGTTCAGATTTTAAAAAATTAAATAGGCGAAGGGGTCAACAGAAAAATGCGATATTTTTATGTTTTAAAAAGAATTACTTCCGGAAATGAAACTTTACATTTTAATGAAATTAAAACAATTAAAATAAAGCATTCATAGGCTTGTCATTATAATTTTTACTGTAATGGCATTTATCCAGCGCAGGTTGAGCCGGCTCTTAATGATTTCATTGCATCCCTGTTCCAGCACCGAATACTACACTACCAACTCCATGTCTGTCTTCACATTTTTTATTATTTGAGTAATCACTTGAATAAATATTTTTTGTAGTGTGATTGTGGAGATATACATTTTATTATTGGCTCATTTAAAGAAACACAAAATACATATAAGTTTTTAAAAAATTTAATTAAATTGTACATTCAGATTTCTGCATCAACTATGTACGCACATCACCATTTCATTCTCAAACAAAAAGTCAGATTAAGCGTTTTGTACTCTTAAAACTGAATGAACACAAATACTAAAAAACGTGAGGGTCAACTACCAATTCGATATCTAAGAAAATAAAAAAATATGTACAAAAGACAAATATTTACCCAAATATCTGCTAAACTTTTTCAATGGCTGACCTCAGCAAAACTTGATTCACATACAAATATAGTTCTTGTCTTGTTAGAGATTAAATGTTATATTGAAGGTATGTTAATCGAAAACATTGAAAATAATAGTTTCACTCATGTCTCTGTATTTATTTGCAATTATGATGATAATGTATTAATAATTGAACATTATAATTGAACTGTAATCCACAAACATCAATAGACACCCTTGAAGATATATTGCAAATAGGAATTGAAGTTTAGACATAACACTTCAGCTGTCAATAACATCAAGAAATCATCCAGAGAAACAACCATTACAGAATTGTATGACCGAATTATATAAACCAATTTTGCAAGCATAAACTATGTACGCACGTCACCATTTGCTTCTAAACATAATAGTTTCACTCATGTCTTTGTATTTATTTGCAATTATGATGACACTCCATTAATAATTGAACATAACTTATAAACCGGAAACTGCAAACATCAATAGACACCCTTGAAGATATATTGCAAATAGGAATTGAAGTTTAGACATAACACTTCAGCTGTCAATAACATCAAGAAATCATCCAGAGAAACAACCATTACAGAATTGTATGACCGAATTATATAAACCAATTTTGCAAGCATAAACTATGTACGCACGTCACCATTTGCTTCTAAACATAATAGTTTCACTCATGTCTTTGTATTTATTTGCAATTATGATGACACTCCATTAATAATTGAACATAACTTATAAACCGGAAACTGCAAACATCAATAGACACCCTTGAAGATATATTGCAAATAGGAATTGAAGTTTAGACATAACACTTCAGCTGTCAATAACATCAAGAAATCATCCAGAGAAACAACCATTACAGAATTGTATGACCGAATTATACAAACCAATTTCGTGGGAATTCTCATAAGCGGTTCTACATTTTGAATACATGACTGTCTCCCTTCATAGGGAAGCCAACGTCGGTAAGTGGGACGCAAACAATATAAACTATTCTCTTTAAGTGCAATGCAACAGTGTATTTGATTTATTATTTCAACAGATCATTCAAATATATTGCATTTGGCCCGAATAGATTCAAGCCAGCTTTCTATTCATTCCGATCTGAATATTGTCGGACAAGACTTCAGAGAAGAATAGTACCAACCTAACAAGGAAATGTTTCAATAAATAAATCATGTCAGGATTGTGACGGCTGTTGTTTGGTTATAAAACACAAAAAAAAGAAAAATGAATCGGAATCTTTGCATTTTACTACCTTAGGCGAACATATTTCGATTGAAATGAACTATCACTTTGTTCATATCTGTATTTATATATTTATTGGTCCATCTAGAAATTTATGAGGCCTGTCGAGAGAGATACTTGCTTGATGCTTGATGAACGCAGTAGCAACCCTAAGCCAGCCGCACACTGGGAAGTGGCCAACCAATTTCCCACACAAAGAAAATACACGTCGACGTGTCATTACATGCAGCATTTCTGGAATCTGACCACCTCGTTTCCATTTGAGAGAGTCACTCTCTTCTCAGACCTGCAGACCCAGGACCTTAGTTCCATGTCTCAATCGTTCTGGATCTTTGCAGACCAGTCCGTACTTTAGGAAGTGCTGCCGCACACGAACCGCAGATACCAGATATGGTTTACTAATATTTATTTCCTTTTATTTAAAGAACTTTATCAAAGTAACAAATATTTTTGATTGTTTGACATTATTTATTGGCTAACTACATACAGCATCAAATCATCGTACATATTTGCTGCATTGTTTACTTTGAAGAGAAAACATCCTTTTTTTATTAAAAATGGACAATATGGATAGAAAGGCTGACATCCTGTTCTTGATGATGATGATGATGATGATTTATTAATTCAAACTCAGAATTTACTAAACATGTTAGTAGTTCAACAGTTACCATATTTCCTCATCTGAAAGCAAAAGTCAAAGTCAAGGAAATTGGAAACTGAACATAACGTTCTGGAACTGGTATTTCGAAGTTCATTGAATACATCTCATGTTACTGTAGTTAAACTTCAAGAATGGTTAAATGAAGTTTTACATCACCCCACATGTTCCCTCAATATTTCACCAACAGATTACCACCAATTAAAGCATTATGCATTTCAAATAATAAGATAGGAAAATAAAATGCGTCCATTCAGTCTACACATTTAGTGATGAAAATGCTATTTTGAATCAAGCATGACAGACCAATGGAAATGCTATTTCATGATGAAGCATGACAGACCAATGGAAATGCTATTTCATGAGGAAGCATGACAGACCAGTGGATGATTATCTATTCTGTTCAATACATCCAGTTTCTAACAGAAAACACTTTCTTTAATCGTTCGTTATTGTCAGATAATTAACAGCAATCATATTGAAACATATCACTGTATATAAATGAACTCCTGAAGAAAACCAGAGGTCTCACCAACCGAAACATGGTATACTAATTAACATTGAAAAACCAAGGGAAAACCCCTTCATCCCAAAAGTTCGATCAGTTTATAATATTCAGACATGACTACTAGAGGTTTTATTTGAAGGCAAAACTTTCCAAATTGTTGCTGGTGATACCAGATCAGGCTGCCCTGTGGCTCCCTGAGACGAAATTCACCTACATTGACGTTTTTTTTTTTTTTGTAAAACTTAATTATGTTGTACAAAACCAAAAACAAAAACAACAGCCCCTCTCCCTTTCTCCCTCCCCTTTTTTATTTTTCCTACCCTACTCCCGGTCCTGGATATGACCTTAAACTACATCCGATGGTGAGATCCGGCTTACGGACTTTGGGGAATGTGGAGCCTCCTCTTAATTACCATTGCTCCCAGGTCCACCCTGACCCGAAGTGGTAGTACCTGTTAGGGTCCCAACTATGGGTTAAATAGAAACAGATATTAAAAGGGGAAAGAAACAAAAAAGAGAAGAAAACAAGACCAGATCTGGCATTAAATAACCCAAAAAGGGTTGATATGTCGTAAAACAAAACTACCAAACTACCAAATTGTTGAAATGTGAAAAAGAGGTGGTAATTGTTGGTCTATTTTTCGGTATATACCGACTCGTATTAGGTTATTTAATGTTAAAACAATATTCATTTGACATGAAGTGCAGAATGGAATTTTCGGGTTCATACCTTTCCCACTGATGTCAGTATATGAGTGAATGCAATAGATCCAACTAGAATTGAACTTGGTCTGCTGATTCCGTAATCAGCCTTCGTAAGGATCCGACCGTCTGCAGCACCATCAGGCATTTGTCAGATATTAAAATGTGGCTTTATTATTATTATTATTATTATTATAAAGCTCTATCTAAAAAGATATTGAGCCCTTTGTGTAAGGTCTACTGTCTTGAATTGGCTCTGTTCTGATTTTGAGAAGTTGATTTTTATGTTATCTATATATATAGTCTTGGAAGTTTTTCAACCATTAAAAAAGTTTTTCAACCATTAAAACTATATGCTAAAAAAAGTTAAACATCCACAGAAAGGTGTTGATTAGTTGCAATGGACCATTTTATCTTACTCTGTATGAACAAACAAATAAAACTTCCACCTGTGTAATGGAACTTCTTCCTGATGCAACATGGTCGTCTACAAGTACAATGTCAACCAATAGATAGTTGTCAAATTGTCCTCTTAAGTAATCAAATTCTACTCATTCCAATCATCTTATAGTATTATTCATCATCCAATTGGCAGTCTCAGTAATCCTTATCTTCGAGTGGCTTTTTTGCCTTGATAAGTGGTGACTCATCCATATTTCTTCTTTTCTCACATAAATGAAGCGTTCTTCCGAATCCAAAATGATAGCGTGCTCCAAGTGAGTGTTATTTAAGGATTCTGGCCGATTTCTTTAGTGCAATTATTTTTATGTTGGATGTGGTCCTCATAAAATTTGTCTATGATTTTACGTGTGAGTCTTATTTTCATTTTTTTTAAATGCTGATCTACACACTGCACATGTATATATTGATTCTCATGTCACTTCTTATACTATCTTTTAGAGGAAATGCTGATCGACACACTTCACATTCATACGGTTTATTTTTTATTTGAGTGTATTTGCATGTGAGTGCTTAAACTATGTTTCTCAGGAAAAATTGAATCGCAGACTTTGCAGATATATCCATTGTGTATACGCATGTGAGTTTTTAAATTACCCCTCTGTGAAAATGTTGAATGACACACTTCACATGCATATGGTTTCTCACCGGTGTGTGTTCTCATGTGTCGACTTAAAAGTTCTTTCCGAGAAAAAGTTGAACCGCACACGTCACATTCATATGGGTCAATTAAATTGTGTGTTTGCATATGTTTATATAAATGTGCTTTCTGAGAAAACGCTGAGCCACAAACTTCACATGAATATGGTCTTTCACCAGTGTGTGTTAACATATGAAGTCTTAAGCCACTTTTCTTATAAAATCCTGAACCGCACACGTCACAGGTATGTGGTTTCTCACCGTGTGTTTGTCTGTGACTTCTTAACCCCCCTATAAGAGAAAAAGCTAAGCCACACACTTCACATGAATAAGGTTTTTCACCGGTGTGTGTGAACATATGATCTCTTAAACTGGCGTTGATGGTAAATGCTGAACCGCACACTTCACATGAATAAGGTTTTTCACCAGTGTGTGTGAACATATGACTTTTTAAATTACCTCTACTAGAAAATGTTGAACCACACACTTCACATGAATAAGGTTTTTCACCGGTGTGTCTTAACATATGAATTTTTAAATTGCCTCTTGTAGAGAGTTCTGAACCACACACATTACATATATATGGTGCTGTAGTGTGCGTTCGTATGTGTATTTTTAATTCTGCTCTCAATAAAAATGCCGAATCACATATCTCACAGTGAAACGGTTTTTCGCCTGTGTGTATTGTCATGTGTGTTTTTAAACTAGAAATTTCTGAAAACTTTGAATCACAAACGATGCATGAATATTGATTATTGCCAGTTTGTGTTTGCCTCTTAAGCTTTACATTAGAACTCTTTTTAACCGACATATTAGCACTCTACTTGTATATATATATATATATATAATTATATATATAGAGAGAGATGTACAATTTGTAAATTTCTCAAACTTCTTCAAAACTTATGAAGAATCAATTTCTTATTTTGTTTAGAATTTTGTAAATTGTTTAGGATTTTGTAACATTGTCACATTGTCTTAATTCATGTTCATATTTAACTGCTCCTCTGCAAGCGAGCAAAACAACAGGATATCAGAGTATTCTTTTTCTTGAGATAATTTGTCATTTTCTCAATAAAAAAACAGTGAACAAAATAAAAGACATATTGAAAAAAATCCAGGAACAGTTCAATGTTGAATTAAAGAACCTAGGAAATATTTCTGTACAATATTTCCTCATATTTGAATTCTAAGAAGTCCATTAGTTTTCCACAGTTGAAACCTGAAAATAAAAATCCGGAGAATAAGACAGAGTTCATATTGTGTCAACCAATCCAAATTCAGTACTTACATTTATTTTTACTTCAAGAAAAATTACAACAGATGCCATGCAGAAAATAATAGATGACAAACGTAACTTTCCATGGAAACCACCTAATATCAGATAATTAACACATGCATTAAAGCTATATGGTACTGACTGTGAAAACAATGGAAAAACAGCAAACCATCAAGAAGTTATACAAAAATAGAGTTATCCTTCTTGGCTATTTCATTCATAAAAAGTTGGTCAATCAAAAACGGCGACCATTTTGATGATTATCTCAACTAAAAGAACACGACAGTGGCGTGATTTTTCTTCTGCAGCTTGTTAAAAAATTATGTTATATTAACCTTTATTAAAGTTACATTGCTTTAAATTAGGGTGGGCTAATTATCAGGTTCGAATGATGTGAGGTCCAGAGACGACTACTAGTACTAATTCAAATAAAAAATGAAAAAATTACACAAAAATAAATGTCTTCATTTAAGGAATGGTACGTTTAAATATTTTTTAAAAATCAATTTGAAAAAATTAGCAGTTTTTCAGAAATCGTTTTTGATGTCTGTATTATTAGACGTTATGAACTTCCATAGTACTGAAAAAAGGGGCGTGGCTTAGTAATGACGTTTTCTTTTTAAATGATAGCTGTCAATGGCTGCCAAGCAGACGAAATTTATCATCCCTACTGTACAGACATACTAAAATATTAATAGATTTTGTGAGCCATGTGTATCTAGAAAGAAATGGTTGAAGACCACAGAAGACCAACAAACCACCAAGAAGATGACATGAAAAGATATTTGTAGGCAGACTTTGTATATATCTAATCCGATAGTTCTTGATATTAAAATGTTATTAGTAGAGAAGATATATTTATAAGTTACTAGCGGAACCCGTCGCCCGGCGTTGCGCGGGAGAAAGTACTACCTATTGCATAAAAAAGAAACCGCCTATTGTTCTTCCCCCCCCCCCTCTACCGTTTTGGTGAATGTTTTAAATTAAAAAAAAAAGAAAAGTAAAAGAAAGCAGAATGGGATCGAACGCCGATACTGGCGATAATGGCGAAAATGAAATCTCCATCCTTAACCATTGCGCCACAGTTACAACTTGAAAAGTATTTGTCAAAATAGGCCACTTAAGCTAAGCTTGTTTACTGGCAGCTTCTGGCGACGGAAAATAAATTTCTACAATGACACTGTTTAGGTCATTTATTTGAGAAGGGTTAAAGGTATATGATTTTGAAAATATAAATGTGTCGGGGTCTAACAGTATCTTGGCGGCTATTGAATTAAGTATTTGAAAATATTAATGTGTCGGGGTGTAACAGTATTTTGGCGGCTATTGAATTAAGTAGGAAGTCGATTTAACGAAGGAATTGTAGCCGTCATGTTTGAAGAATAAATGTTGCAGGAACTGTGTTCGTTAATGTCATTCGCTTAATTCCGGAATGAATGTAAATGTGGAAATCATAGTAAGAAATAGGAAAAACGTAATCTGATATTCGCGGAATATCATCGGATTCAACGGGAGCGGTCATTATTTGTTTGCGTATTGCTTTATATTATGTAGTAAATTAATACCAGGCAAATAATAAATAAGGATGGACTGTTTTGTGAAAAGTAAACTGTGTTTATTAGTACCCGGTGTCGATGAGTTTAGTCACAGTACACAATTGTTAGGGGGAAAAGACTTTGCTACCACCTATATGGAGTTGGTTTTTCGGAGAGATGTTGATGGTGGGCCAAATATAATATTTAGTGTTAGGTTGGAAAAAATAACAACTTTACTAAAACACGCTCGAGTGAATAAGTGTAGTATAGCGGTGAGTTTAGTAGCCTGTGATGTATGTGGTTATTTTCCTATACTCCGAGAAGGTACAGGGGAAAAAACGTCTCTACTTTATATATTAGATTTAGCATCAAAATTCACATTGAGGGTTATGCCTGGTCACAATCAATTTTATTAAAATATTTTACCAAAAGGTTTTCTATGGTTTTCGGCAAAAAATGACTGTGATGAAGAACCCCCCCAAAAAAAACTTACGAAATATGTATATAAGCTAAGTAACTATGATAATATTAAGAAAATATATAAATGCTAAATCAATAGGAATGGATTAATTTCCTGATGAGATGTATGATTGACAAACGATTGCTTTTTTGTATTACTATTAAGCTCTATTACGTATTGAGCACTATCGAAATAAATATTGAAAAAATAGGTTTTGATTAAATAGTAAGTATGTGCACCATTGTTAAGATTCATATTATGACAGCCTATTCATTCGTCTAACATTATATAGATGACAAGCATAATAAGTTGACAAATTGTCTCCTGTAAATTTGCTGGGTTTTTTTTGTTTTTGTTTTTTAACATGGTTCACTCCAAACAAGGCAGGCTGCCACTGTAGTCGTAAGGAGCTACTGAGAAAAAGACAAGGGAGAAGGTTGGGGGGAGGGGGGGTCAGCCTAAATTGGGATCTGAGCAGCGAGATGTCTGTTTACATTAGTTTTAAATTTCTGCATGTCTGTACTGTCGGGGAAACAGGGGGCAGGAAATGAGTTCCAGAGGCCAGCAGCACGAGGAAAGAAGCTATTTGAGTAGAAGGCTCTCCGGCATCTGGGGACCTCCACAGTGAATGAATGAGATTTAGTTGATTGTATGATGTACGTACTCATGACATAAAGAAAATTTGTACACTATCATGCAGGTACACAGGGAAAACGAGTGAGGGTTGTGCTGTGTATTGCCCATCGGGAATTTAACCCAAAGTGTTCCGGTTACAAAAGCAAAAGTTGTAAGTTTTGTAACACGACGAGAGTTCACATATGCAAATGAGCCTTGTTTTGCATGGGCTAATTCTCGTTGTCATAAAGAGTGTAGACACATGCTCTGGCGAGCAGAGGAGAAATATTGACGTTGTGACTACGTCGAGTGCTGAGAGATAGAGAGAGAGATAGCCTGTTGGCCTGTTGTTAGTGAAATGAACAAATAGAATAATTCGGCATTCAGTTTGAACTCAGTGGTAGAGCATTCTTTCAACTCTGAATAGTGAACCAAATACATTTCATTTCAGTTTATTAACTCTCCATTACAAGCTATTCCGGCATTTCTTTGCTGCTTATTTGTGACACAAAATCATCCCTAAGTTTGACGGATCTCCGTCTGTGGTGGACTGGGTTGAGAGAGTGAGGCTAACCTGTCGTTTGTGTGGGGTCAAGCAGGTCGTGTTGATCATTCCCCTTCAACTAACGGGAGGTGTTCTGGATGTCTACCAGCAGCTAAGTGAGAATGATAAGGCCAATGTCGACTAGACGAAGGCTGCGCTCTACAAAGTTTTTGTGATGGACCCTTGCACAGCATACAAACATTTCACTACCCAAAAACTATTGGCAGACGAGACAGTGGATGTCTTTTTTGCCGCATTGAAATAGCTAGCCGTTCTGTTTGGAGAGTTGGCTGAACAGACTTTCGTGTACGCATTTGTGGCCACACTCCCTGTTCGAGTGAAGCAACTCCTGAGGGAATCCATAAGCATAGAAGCGACACCAGTAAGACAGTCACTTGAGCATTCCCGAGCTATCATCAGGGATGAAGAAAAACTTGAGGAGCATGTCATAATGACCATGCAGTCAGCTCAGAGTGTGCTTAAAAATCCGCAGAGGACGGACTCACATGCCAAAGTAAATGGTTTCCGCTATGGGCAGAGTGGTCACATTGCAAAAGATTGCACTGACAGAAGACAGCGACGCATACGATGCTTCCAGTGTGGTGGGATAAGACACATGGCCTCAAGTTGTTCGGGAAACGAGTCAGGGGACCAGATGTCAAAACCGCTCTGCTCCCCGGAGAAGATGTAAACGAGGGGCAACCAATAATCAGAGTGCATGCCAACCAAACACCTTGCTCAGCGCTTTTTGGTTCAGGCTGCTCTCGTACAATAGTGAGTGCAAGGTTATGCCGCAACTGGAGCAAGAGGAGCATTAAAATAACAACAATAAATAGAAAGAAAAGATTTGCACGGACTCTGGTGTATCCGCTGAGGTCAATGTCCTCTGGATACGTAAAGACATACTGGGCTCCTACTTACTGCTGGTATATGACGCTATCAAAGCACTGGGTTGTGTTCTCATTACACCAACTGGGACTGTGAAATTCCCTAAGGCACCGGTGTGTGCCACACTTTGTATTGATCGGCCAGACTTCAAGGTGGAGTTTGATCAATGCCAAAAGATCTGGATTGCATCGTAGAAATGGACGGAATATAAAGTACCAATCAAGCTACGGAATGGTGTCACAGAATACTTCATAGGCACGAACGTTAGAGCCACATATGAACAAGAGCTTGATGTGTGGATCAAAGACGGCTGGTTGATCCTGTACCCCAACCAAGAGCTTGAACCTCCAAATGGTCTTATCCCTTTAATGGCAGTGGTACAACTTAACAAATCAAAGGTGTGATCAGTCATGGACTACCATGAGCTCAATCAATATATAGAGGCTTACACAACTGATGCCGATGTATGTGCAAGCTACTTAAGGCAGTGGTGCCAGAAAGAATCGAATGTATCATTGCCTGATCTGAGGAAGGCCTATCTGCAGGTGAGGGTCAGAAAAAACTTTATGGCCATTCCAGACGGAAATATTTTGTGGCAAGAGATACTGTCTGACCAGACGTGATTTTGGGTTGAATGTGGCGCCGCAGATCATAAAGACCATCGAAAAAGCAACATCGGCATATCTTAATGACATTTACATCAATGAAGATGTCAAGTTGGCAATGCAAATCCAAGCGAAATTGCAAAGACCCAGAGCGGCTTGGAGATGGAGCACACGTACTGGGCCTGGAAGTTAGAGGGGAGGATAGCACTTTGCGATGGAGACAAGGAAATGTGATTTCCGACATCCCTGAAGTTCTCACAAGAAGGACCATTGTTTTCTTGTACAAAAAACTCATGGGATACCTGCCAGTGTATGGTTGGCTTGGTGTAGCAGTGTGTGTAATAAAACGCAGAGTGAATGCGGTAGCCAAAGGGTGAGACGATCAAACAAGTGATGCCCTTTTCACCTGAATGATTGCAGAAAGTGTTGAGAGAGCGACGCACGAGGACCCGGCTCGAGAAAAGTGGTGTGTCAATGGAGAAGAAATTAATGTATGGGTTGATGCTAGTTCATTAACATTGGGAGTCCTGTTGAAGAAAGATGGAGTCATGTTGGAGGATGCCTGTTGTTTGTGACCTGCGAACACTACCCAGCACATCAACCTTGCTGAGTTAGATGCTTGGATAAAGGGCGTTAACCTAGCACTTGCATACTGACTCCCTTTGCATCTATCACTAGGTGTCCGTAACACTGACTGGGTAAGCAAGAATATGCACCAAGGCAGCAAGTGAGATGTTGTTTAAGAGGAAAGTTTAGACACTTTAAAGAGTTTAGTCTACAAGTATGGCCTGGTAGTCAGCGTAACATTGGTCCGTCATACTGAAACCTTGTTGACCAGCTGACACGAGTGCCTCGTAAATGATACAATGCAATAAAGGTGGGTGCCGAGCACATTCACCAAACATGTGCTGCAACAGTGAGCAGGATGAGCCAGCAGCAGATAGAAAACATCTACACACAGAGCGGACATCCAGGAGTCAAGAGGACTCTGTATTCTGTGAGGTGCTAAACCCAGTAGTGGCCAAATCAGAGGTGAAACCAGTCACCAAGCACCATGAGATGTGTCAGTCAATTGACCCAGCAGTTGCAAAAAAAACGACTAGAAGCAAGTGACGTATAGCAATGGGTGGGAATGGATATCACACATTATAATGACAACCACTATCTTACTCTCATCGACTGTTTTGTTGTTTAGCGACCAATTGCATGCCAAGACCCGGCAAGTATTATTCAACAACTATTGTCCGTCTTTTACGAAAGAGAAGCATCAGCTGAGATTTTGGCCGATAACGATCCAGCATTTTGCAAACAGAAAGTTCAACCGTTTTTATGTAAATGGGGTTTCAATTGTGGTTGCGATACACTTATGTACCATCAGGAAATGGAATCGCAGAAAGAAGCCACCGTAGCATAAAGAGAATTGCTGCTAAGAAAAAGTGCTACATTGGGGAAGCAACATACTGGTACAATGTTATGCTGAAGGATGGCGTATCCCCAGCAATCGCACCCACGAAGGCCATCTACACGTACCAGACTCTGGTAAAACGAATCACTTGACAACGAGAACATGGACGAGGCATATGATGTGGAAGATCATGTCTTGGTGAAACTGCCAGGCTGTCGATGTATCACCAGATTCAAACTGGGAAGAGTGACTGGCATGGTCAGTCAGCAATCTGCTTTGGCTGATGGAATCCCACATCACATACCCGATCTCCGCCCTGCTTTGGAAACAGACCATTACACCACTGGAGAAAGTAATGGGCAGCACCAATGATCCTCACGAATTCGAAAGTAGAAACTTTGTCAGACGATTCAGAAGTGGAACCTTCATTGGATGATGCAGAAGTAGAAACTGGGATGCATGTCCCACTTCAAAGAAGTGCACGAATCAAAAGGCCACCACCACTTTTCATCATGTGTGATCAAGAGATCAGGGTGAAGTATAGCAGCCATCATAAAGGTCCACAGGAAAATGAGTGAGGGTTGTGCTGTGTATTGTCCGTTGGGGATTGGACCTAAAATGTTCAGGTTACCAAATCGAAACTTGTAATCTGGCACGTCGAATGTATATAACTTGACATTCCACGTAGGCTAAATCGCAAAAGTAAACATTTTATAACTTGTCGTATGCATATTGGGACATGGATACGAAAAAGGAAACGAGAGTATCCACCAACAATAACTAATAAATAACCCTTAGTCGATACATTTGGCAGAGGAACCTTGAAAACACACTAAGGCGTTTCATAGGTTTTGTTGCTTTGATAAGAGTTCCTTTCTGGTAAGCAGTAGAATTGAGGTTTTAGTTCTGCACAAATCCTCACGCATCTTCCTTACCTCTTCTGTAGGAAAAGGGAGATTCCTTGCTCTTACAAAATTAAGCAGTCGAGTTATCCCCGGATGACACAATCGATTGTGGAGATCAGCGAGTGTGGATATATTAAAAGTTGAAAACGTGTATACTCAAGAAAATGTGTCACGGACCACATTATCCTTTCCAGGACGATACTTGATTGTGTAGCTGAATGCGGCAAGTTTCAGTCTCCATTCCTTGACCTTTGAATTCTTAATTTTAGTACGCCTTTTACTATCAAACATAAAAGCTACTGACCGCTGCTCGGTAATCAAAGTAAAATGGATTTGTGCCAGATAGTGGCTCCATTTATGCGCTGTCTAAATAATAGCAGTCGCTTCTTACTTGGAAGCCAAGCTTTATTATAAAAAAATGCTTTACAAATGATGTCACACATGACGAGCTTTAATACCAGTCACCTGGACGACTTCCGGCTCCAGTGGTGTTTATGGAAGCCCATACACAAGTACTACAAATACGTGGTGTTTATGGAAGCCCATACACAAGTAGTACAAATATGTGGTGTTTATGGAAGCCCATACACAAATACTACAAATACGTGGTGTGATGGAAGCCCATACGCAAGTACTACAAATACGTGGTGTTTATGGAAGCCCATACACAAGTACTACAAATACGTGGTGTGTATGGAAGCCCATACACAAGTACTACAAATACGCGGTGTGTATGGAAGCCCATACACAAGTACTACAAATACGCGGTGTGTATGGAAGCCCATACACAAGTACTACAAATACGCGATGTGTATGGAAGCCCATACACAAGTACTACAAATACGCGGTGTGTATGGAAGCCCATACACAAGTACTACAAATACGTGGTGTTTATGGAAGCCCATACACAAGTACTACAAATATGTGGTGTTTATGGAAGCCCATACACAAGTACTACAAATACGTGGTGTTTATGGAAGCCCATACGCAAGTACTACAAATACGTGGTGTGTACGGAAGCCCATACGCAAGTACTCCAAATACGTGGTGTGTACGGAAGCCCAAACACAAGTACTACAAATACGTGGTGTGTACGGAAGCCCATACACAAGTACTACAAATACGTAATATTACAATAGGAGAGTGGTATGAAAGCGAGATAATTGTCATCTCAATTTCCGGTTCCTTAAACTTCTTTATAATTTTGGATTTTAGTGAGGGGATCAATTTTTTTGTATAAATTTAACATAACTATTTCTTGGCCATTACCGATTTCCAGATAGAATAGCATGCAGGTGATAATAACATTCGTTTTAATGTTATTATGTAGTAATCAAATTAATTAAAAAAACAAACAAAACTTTAATTTTTTTTGTCTTATTTGCAACGTTAACAATTTTTTTTGTGGGGGGGGGGGAGAGTAGATTTTTACCAAATATTTTTTTTACTTTTCGTTTGTTTGTTTATAAATTCTCCAATTCCAAAGTACTTATGCAGAACAGCGCGCAAGTTATGTAATTAGTTTTTGTTTTTGATATGACAATTCTACACAAGTCCGAAAAACACAAAAAAAAAACAGAAAAAGTGAATAAAAAACAATGACCAAGATTAGTAACCCCTGCACACACGCAATAAAAAAAATATGATAACTACATAACATTAAAACTAACGTGATCATTACTTGCACGCTATTCTGTCTGGAAATTGGTGATGGTCAGGAAATAGGTGATCATTTTACATTAAATGTATATGGGAAAGTGATCCCAACTCTAAAATGGCAAGACAACTGTTCGATAAAAGACGAAAAAACGTCAACATAAGTAACACAAAATTGTTTGGGAATAGTGCCGAAAGCCGCTCAAGCCAATTCGCTGTTAATAATTTGGGTGACTAAAATAGGATATTAACATCCATTATTATAAAATAAACAAAAAAAAATGTATTTAATCAATAAATTACAATAATTTGACATCTGTGGATCATAAAAATACAAAATGAATGTATTAATTAGACATTACATTTATTTTTTGTTTCCAATCCAGTAGGATTTTTTTATTTTAGGATAGGGGGGGGGAGGGGGTTTGTTTCCTATATAAATTTAACATAAATTGATCTCCCACTTTTGTTCACCTTTCTTACGGACAAAATTATATTCTCTTTTCTGTGTACAATTATCTGTGATGTCGCTAGAGAATTTCGGGTTGTCTGGAAATTTTTTGGAAGAATTTGTTGTGGTCAAAAAGTGGGGGATTATTTTACATTAAATTTATATAGAAAACTGATCCCCCTTCCTAAAATCAAAAATATTGGGGAACAATTTCCAAAAAGCACAGAATTCTCTAGCGACATGATAGGTAATTGTACACCGAAAAAAAATTATTTGTAAAAAAGTTGTGAAAAACGGGCGGTGGAAAATAAGGAAGAAGTGCCGATCCATGCCCTATTAAAACCTGAGCCTTTGTCTAACTTTGTGAGGGGGTGCAAATAAATAGTAAAATTACATTTTTCCATTATTACTACCTTTGTTTAGCGAAATAACCATCATTATTCTTTTAAAAAATAACTTCGCTGACATGAAAATGAAATAGAATCGATGAAAATTAAATTTAATGAATCATCGACTGATAATAAGATAAAAACTACTCAGCGGGAAGAAAGAAACTTATATGTTGTTCGTTCGTAGAAAAGAAAAAAATCATTTTCGGTTATTTGAAAATGTTTAGTACCGCCATGTTTATTAAAAATAAAGGTGCTCTTATCTATCTTGAACCAGCTGTCGTGACGTTCGACTCGGAAGCGTTCAGCTGTTCTACGCAAACGGCCGAGAGTTGCTGAGCTGAAGCAGCGAGCAGCCGACATTTTTGATACGGTGCTGCGTCCTATGATAATGTTTTGCTTGTTTTTTTTTAGTGTTAGGGTAAGGAATTTTTTAAAGAAACAAACAAAGAAAATTAAACATATTTACAATAATTTTTTGGAAGAAACAACAGGAAAAAAAACATAGCGAGGTTACTGTTATAAAATGAATACTGTATTTTTATTTACAAGGAATTTTTTTGAAGAACCTAAAAAAAAAACTTACCAAAATGACTGTTAATACGACATATTTTTTTGTAACAAAGTTATCGGTTGCTCGCTGCTCGCTGATTGGCTAATCGCAATCGGCTCGTCAACACTCGGCCATTTGCGTAGGACAGCCGAACGATTCCGAGTCGAACGTCACGACAGCTGGTTCAAGATAGATAACAGTACCAAAATAAATATTAATTACGGTTAGAAATTAATATTTTAATCGATTTTTTTTAATTATCAAAACATTGTATTAAGTAAAAAAAATAATTTGTTTTGGGAATAGTGCCCAAAGCTGCAAACACCAAAATATCCCATTAATTCGACAATTATTACAAAACCAATACAATATCTCTATTTATTGGGTATTTTTAATAATATCCCTACAACGAAAACGCTGAAAAAAACAAATATACAACAAATAAAAGTTACCGTAGCCGATAAAAGTTTATTTCAAAGTTACCTGTGACATTTATTAATGATTATAATGTTAAAAGTGCTGTTTTTTTTTATAAATCGATATTTTTATCGTATAGAAATTCGACCGAAAACATGGCGGTGTGTCGTTCAAAATTTGCAGCCTCGTTTTCGCTGATTTTTTTTTTACTGGGACTCATATTCAATGCGCAACTTTTCATGTTTCAGTCAAGCAAAAGAACAAAACAAAACTACAATTTAAGCAAAAGGAATAAAATCCTTTTCTTTTGATTTACATGTCATTGTGCGTTTACTTACATATTATTTTCATTCGTCACACCGTAATGTTTTTTTTCCTGTTGTTTCTTTAAAAAATTCCTAACCCTAACTCCAGCTCCAGCCCTAACCCTAACTCCAGCTCTAACCCTAACTCCAGCTCCAGCCCTAACTCCAGCCCTAACTCCAGCTCCAGCCCTAACCCTAAGTTTTTATATTTCAATCAAACAAAAGAACAAAGCAAAACAACATTTTAAACAAAAGTAATAAAAGCAGTTGCTTTTTATTTATGTTGTTATTCCTCACACCGTGTACATGGTGCACACCTGCTGCCAAAAATGATAAAGTCTGTTGTCCATGCCATGGGACCGTTGCGACCACATAAATTCAGCCATGTAGTCGGCCCTCATTTCGTTAACGGTCCCGTGCATGGACTTCAACTTCCCTTTGGCGTTTGCCCACATCGATTCGACAGCATTGGTGCATGCACTGGTCAAGGGGTCAACAAAATTTTCTTTATGGTTGACGCGGATGTGTTGGTATCCATTGCTTTCCAGCCCTGTATACCCGTGCACACCATAACTGACGATGATCCTCCCTGGCCTTATCCATTTTTTTATAAGGCCAAGAAGCGTTTCCGCAGACCGGTCTTCGACCGGCACTAAAAATCCTAATTTGTTTGTCTTTTCGTAACCACCGAAGACCCACTGTTGTCGGATCAGCCGGCCTCGGTGGTATTTTCGGCGTGCAAACAGAGATTCGTCGACCTCGACGGTCATCCCTGGTCCTCCAATTTTGCAGGAATGCGTCTGAAAATATGTGACGTACACATCCTTGCAAAATTGGAACCAGTCGACAATCGTCTTGGCCGACACGTTCATTTCCCTGGTAATTTGGTCATAGGACAAGCTCCTATGCGCCCCAACACTCATACACCATGTGTACACCAGTGCCAGAATCTTCCACATAGGCAGCTTCGACTTGGCAAAGAACGACCCTACAAACGAAAAATGGTGTATTAGTTGTCAGAAAACGTACACACGTTTGCAATAGGAAATACCCAGAAATTTCAACTAAAACACCAACAGAAATACAAAACTAAAATTTGTAAAACAAATATCATTGCGAATGCTAGCTAGGGTCCGGCATTTAGCACAGAACCACATGTAGTCGTCCATCCGTCTTGGGTATTTCATGGTCGTCATTAGACGTGCGCATTTGCAGCATTTAATCTTCTGAGCTATAATGCCCACACTTCTGGCAACTTTCATTGTCTCGTCGATGTCAGTACTGAAACGTACTCCTATAGATATGAGGGTCAATTCGCTCAAGGCACGATGTATAAGTTGAGCTTGTGTCATTTTCCCACGTCTTTGCAATAACAAGATATACGGGGAAATGTCTCCCCACCCACCCCCAATGACGTAACGACATGCGCGCTCATTCAGTGACCAAAATGCTCGTTAAAATGTTCGTTTCATAAAATTAAATTTCAAAAATGCAAACCCCAAAAAAAACAACAAAAAAAAACGCCGCTTTGATTATGAGTCCCGGTAAAAAAAACACACACACGTGACAAGACTAGTGACGCCATTTTGTTTGAAATAAGAAGACATTAAAAAAAAATTTTTTTCATGTCTAATAAAAACCCATTTACTATACGTAAACATACAAAAAATGGAATAGAAAACTAGGAAAATCTCCAGTCTCGACGTACGTCGCATTTATTTGTTGCATATTAATTTTTTTTTACTACGTTCTACAACTTTATTTCAACCTGACGCGCGAGTTGTATGGCTATTGTTAAACATTCCTCTATTTATTTATTAAATTAAAAAAACAAAACAATTATTTAAATGTACAAAAATATAAAAAATATGTCCGTGTATAAATTCTTGAAAATACATACATTAGTTTTCTTTTTTAAAAAATAATTTGACTATTGTCGATCGTAAAAATAATGGGCAATTATGATTAGACATTATATTTATTTTTTGCCCCAAATCCAGAGTGCGCCTTTTTTTTTTCATTAAAACCTGAACTTTTGTCTAACTTTGACAATTTTTACGAAATAAAAGTGATTATTCTTTCAAAAAATAAGTTTAATGACAGAATAGTATTGATGAAAATGCAATTTAACGAATTCTTGAATATGTTTTAAGAAACAACAAACAATTAAAAAAAAAAACTACTTACCCGGAAGAAAGAAACTTGTGGTGTTCGTTGGTAGGAAAATAAATCATTGTTAAAACGATGCCTGCTCAGCTGCAACTAACGTTTACCTGACTGTGTATATGGATGACCAAAACTGACAAAAAACACAAACTTTTATTTTTATTCCTTTTTTATTGTACGTGATATTTGTGAATAACTCATACAACTTCTTTAGCATGAATTTCATTCGGTCTAGAATCCCGAAGCTGTAATCATTAGTTTTTATTTTTATTTTTTATAGATATACTTTATTTTATTTACGAAAATAAAATTAACAATTGTGTTATGACAATATTGTAATAATATCTAACTTTTTATTTTTGTTCTCTTTGTTGTTGTCGTATTTATCTCCGTCCCATCGCAGTAGGATGTGACACATAGTCGAAAAGTTGGGATTGAAAAACTGGCACCCTAGAGGAAATGAACTATTATCTACAAAAATGTCTGTGTAGCACCGTCGGCATTTCCCGGTTGGGACCCTTAGGCGATTAGCAATAAACTAACCCCTTTTAAAACGCGAGAAGATACAGCCTGGGAGAGTGGACCTCATAGATCTGTACAGGACCATAACTTAGACCGACAGAGGAAGGCAAGAAGAAACCACAACGCCCCGCCATTTACTTTGTCAGACTGAGTGTTGAGGACGAATCCTCGACTGGTATGAAAAAACTCTAACCGAGAACAAGAGTTTGTTTTTTTGGTTGGGTAACGACAATTTTACCAATTCTTGAAAATGCCTACATTAGTTTTCAATTCAAAAACTAATTTGACGACTGTTGATCGTAAAAATACCAAATTTTTCCGCAATCCTGAGTGACCTTTTTTGATTTCTCCCCTCATTAAAACCCGACCCTTTATCTAACCTCGTGAAGGTGGTTTTAAATACTTTTTAAATAAATAGGAACATTACATTTTAAAATTACTAACTTCGCTTTTGCGAGAAAATAATTATTATTCTTTCAATAAAAAAAACACTTCAATGACAGAAATTAAAATAGAATCGATGAACAAAAATCGCTGATGATTAAGCGAATCATCGAATATGTTTTAAATAAACAAATGAGGAAAAAAACCTACTTACTGGGAAGAAAGAAACTTATATGTTCGTAGAAAAAGAAATCGTTGTTATAACGATGTCACCTCAGCCGCTGCTAACGTTTTCCTAAGTGTCTATATGGATAACCAAACCTGACAAAAAACACAAACTTTTGATTTTTATTCTTTTTGTTTTATGTGAACAAATCATACAACTTCCTTAGCGTTAAGTCTAAATTTATTTCTGTCCAAGATCCCCAAATTTTAGTGTTCATTTTTATATACTTGTGATGAAAAGAACTTTTTACTTCTTCTACGCTCCGGAAGTGAATTACTTCCCTTTTGCTACTTCCGTTTCCTTTCTCTGTAAAACAGAGATCTCCCTGTTTCCGATTGGGAAAAAGTGCTAGATGTAGCACTCCACATCATCCGCTCGTTGCTCTCCACCTCCACTAATTGCACTCCTCATGAACGTCTCTTCAACTTCCAAAAGAAATCAGCCACTGGAGATTCCATACCTACATGGTTAACAAAAGCTACATCCGTCCTCTTGAAGCGCTATGTACGCGGAAGCAAATATGAGCCCCTAGTCGAACCCGTTGACGTACTCAAAGTCAATCCCAACTATGCCCACGTGCGTTTCAAAAGTGGAGAAACTACAGTGTCCCTACGCCACTTGTCTCCATGGGGCGATAGAACAAGCAGTTCGGATACCGAAATTAATCCTATGCTAGAGAACCTACAGATACAGACTGCACCTCTCCAGTCTAACACTTCTCCCATTCATGAAAAATCCATCGTTGAGAATTCGATTCCTACCCCTACCCACTCCCCATCCTCGGAAGATTGCCAAAGTATATCTTCAAAAAATGCTGATGAGCTGAATATTCGACGCTCTACCAGAATCCGCCAAAGTCCTCGGTATCTAGCTGAAAACTATCAGCTTTGAACCTTTGTTTTTCTCTCTTTTCAGTTTAAGTAGAGGCCGCCACCTGAGAGTCCGACAAACTTTTCTTCCCCAGACGAACATACAGCCCTGAACTTTCCTGTGTTGTGGAGAATGTGATGAAAAGAACTCTTTACTTTTTCTGCGCTCCGGAAGTGAATTACTTCCCTTTTGCTACTTCTGTTTCCTTTCTCTGTAAATACGCCATTACTTCTTTGTGGAGGTTTCGCTCCCCTGCGTTATATCTTTGCTAAATAAAGCTTTATCAAAAGCAAACTCAGTCTCTTCGAACTCTCATTCATTCATTCAATACTTTTTTTTTATATACTTTATTTTATTTAAGTAAATAAAATTGACAATGTTGTTATGACAATACTGAAATGACATTTAAAAATCTAACCATGTTACGCCCCCCCCCCCCATCCCTCTGTCAGACTGAGTATCGAGGACGAATCCTTAACTGGTATGAAAAAACTTTAACCGAGAACAAGAGTTCTTGTTATTGTACGAGATATTCGTGAACAAATCATACAACTTCTTTACGGTTAAGATCAAATTTCATTCAGTTGAGAATCCTGCAACTGTAATCATTTTAGTATTTATTTTTCATATATATACTTTTTATTTATATTACTACCTGGCGTTGCCTGGGGCCATAAAAAATAGAAGAAGGAAAATAGCGTGTGTAACATCTTCATATTAAAATATATCTCTCTCTCTAGTCGTCTCTTTATATTTCTGTCTTTCTTTCTTCCCCCTTTTCCCGTCCTTCTCTCCAACCCTCTCTTTCTCTTCCGCCCAGCCTATTCCTCTCTTCTCTTTTAATATGGTGAAATAAATAATTTAAAATGTAATTCATTTACTGGAGCTATCCCTTTTAAATGTAAGCCTGTAATCTTACATTTATTGCAGCAGGACAATGCCGAGTAGAACAAAACATAATGGAATTTTTAATGTTGCGTAATTCCGTAATCCAACCTGCTTTCAAAATAATAGAAAGAGAAATGATGTTGATAATGAAAATAGTCCCAACAGATTTAAATGTAATACTCTAATTTACATTTATTACTCCTGGACATTTCCGAGTAGAACGAACAAAGAATATGTTACCTCCCTCCCCTATCGCTTAGCAAATATAATAGGGTAATGTTAATAATAAACAAAACGCCGAGTACAACAAAAGTTTTGGTTACCCTGGCCTCACTTATCAATTATAATGTTAGTTAAGAGGCCTTCACAGCACTTCTAATAGTACAGTTAAAATCAAAGTATGACGAGAAATGTTGTTGATATGAGAATTTATATGCTCCCGGACAACGCTGAGTAGAACAAAAGTTTCTGTACCTCCCTCATTTAATAAATATAATACTTTTATGTTAATAAGGAGGCCTTCACATAACTGCAAAAACTATTGTTAAAATCAAAGTATGAAGAGAAATAATGTTGATAATGATAATTAGTTCTAGACAACACCAAGTCGAACAAATGGTCCCGGTCAATTCCGAATTTCTTGTCAACCACTACATTTAACAATAATATCAAGATAAATGATGTTGATAAAGACAATAGTTCGAAGAGATTTAATATATACCAGTTACCAAAAATATACTGTAATCTCACACTTTTTGATCCCGAACAATGCCTAGTAGAAGAAATGGTCCTAGTCAATTCCTAATTTATTTCCTTTCTCTCCATTTCAGCACATTAAGAAAATACATTATGTTGATGAAGTCAATAGGGCGAAGAGATTTACTATATATCCCTTACAAAAAGTAATACAATTTTTGATCCCGGACAATGCTGAGTGGAACAAATAGTCCAGGTCAATTCCTAATTTCTTTCACCCCTCTCCATTTGAACATATTCAGAAGATATGTGATGTTGTATGAAGCCAATAGCTCGAAGAGAGTTTCTAGTAGAACAAATGATCACAGTCAATTCCTATTTTTTTCGACCCCCCCCCCTCCACTCCATATATTAAGAAGATACGTAATGTTGATGAAGTCAATAGTCCGAAGCGAGTATATATATATATATACTAGTTACCAAAAGTAATACTGACATCTTACAATTCTTTATCCCGGAAAACGCCGAGAAGGACAAATGGTCACAATCAATTCCTAATTTTCTTTTCCCCTCCCATTTCAACATATTAAGAAGTTCAGTAATGTTGATGAATACAATAGTCCGAAAAGATGTACAGATATTCCATACCAAAAGTAATACTGTCATCTTACAATTTTTATCCCGGACAATTCCGAGTAGAACAAATGGTGCGGCTAAATTCAAAATTTCTCTCATCTCCATTTCAAAATATTAAAAAGATACGTCATGTTGATAAAACAATATTACGAAGAGAGTTAATATGTATCAGTAAACAAAAGTAATACTGTCATCTTACAATATTTTATCCTAGACAACACTAAGAAGAAGGATGTCGCTTGTACTGGCGGACAGTGGCAGGTAGTGATGGGTAGTGGCAATAGTGAAGGACAGTGGTGGTTATTGGCAGGAAATGGCAGGTAGTGGAGTTTAGTAGTGGATAGTAGCGAATAGTGGTGGGTATTTGCAGACAGTGGCGGTTAGTGGCAGCAGTGGAAATATTTACGGGTAGTGGCGGAAAGTGATGAGTAGTGGCGGACAAGGGCAGGTAGTGTCGATCAGTGGAAATAGTTACAGGCTATGCCAGGTAGTAGCAAGTCGTGGCGGACAGTGGCGGGTAATGGCGGGCAGTGCCAATATTTACAGGCAGTGGCGGGCAGTGGTGGCTTCTTATGGGCATTGGCAGCTTGTGGTGGGTAGTGGCAATATTTACAAGCAGTGGCATGTACTGTAAGACAGTGGTCGGAATTTGTGAGTAGTTGTGAGTAGTGGCCTGCAGTGGTTGGTAAGATAGTGGCAATAGTTACAGGCTATAGCATGTATTGGTGAGTATTGGTGGATACTGGTATGTAGCGGTGAACAGTGATGAGTAGTGTAAATATTTACAGACAGTAGCATGTATTGACTGATAGTGGTGAGAAGTGGCGGCTAGTGGCGCATAGTAGCAGACAGTGGCAATAGTTACAGACTATGGTAGGTAGTGGCATGTAGTGGCAATATTTACAGGCAGTGGCAGCAGTTGTGAGAAGTAGCGGACAGTAGCAATAGTTACATGATATGACAGGTGGTGGCGAGCAGCGGTGGATAGTGGCGGGTACTGGCGGACAGTGGTGAACATTGGCGAGTAGTGGCAGTATTTACTGGCAGTGGCTGGTAGTGATAGACAATGGCTGGTAGTGACGGGCAGTGGCAATATTTACAGGTAGTGGTGGGTATTGCCGGATACTAAGGAAAAGTGGCGGGTAGTGGCGGGTAGTGGCGGACAGTGGCAATATTTACAGGACTTGATGAGCAGAAGTAAATATTGACGGAAATTGACAGGCAGTGGTGGGTAGTGGTGCTTACTGGTGGACAGTGGCGAGCATTAGCAGAGAGTAGTGGCATGTGATGGCGGACAGTGATAATAATTACAGGCAAGTATTGGCAGACACTAACGGACACTGGCGGATATTTGCGGGGAGCAGCGAGCACTGTCGGGCATTTACAGGCAGTGGCAGATAGTGGCGAGAAGTGATGGGTGCGGCAGGTAGTGCTGGTTAGTAGCACGTAGTGATGGGTAGTGGCAGACAGTAGTGATAGTTAAAGGCAGTGGGTGATACTGGCAGGCAGTAGTGGGAACTGGCAGATACTGGCGGGCATTGGCGAGTAGTGGCAATATTTACTGGCAGTGGTAGATAGTGGTGAGAAATGGCGGGTACTGGCTGGTAGTGGAAGATAGTGGCAATAGTTACAGGTGTGTGGCAGGTAGTGGTAGATAGTGGCGGGTATTGGCAGTTAAAGGCAGCCAGTGGCAATATTTACAAGATGTGGCAGGCAGTGGCAAGTAATTGCAGATACTGGTGGGCAGTAGTGGGTAGTGTTGGTTACTGACGGACATGGCAGGTAGTGGAAAGTAGTGGCGGGAAGTGGCAATATTTTCAGACAGTGGCATGTAGTGGCAGACAGTTGCAATAGGTACAGGCTATGATAGATAGTTGTGGGCAGTGGTGTGTATTGGTGGACAGTAGCAGGTAGTAGCGGACACTGCCAATTTTCACAGGAAGTAGGGGATAGTGACGAGCAGTGACGGTTAGTTGTGGGTACTGGTAGAGAGTGGGGGGCATTGGTGGCCATTGCCAATATTTACAGGCAGTGTCTGGTAGTGGTGGAATACGCTATTTTTAGGTAGTGGTGGACAATGGCGGGTATTGTCGGGTATTATCAAGTAGTGACGAGGAGTGGCAGAAAGTGGCTATATTTACAGATAATGACGGACAATAGCAGGTTGTGGCATTTACTGACTGGCGGGTCGTGAAGGGTAGTGAAAAGTATTGGCGGTCAGTGGCAATATTTATATGCAGTGGCAGGCAAGTACTGGCTGATAGTGGCGATTACTGACAGACAGTGGCCAATATTGGTGTGTGGTGGTTGGCAGTGGCGAGTAATAGCGTCATGTATTAATACTTACAGGCTATGGCAGGTAGTAGCATGTATTGACAAACAATAGCGGATAGTGGTGGGCAGGGGCGGGAAGTGTCTGGGAAGTGGCAGGCAGTGCCAGTTAATGCAATATTTACAGGCAGTGGCGGATAGTGGCAGATTGTAGCAAATAGTTACATGTACTGGCAGACAGTGGTCGGCATTGGCGGATAGTGGTGATTAGTGGCAGATATTGGCAATATTTAAAGGCAATGGCGGATAGTGGTGGCAGTGACGGGTAGTGTCAGATACTGGCGGGCAGTAGTGGGCTTTGGCGGCTAATGGGACTATTTACAGGCAGTGGCGGGGAGTGATAATAGTGGCGGGTAGTAGTGGGTAGTGGCAGGTAGTAGTGGGTAGTGGCGAGTAGAAGCAGGCAGTTGTTGATAATGGGGGCTAGCGGAAGACATTGGCGAGTATTTGCGTATAGATCACTTCATGAACACCTTGTTCCTCAAATATTTGTTACACATGCTTAATCACTGCAGCAGATGTTGTTGACTGCAGGCGTTCTACAAATGAACAGTGGCTATATTGGTCTGCCACTAAAAAGTACTCATTTCCTTCCATTGTGAAGAGATCTGTGCTGATATACTGCAATGGGTAATAAGGGGTTTCATGCTGATGGGGAACTTGGTTGATACTTCTGACATGTGGGGCCTCTTGAAACCATGTCCTCAATGTCCTTATTTATTTCTACCCAGTAAACTGCAGTTTTGGCCTACAAACTGGGTTTTCTACTTCCTGTTGTGATAAGTGCAGTTGTTGCAGAACATCTGTTTGAAGTGAAGCGGGTATGACGATTTTGTTGCCTTTCAGTAGGACACCATCTTGGATCCCAACTTCATCCCTAAAATTCCAGTATGGGAGTAAGCAACTGGGGCACCCGGAGCGATCAGATAGCCATCCGGTAATCACAGTGTTGATGAGCTCTCTTGGAGTTGAATCCTTCATGGTTTCCAGTTTAATGTTTTGTAGGTGTGTTGATGATGCACTTAGCTGAGTGTTCATTATGTGGATGTTGAGGTCGATGCTTTCAATGTGATTGCCTTATCACGGTAGCACTCTTGACAAACATACAGCTATGGGGACTTCTCTGACTGGGCTGTATTTCATTACAAAATTATACCCTTGAATATTTAGCAGCATCCCTGCCAGTGTTGGAGGTGTTTGTGCCAGGTTCTTGAGTGTGATCGATTCTAATGGCTTGTGGTCAGTCTGAATTGTTACCCAGTGACCCCATACATAATGATGGAACCTTTCTAGGCCAAAAACGACAGCAAGCATCTCCCTTTCAATATTTTAATATCGTGTCTCCGGTCCAGATAGGGTTTTGCTTGCAAAAGCAACTGGCATCTCATTCTGCAAGAGGGCTGCACCAAGTCCAGCAGCAGAAGCATCCACTTATATCATGATTGGTGTCTTTGGGTCAAAATACCTCACTACGGTAGATCTGTGGATTTCTTCTTTGATGCTGTCAAATACTGCTTGTTGCTGAGATGACCAAACAAAATTATTGTCCTTAGACAACAGGTCTCGTAATGGCTTTGTCAGTATTGAGAGATGGGGTGAGAACTTGTTGAGGTAATTAACTAGTCCAAGGAAGCTGGATACCTGTTTCTCATCCCTGGGGGGTTGCATCTGGGCAATCGCCTCCAACTTTTTGGGGTCTGGTTTTATACCATCTCTGGATACGATGTGGGCAAAGAATGGTATTTCTGATGTGCGTACCACCTACTTGTCTGCATTGAATTTGCAGTTCCTTTCCTTAGCTCTTTGAAGGAGCTGATTGAGTGCTTGGTCATGGTCGCTACCATCTTCTTCAAAGCCATACACGATTGTGTCATCAGAGATAGAGAGAACATTCTTAATGTCTCCAAAGTTCTAAGACATGGCTCACTGGAATTTATCCTGGGCACTCTGCACTCCCATTGGAAATCTATTGAACATGTATCTACCAAATGGGATAATAAATGTTGTCAATTCCTTTGATTTCTCATTCAGTTTCATTTGCCAGTAACCAGATTTGACATCTATTGTAGTGAACTATTTTGCATCGTGTAGCCTTGAGACAACATCTTCGAATGTGGGGGTCACAAAATGTGGTCGCTGTATGGCCTTGTTCAGGTCTTTGGGGTCTAGACATAGCCTGAATTTGTGACACAGACAAATTAGTTGACCCATGAGGTTGGTTTGGTCACTGGAGTTAACATACCCTAGTTTACCAGTGAATCAAGCTCAATTTTAAATTTGTCCCTTAAGGCCACTAGGACTCGCCGGGGTGGGTGTCCAACTGGGGATATTGTTGGGTCTACATTTATCACATATTCTCCTGGCAGGCATCCAATGCCGTCAAATACATCTAAAAATTTGTGGAGAATCTGTTCCCGTACTTTGGGGTTCCCTCTTGGGATAGGATTTTCTTTCGTGCTATATTTCAGACTGGCATTCCTTTTGGTTCTTAAGTGGATCGTCCGTGTTAATTGCCGAATTGAAAGTGACCAGTACCAACTTTCTGGAGGTTTGTAGTCCAAGCAGAATCAGCCCCTTGGTTTTAACCACATGGACTGTCACACTAGTGAATCTGTCCTGGTATTTCACTCCCAGAATGCATGATCTGGCTTGCTCTATCGCAGAGCCTCCAAATGCAAATAGTCTCACTGGTGGTTTGTGCAGTGGTACCTTAAGTAATTGCTGGAACACACTCAGGGGTAGCAGGTTGCTCATAGCTTCTGTGTCAATTTTTGCTTTGATCTCTATCTGGGCTAGTTTGTTGCCTATTCTTAAGTTTGCATAGGCTTCTGTTGCGCCCAAGGGAACTTCGCATTCTACAGAATGAAAAGAGTCCTCCATTTTCAGGCTCATCTTCACTGTCGTTTTGGTGACTGTGTGGATTTTACTGTCTCGACTTGTATTGTTGGAGTATCTTTGAGGTCTTCCCATCCTGATACCCTGTTCTTTGCCCCTGCTTCTCTCTGCCGAGCGACAAACTATGGCAAAGTGACCTGTCTTCCTGCATTTTCTGGTCTTACCCTTTATGGTGACCTCTACCACAAAAACCACATGTGTGTATATACTCGGGGGTACGAGCTTCTCAAGAGGAGTCCGGATTGCCTCCATCTGTTTCTGATATACGTGAGGCTGTCGTTATTGATAAACCCCCTACCTTCTTTTAACAGTGGCTTTTGGGTTGACTTGAGGTTTAGTCCAAATATAAATAAGTCCACCAAGTTTGTCTTTTCGACTATGGGGCCATATTCGCAAGTTTTTATTATTTGCCTCAGCCTCTTTAGAAATGAGTGGGCTGGCTCATTCTCCTCTTGGCGACTCTGTAAAAGTTGGTGTCGAGACACCCGGAAATTTGACTGAGGACTGACATAATTCTTGAAATGTCTCATGTACTTGTCCACATTTTTACTTTCATCCGTCTGAAAAACGAAGTGGTCACTAATCTCCTGCCCTTCAGCACCAGTCCAATAAAATGAGGTAATTTACTTTCACGTCGTCGTCCATGTCACAAAGTGGTCCACCAAAATATAATGTGGCCTGACGTAAAAAATGTCCATTTATTTTCTCAAGTTGGGACTGGACCAGTCTATCCTTGGTGCTAATGTATGGGGGGTTTCAATGATGAGAAATTAACAAAAGAGTAGAGTCAAATTCCTCTTATCTCGGTGTATAGCTGTGCGCACATTCGTATTTTTTGGGGACGAGTGTAATGTCACCTAAACCTGACAAATATCACTATAAAGTGTAATGCTCACTGAAAAACATTCTTGTGTCCTTGGATCCTACTTATGACACCATGTTGTGTTATCGCCAGTGGAGGATAGCTTGGATTAAGAACAAACAGAGACGGAGAATAAATGAACACAAACTTTATTTACATAGGACGCCATTACAAGTGGGGACAGGAAGTGGGAACAGGCTAAGGGCAGATAATTACCGGAAGTTTAAAAGGTAAACAAATCAGCTATGACATACTGATACACACTGTCCCAGACGAATGCGTATTTCCGACTTAACAAGTGGCTTACTCATGTCCGCCAGGTTTGGAATGAATGTTCCCATTTTATTCACCATCCCTTGGAATCGGCGGGTTTCTGTAATGTCTCTTGTTGGTGGGAAGTTGAAGACACCAGTGACCATTTTTCCGAGTATACACAAATGCCAGCAGCCTGAATTTTTTTCAGTGAGTTTTTTTTTAGTCTGATGTTATTTTCTTGCTGATTTTTGCCATGGATTTGCACATCAACATGCATCCTCTAATACCTATGACATGCGTCTCTGGTAGATCTCACTGGTAATGAAATCCTACAGGGGAGAAATTTTCTTCCATAGATATATTGGTGGAATTTGTTGCAGGCGAACACTATGCTGAGCGTTTCCAATTCTATCGGGCAGTAATTTTGTTCCGCTGAGGTTGTCGATCGTGACGCGTATGACACGGGTAACCATTTTTCATCATGTTTCTGTTGTAACACTGCACCGAATCCATGTTTGCTGGCATCGGTGGTGATTTTAATTTCTTAGCTGGGATCATAAAATTTTAAAACTGGTAGGCTAGTTATTATCCGTTTTAGTTTTTCTATAGCCTCTATTTGAGGTTTATCAAGTGACCACAGCGTATCGTTGTGTAGCAGTACTCTCAACGGTGTAGTTACCTCTGAGTACTCTGGTATGAACTTGCACATTTGGTCATTCCCAAAAATCGTTGGATATCTTTTTTATTTTCGGGTAGAGGCATGTGTGTTATTGCCTTTATTTTAGAAGGGTCTGGTTTTATTCCTTCATCAGTGATCAAATGACCTAAATATGTTAATTGCTTTGTTGCAAATTCACATTTATTTTTGTTTAATTTTAATCCAGCTTTGCGTAGTTGACTGAATACTTTTTTATATGGTCCTCTAATGTTTCTGACCATATTATTATGTCGTCCTGTGAGTTCTTCGTTCCAGGTATGCCTTCTATTATTTTTGCAACTTGTGCTTGAAAAATTTCAGAGGCACTATGTATTCCATATGACAGGCGCGTGAACGAATAACGACCAAATGGCGAATTAAATGTTAATAGCTTAGAGCTTTCTTCATCAACGGGTATTTGCCAATATCCATTTGAAGCGTCTAATTTCGTGAAATATTTTGGATTTTCCATTTCTGCAAATATTTCTTCGGCAGTGGGTAATTTGTAGTGTTCTCTTTTTATGGCCTTGTTTAGGTCTCTAGGGTCCAAACATAGTCTTAATTTTCCGTTCGGTTTCTCCACTATTACCAGAGAATTTACCCAATCTGTCGGTTCTTCAACGGGTTTTATTATTCCCATTTTTGTCATTTTTTCTAACTCCTTTTTTAATTTTGGTTTCATCCCAAACGGTATGTTCCTTGGAGGATTTATGACGGGTTTTATGTCCGGAGTTATTGTTATATGATGTGTGACTGGTAATTTTCCGATGTCACCATAGCAATCTTTATAATTTTCTTTTAATGCTTCTATGTCCGTATTGTTTATTTCATAAGTTCTTTTTATCAGTCCTAGTTCTTCCGCTGTTTCTGCGCCGATTACTGCGTTTGCATTTGTGTTTGCCACAATGAAATGCGAACTTACTTTTATATTTTTATTTTGTAATTGTATAACACAGCTCCCTATCATGGGA
>OY744525.1:140102222-140169722 GCA_963556195.1 Sepiola atlantica
TTCTTTCGAAAATTTAAGATTGCCGAACTGTTACTTACCGGACAGTATTTACCATGCAATATATAAGAGTGTCTACCTGACAAGTGGTTGGCTTTTCATCCAGTCCGGACAGTTTCTTGTAGGGGTTGAACCATCGAATCAATTTTTCACATAATTCGGGCTGTTTTCATGTGAAGTGTTCTCTTGGAGTTACGTAGCTGTTCATTATGGAGTTTTATTTCTTTTTTGTTATTTGGCTTTTAAGCTTGATATTTTGTTTCCCGCATCTGTTGCTCATGTACGTTTGTAAATTCCTTATTCTGACACCATGTTTTGCTAGTTTTTTTTTTTTTTAGTAAATGAGAAAGACAATGTGTATACGTTTAGACCAACATGATTGACCACTGGCCCAATTTTTTCACGTTTCCTCAGAGATGTCATCTTCAAAGGGAAACAATTCTAGAATGTCTAAATAGTTTTTATGATTTTAAAGTTTTTTTTACTAGAATAGTGATTTTATAATTTCACACGGCTAAGACTTCCTAGATTCGCTGATCAAGAAAATGGCTGAAGAGCGATGAATCGGTTTAAGCCCCAATTTTTTTATTTTATCTCATCTTGTGTTTTTTTACCCTCCGACCTTCTCCAGGTGCTTTATATCGAAAATCGCTTATTGTCATGAATTATAACTCAACCCTGTATTAGGGTCCGGCTAGAAAACAAATTACATTCCATTCACCATGGCATATGACATTCTTTCAATTAACTTTCTTTTGCAAAACAGCTCAACAAGAAAAAAAATATATATATAATATATATATATATAATATATATAATACAACAAGAAAACCGAAGCGAAGAGAAGGTAACTCTTATTTGCCAACATGTGAACATGAGCTTTTCAACAGTCGTTTTTTATAGAAAACTAAAATCTATTAAGATTTATAGTGGACACCTGTAATAGTTTGATGTGGTAAAAACGAAAAATTGGTTGATTTATGACACACATTTCTTTCGCCATTAGAAAGAACAGTACCCTTCGTTCACTGAGTTGCGTTTATAATTATTTCATCTTTGATCTAATAATTGTTTGATATTTAAAAAAGATACTGATTGTTTTGTTCGTGGCGTTTTCAATGTAGACGTCTTATACGGTCAAACTATGAAAAAACATCTCATAGACTAAACTTAAAGAAGGTTGACACATCTGTCTTGCAAAGAGAATCTTATATAAAAGAATACTTGATTTTTTCTATAAAATTTGTAATATCTTTTTACCCAATAAAAATTCTGAATAACATAAAACCTTTCCATTGCCCTGATACAAAATTTTAATTTATTTTTGGACGTATATAAAATTGAACTTTTATGCCAACTCATGAATAACTGTTTCGATACACCACTTCATTTTGCCTGTCCTCTGTTAATGAAGGAGAAATTCTGATAGACTGTTTCAATTAAAATGTAGAGTTCAAATATGTTCGGTGCTCGAAAAAGTTAACGATTAAAACATTGAATTAAAGTTTCATTATGGATACATTAAAATGGTTTATTTAAGGACAATACAATTTAAATACCAATAAAATAACTTTGTATATTTATTTCTAAATATTTTTTGCATTTTTTATATTTACAAAATTCATTATTTCACTAGGTTTTATTCCTTTAGTTTTGAATTATTTATCGTTTGATTTTATTTCTTTGTTTGTTCCTTAAATTCATAATTGCAGTTCCTAACCTTTTTGCTATATTCAAAGTAAAAAAAACTAACACCCACAAACTCGATTTCTACTTTTTCCCCCTTCCTCTTAAGTCATATTCCCACTTAGAGATCAACTAGCTTATTCTCGGTCCTAAACAAACCGGAAAACAGAAACGGTTGCAACAGTCTTACAAACCGTTTTTTTCATATGCCCTTACCCCTAACTGCCAACGGGATTTTTCTTTTATTTATTTTTGACAAGGAGAGGAAAAAGAAAGAAGAAAAAAATCTCTCGAAATATATCAAATTGATTCTTGATAATCCGGATATTACGAACTAACACCCTTGCTGTCTAGAAAAATAAACAAACCTTTCGATCTATATCCGACTATATCCGGTTTTGTTTTGGTTCTTCACAGCTTCCAGCGATCCGGAACTTCGCATTGCCTTCAGCCTTTTTAAAAAACTTTTATTATTACTCCCAGCAATGCTTCCAGCAAACTACCAATTTCTATTATATATATATATATATATATATATATATATATATATATATATATATATAAGGAGAGGTAGTTTGCTTGAACATTGTGTGCAATAAGTATAGAGAGGAGTATTAGAAAACTATCACAATGCAAGAAATGGAAATATGTCGGTGTTGAGAAGTAAAACGAAGCAAGTGATTTTTTAATATATATTTTGGAAAAAAATTATAATTTTTTTATAGCAAATCTTACTTGCTAAGGCAAGACTTTAACACTGATGTAATGTGTGTGACCGTGTTCCATAATATATTTCGAGGAAAACCTCTTCATCAAATCTCATAAACACGTGCAGAATGGCAATATTGCTTATAACGCAGTAAATATTAATATTCGGAGCAAATGGAATAAAACTATAACTAAATGTTTTTTGGGTTTTTTTCCTCAACATTTAATATTTGATTTAACCGATGAAGTCTTATATTTGTTTAAATAAAATTAACGATTTAAATATATATTTCTTTAGTGGAGGAGGTATGAATAGGGGTAACAGCTACGAGCGGTGTTCAATTAATTTTTTTCTTAATATTATCTATTTAATATTTATCATTTTTTATTATATTTTTTATTATATTTTTTATTATATTATTTGTTATTTTATTTTATTTTAACAGTATTTATTTATTTGTTTTTTCTGATAATTAAAAAAAAAATTTTTTTATGATTAACGAGTAAATATGTTTTCATTTATACCCTGGCCAGATTACGTGTAGCGCACAGTAAATGTAACAAAACAAAATAAATTCATTTAAATGAAACTATTTAATGCGGTTATTATTTTAATAAAATGTTATTAAAATTCAGAATTGTATTTATTAACGAGTTTTTTTTAATTTAATTTTTTTCCTTCCAAACAAGGGGGAACAACTCTCATAAAAATCGTTTTAAATTGTATCCCTTATAACAATGTGTACAAATAGATACACACATACATGTACACAAACACACACACACACACACATATATATATATATATATACATACATACAAATATAACACTAAATTTTAAATCTCCAATATATAATTTCTTTTAAATGTTGAGAAGGTTTTTCTACACTTATTTGAAACTTTTAAGTCTTTTTCCTTACTTTTGGATATTTATTTTTCTAATTAGGTTTCAGTCAGTTCGATGTTGGATTCTGATTATAATTGCCGTTTCATACTTTTTATTTTGGTTAGCAATTTTAGTAATAATACTATAGTTGTTGCACATTTGTTTCCACGACTTCATCATAAGAATGCAAACGTTTGTAGCTGTTAATTCAGGTGGACGTGTTAACAAGCTACGCTAATTCGTCAGTTACTATTTCATGGACATACAAGTGCTCTTTGGGTTGATGTGGGCATTTTTTTCTTATGGTGCTCGAAGGTGGGTCGCAAAGGTATGGCAAGTAGATAAATTGCTAAGACATGACCAGAGCGAAAGCATTTAAAAAAGAAAAAGAAGTTTATTTTTCTTCTTGTGGTGATATCAGTTATCTGGGCATTTCGTACAGATAAAATATTACCGTAAAAAGCTTTTTTCAATGGAAATACTTATGCAACTTTTTTACGGAATGCAAACAAGTTGCATGTAAAAATGTAATTAATATAAAGAATAAATGTCGCTGGAACTAGTTGCGTGTAAAAGTAATATAAAGAATAAATGTCACTGTTTTGAGGAGTGAGACCTCTGATCCAGTGTCGATCAGTGCCTCTAACGGTCGGTCCCTTATTTTCCCCATAAAACCCATTCTGGGACCTTGTTGGGGGAGTTTATGTCCCTTGGCTCCTTTACGTCTTCGACTTTCTTTTCTTGATTTATTATGTCTTCGGTGGGCCTGTTTCGGACCGCTTTTACCACCTCCCTGACATCCATGCCCTCTAGGGTTCATATTTCCCCGGGGTCCTTTTTTCTTCGAGGACTTGACATGGTTACATGTTCGGGTAACAGGTGTCTGATCATGCCGGTGGTAATCTGTGGTTTTCGAGGGTACCCTGGTCTTTCTTTTTCCTGAGTTGTAGTTATATACTTCTCCCTCAGATGACCATGGACAGTCCTGTTCTAGCCTCTCATGGCTAAAATGCCCTCGCCGCGGTCTCCGAGATTTTGCCGAAGCGTATGCACAAAACTTATTCTTTACAGCTTTTGTTGCTTTTCTACAACTGTAGCAACCATAGGTTTTCTCTGACCCGTCCCCGCTGTATAATTCAGTCTTGGGTACCCTAAATCTATTAGAAGTCCCCCTACGTCTCTGCTGCCAGTAAATGCCTTTGAACAAGCTATCATTTAGAATAGCTTGTTCATTTTCGTGGCCACTTCAGCTTCGCTTGTAAAGCTTTTCACTTTGTCTCGCAGCAGACAAAGCCTCCGTTAATGTTGTCAGATTGGATCTGGTCACATCCTCCTTAATGAAGGGGTTAATTAACGCATCTATGAAAAATTCAGCTAGGTGCACTTGCACAGCCGAACTTTCCTTCATATCTGTGTCCCTGTATGCTAGCTTAGCTAATCGGTACATCCGGTTAGCTAATTCTGCGAGAGCTTCACCTCGATTTTGCCTTATTTTAATTAGGGCCCTAGCAGCATCGTTGGTATTTATAACCTAACCATACTGTGCCACTAACTCATCGAGCAGGTCTTTACTCGTTGTATTCTGATGGTCGTCGAGATATTCTCCAATCCATTCCAAAGGTAGACCGTCTGAAAAGTACTATGCCAGGTTTACTAGCTCTGGGTCTGTTAGATTGTAGACCCGCTCTTTCTTTTTCAGAGCAGCTAGCCATGGCCTTAGGTCAGACGATTTCCCAGTATTGGGATCTTTGATCCACCTGTTAGCACTCTATTTAAGGGGGTTGGGTTAGTGTTCGCCATTTTGTCTATTTATTTATTTTATTTTTAAGTAGCAGACGTTAAACAAAAAGCCCTATACACGAATAAATTTTATAAATTATTTACCAACAAATTCACAGAGTAAATGAAAGCAGAAGAAAATGGTCACCTACCTTAGAGTGTGTGATTTTACAGTGTGTTGTCTTTTTTTCTTCTTTTGTGATGATCGTTCCGGTTAAAAGTGGCTAGTTTTTGGATTGTGTCCGTGGGTTTTTCTTTAGATTGTTGTTTCCAAATGTTGTGATCGTCGATTTGTTTGTTGTGCCGTGGTATTTTTGGTTGTGTCCGCGGCAACCATGAGTGGTCATCCCAGGTCATGCTGCACCAATGTGTCAAAGTTACTTTCTTTGACCGAAGGGGTATCTCTTGGTCGCGGAACCAATGTGGCAACATCGTTTGTTTTGGATGGCTTGGCGATGTTTGCCGGACTTTATGTTACCATGGGACGATGTGTGACAACGTGTGCACGTATGTGCAATGTCTCGTCTGGTTATGGCCAGTGAGCAATCATCGTCTGACGATAGTCACTGTCGTCTGCTTCTGGGACTGGCTAGCCGGCTGTTTGGTCAGGACCATCGTGCTGCAAATCAAACATTATGTAATAATGGAACAAACCATTTTACTTTTTAATGTAAAAATATATATTTATTTTCTTCCGAAGCACATTTTTATAACTTTGCAGAGAACGCAACAAGACGCGTGCGTCTCTTTCAAAATTCAAACCAGTCTCTCAATTTTCAATCTCTTTACTAGAAAGAGAGGGGGGAGAGTGAGAGAGGGAAGGAGAGAAAGACAAAGTGAGAGGGAAAGAGGGAATACTGGTGTCATCAGTGTACGCCTTGTCAAATGTTTATATTTGAGTTTCATAACTGATTTTCTCGAATGACGTCTGGTCTGATCTCTGATCCTATCACATGCATCTGTCATAGAATTGGTTTGACACCAACTTCAGTCCTCCAAATATGACTCACGCATTGTGCCACACATGAAGCTCCTAATAAAAACGTTTTAATGTTGATGTTTTTAAGTTTTTATGTATTGAAATCTGCCTTTTTAAATATTATTTCTGAGAAAATGTATCACATAAATAAGGTTTTACTTTTTTAAATTTTACTTCAGTCAAAGATCTAAAAATAAATGGCCTCCTTCCTAGGGCTAACGCCTTATCTGTATATGAGATACATAGATATTCAAGTGTTCCATTGACGTTCTCCTTTACCTCTAAAACTTTGAGTTAGTAAAGAAGTGAAGAACTTTAATTTTCCTCTCCAATTTACCAGATAACTATGTTATATTATATCTCCAAAACGATCTAGTCTGGTTGAGTATCCATCATAGTACTTTCACTAGAGGCACATCACTTGGAAATGCTGCACCATTCAGTGTATGAATCACTGAGTAGCAATATCGATAGATTTTTATTTGGGCTTTGAATACTATGTTATCTGAATATTTAGTCAGGTTTTACTCATAGAGGAGCTATCCTCATGCCTGGATTTTTAGACGATGGTGTCTAGTAGGCATTTAAACCAGTGTGTGACTTTTGTAGCAAAATGTTGAACTACTACTGTTGAAATGAATAAGGTTTTTCACACTGGTTTCTAATTTTCTTATTTTGTGGAATGCGAGCAGGTTCCAGACATTGACCCCTATTTAAGACACCCCACCAAGATATCTTTTTAAGATTATAACAACCCATTTACGCACAATTCATATAGTCTGGTGAAGTATCTAGCATAGTACTCTTATTAGAGGTAATATCACTTTGAGAAGGTGCACCATACCTCGTATGAGTTGAATCTCTCTGCAGATTTTCCAATGGAGTTATTTACATAATGTGGGTTTACAGATGACTTTTTAAACTTGTGTTTTGGGAAAATACTGAACCGCGTACATCACATGAATAAGGTTTTTCACTTTTTGTTTTATTTTACTTCACTCGAAGTTTTCAGAAATCAAGGGGCCCCTTCCTGGCGCTTACACTTGATTTCTTTAAGAAAAACAGATATTCGAATATTCCATGAAAGTTCTCCATTACTAGTCAAACGTTGAGTAAGTAAAGAAGTTAAGAACATTTGTGTTCCTCTCCTCAACTGACCAGTTAACTATGTTATAGTATATCTTTCTTGTAGGCTCTTGGTCTTACTGGATTCCAGGACAAGAATTCGTCTTGTCTGGTGGAGTATCCAGCTAAGTGCTGTTACTTCAGGTAACATCACTAGAAGAGACACTATTTCTCGTATAAGCCAGTATATAGTCTTACCGAAAAGATGTTACATGTGCTTAGAATACTCTGTGATTTTTAATATTTGGTCAGGGTTTACATGTAGAGTGAAGTCTTTCGATGAATGGTTGTCCTGACAAACACTTGTACAGAGAGACTGAAGACATTCAAGAGCGGTGTCTAGTAGGTAATTAAAACTCCCCACCAGTGTGTGTGGACATATGCGTTTTCAAATGTGATTTGTAGGAAAATGATGAACAACACACCTTGCATGAATAAGGTGTTTCACCTCTGTGTGTGTACATATGATATTTTAAACTTGTGCTCTGGCTAAATGCCGAACCACATAGATCACATGGATAAGGTTTTTCACCAGTGTGTTTGCGCATATGTATGACTAAATGACATTTTTGCATAAATGCTGAGTCACAAACTTTACAAGCATAAGGTTTTTCACCAGTGTGTGTCCGCAAGTGTATTTGTAAATGAGAATTTTGTGAAAATGCTGAGCCACACACTTCACAAGCATAAGGTTTCTCACCAGTGTGTGTACGCATGTGAATGTTTAAGTGGCCTTTTCCAAAAAATGTTGTGCCACACACTTCACAATCATACTGTTTTTCACCAGTGTGTATACGCATGTGTGTATATGAAGCAGATTTTAGCTGAAATGTTGAACCGCAAACTTTACACTTATAAGTTTTTTGACCTGTGTATGTTCGCATGTGAACTTCAAAAGCAGATGTTTTTGAAACTTCTGTGCCGCATACTTCACAAGCATTAGGCTTTTCACTTTCCATATCTTTTTGTTGTTCACTATGGTGTGTCTGCCTGTGCCTATTAAGAGCAGATGATGTTGACAATGCTAAGCCACACATGACACAAACATAAGGTTTTTCACCAGTGTGTTTCCTTATGTGGACCGTTAAACATTGTTTTCTTGAAAATGCTGAGCCACACATGACACAAACATAAGGTTTTTCACCAGTGTGTGTCCGCATGTGCATTGGTAAAGATTCTTTTCTTGAAAATGTTGAGCCACACACTTTACATCCATAAGGTTTTTCACCAGTGTGTCTCCGCATGTGCATTGTTAAAGATTCTTTCCTTGAAAATGTTGAGCCACAGACTTTACATCCATAAGGTTTTTCACCAGTGTGTCCCCGCACATGAGTAATTAATTGGGAGTTTTGTGAAAACGCTAAGTCGCATACACCACAAGCGTAAGGCTTTTCACCAGTATGTGTCCGCATGTGCCTTTTTACAAGAGATGCTGTTGAAAATGCTGAGCCACACACCTTACAAACATAAGGCTTTTCACTTTGTTGCATTTTACTTTGGTTGAAGTTCTCAGAAAGCAAGGGGGGCATATGTTAACATATGAATTATTCAAGTAAATTAATTGGAACCACACACTTCACATGAATAAAGTCTTTCATTAGGGTATGTAAACATAGGAAGTTTAAAATTTCGATTGTAGGAAAATGCTAAACCACATGAATAGCAGTTATATGATTTATCATCTGAGTGTTTTCATGGGGTTTCTTAAATGTGTTTTGCAAGAAAAAGCAGACTCAAATTTTTCGTATTTAAAAAGTTTCCCACTTTTTATATTTCTTATTTGTTTATTTTTTAGCATAAGGATAGAACAATTGTCTGCTATTTAGTTTCCAACTATAACTGTGTGTGAAACTTTTAACTCTTTTAAAATTGTTAAACACACACTTTACATAAATAAGGTTTCTCTCCGCTGTGTGTTCACATGTGCATTTTTATTCTGCTCTTGTGATGAATTCCATCACAGAGGAATTATAGATCTATTAGTGTTGATACAGACTATTGTAAATGTCTCATTTTTATAATTTAAACACAAATCCATTTCTGATTTTCATATTTAACACCCTCTTAACATATCAGGCTAGAAAAACCTTGAGATATCACGTTACTAGTTGATTTTGCAACAAGTATTTTGTCTTAAATAATTTGTATCTTTCCCACATAAAACAATGATATAAATAAGAGAAAATCCAGTAAGTGTAGACTTAATAAACCTGCTGTTTTCCGTACAATATTTCTTCACATATATATATATATATATATATATATATAATCTCAATCAAAATATGTCCATCAGTTTCCTACAGATGAAACCTGAAAATAAAAGTCATGTGTTAATTGTATTGCTTCATCAGAGTAATGTCTAAGAGAAATCACAGTTCCTAAGTAGTTACATGCATCAACTTGAAAAATAGTTTATTTATCTTTTGTTAGTTTCAGACTTCAATTATTTTGTCTGTAGTCATGCATTTTGTCTTGGAGTAGTTCATTATCAGGCTTATTTGTGGCTATGTTTTGATCAAGAAATACTTGTTCACTAATGCCATAAGAATAAAACAGATTTGAGATTCTGTATATATTAATCCTAAATCATGATTTACATTTGTTTTACTTCAAGAAAAATTTCAGTAACTGCAACACAGAAAAAAACGCCAACTTTAAACAAAAACAGGTTAGTTCTCGCTTTAAACTGTATATCAGACCATAGGTTAGTTCTCACTTTCATATCTGATATTATTATTTTTACTTAAATTAATACCAAAAAAGATGCACTTCCCTTGAGACATAGAGTGCTACTGTGTATTATGGACCAGATTTATAAAAAACATCCTAACAAGGGAGTTGTGCAGGAAGATGTTTATCCACATTACATTTAAATTCCTGTATGTTGCTACAGTTGGGGAAACAGGGAGCAGGGATGAATTCCAAAGGCAAGCAGTTTGAGGAAAGTAACTAGTCGAGTAGCAAGTCTCTTCTTTCTACTTGTCGGAAGATTTAAATTAAGGGGCACAAATACAACAGGTTCTCAACAGGGGTGCAAAATTTTGGCAATGGTACATGGGCTTGTTATTAGGTTATTGTCTCTTTTTTGGTACCCTGTCCAAGTGAAATGGACTGGTTGTTGGCACACCAGCCCAGATGTGTCAATAATACTTCATGCAGTGGCAAATAGTAACCTTGTAAGATACTGGCATGTGTTAGGTTTCTTGGCTAAGTGGAGGAAGTCAACTATCTTTGCAGTATAATTGACAGTATCTTCTACGTATGTATTTATAATTGACAGTATCTTCTACATATTTATTCCAATTCATATTACCTGTAAATGTAAGGCTGCAGAGTTTGAATGTTGGACTCTCGGGAATAATGTAATTGGTGGTTTGTAAGGATTCTTGAATTGTTAAAGGAAAAAAGTCTTGAAAGCATTAAATATCACCATCACTTTATGACACCATTTCACTACATACTGGAGATCATTTTCTAAGAATTCAACATTATATTGAATATATGTGTATGCTCGATTTGCACATATCGAGAATAATGTGTGGTGTTATCAGCTAATATACCCATCTCGGATGAAATTGCATCAGGACAGGAATAATAAACGTCTCAGGATCGACACTCCCATTAATGTTATGTTTAGATGTTTCTAGATCTTTCTTTTAACTAAGTAAGATCTGATTATATTCATATTCGTCCAATAATACCGTACAAACTAATTTTCCTGAGAGGCCCTTTCATACCAAAGCTTGTCAAAGGCTTTAGATATATCAACCATGCTAGCTTCAATTTCAGCAGTGTATGGTACATGGTTTAGAGATGACAGTTAGAATATCGGCAGTAGAACGAGATTGCCTAAATCCATACTGGTAGTTAGATGTTTAATATTTTCGAGGTGTTAAACTATCACTAGTGATTCAATGATTTTACTGAAGAGCTAAAAGAGATTTATTGTGTCATTTCTTTAACCAGGGTTAAAAAAATGGTATCACAAAAAGTAATTTCCAGCTATCAGGGAAGCAAAATTCTGCAAGGGATTTGTTGTAGAGTTTTAAATTGACAGATGCCAGCCCAAAAGACTTTTTTTTATTATTATAGCAGGGATAAGATCAGGTCCAGTCTTTGGGGGTGTTAAGGTTTTTATGACATCAAGGACATAAGAGGTGATAATCAGATCTTCAAGTCTAGTTTCTATATGTAGTGGAAACTTTCAGTAATGCTCTGTGAAATTCAAGGTGGAGTTTAAAGCGAACCATTGGGCAAGAAGTTCAGCCTTATCTGTTGCCGTGCAAGCGACATCATGGTGGCTCGAAAGTGGGGGAATTCTTAATTGCCATTGTTCACAACACTATCATAGATTTTGTAGAAATCGAGAGTTTCTGATTTCTGCGAGTCAATGTCTTTTGCAGTCATCTTGGCATACCTATGCTCAGTTGCGGCTATTACACTCTTACAATGGTTTCTTCATGCTATATATTTTTAGATGATTTACAGTGGCTGAAACGATGAAATGCTCTCTACCATTATCACTTAGTGGGCTATAGATCCATCACACAAGACTTTCAGAGTGTTGTCAAGAATAGGTCGAGAAGTGAGGCTAGCTGATCCTCACGGTCTAGAAGGCAGTTTATGAAAGGGAAATTGCAATAGAGAAACTGTGTCTGTTTATCTTGAGAAACCAAGCAAATCTGTGAGAAACATGAAAATCCCCAAATACATGGATTTGTGCACTTGGATCTAAGCAAAGTGCTGTGTTTTTTAGGCAACGGTTGTTCGCTTTTCTTTTTATTGTCATACATAATATGTATGTATTACCAATAAGGTTATATGGCCTTGTCTGTGTCAAATGGACAGCCAAAACAATGCAACAACGAGCTGTATTCTGTGCATTAATCATGATTTACATTATTTTCTACCCAAACAAAAATTGCAGTAGTTGCAACACAGAAGAGAATAGCAGACAAGGGCAACTTTATACAACAACAGGTTCGTTCTTCCTTCAAATTGTAAATCAGATCAGATAAAATTTAAGATTAATAACATGTATGTATTGTCAGTAGGGTTGTATGCTTTTGACTGTGTCAAATGGACAGCCAAAACAATGGAAAAACTCGTTGTCTTTACCAATAACATAATGAGAGCAATGTGTGAAGTGACGTTATAGCAAAGACAGAACTTACTAGTTAAATAGAGAACAAACACACATGCTGTTGTGAGTAATGTTCATCTAGAAGGAATGGTGGAAGGCGACAAAAAATATGTGAAAACATATGTTACTAGACTACTAGATCAATCAATTACCTAAATATTGTTGGTGGCTTGAATGTAATGAAGACATGACAGTATTTTGTAGTATGTGGAAAAGTTTAGATTAATTAATTGTGTTTATGAAGATTAATGAAGTCATTTTTGCCTTTGAAGAATTGCATCATTACATATATATATATAAGTATTGTTAGAATGTGATGAAAATGTATTGGTTAGGTGACACTGGTGGTACATGAAATAGTAAACAATAATTTTGAAATAATTTTACTATATATACTAATGTGTTTGGTTCGAACCGTGATGCTAGGGTGCTGTGTCTTCCTTATTATTCCTCAGAAAATAAAATATAGCCAATCGTCGGTGGGTGTTTTTTACCAATAGCCTGGGCCAGAAATTACAGATTGGTTTTGTGACAGGTTTACAGAAAAGGTTGTTTTTTTATAAACGTTTAGGTGTGATTAGATTAAGTTTTTAGTGTAGTTAAATATTGTTATATTTTATCAGTGATTATTATTATTGTGTCGTGTTTAGAAGTGTTTACAATAATAATAATTATTGATAAAATAATATAACAATATTTAACTACACCCAACACTTAATATAGTCACACCTCAACGTTTATAAAACATTTTTTTAATTTTCTGTGAACCTCTCAGAAAAACAAACTGTAATTCCCGGTCCAGGCTATTGACAAAAAACACACACCGACGAGTGGCTATATTTTTTCTGAGGATGAAGGATTTCCTCGAAAATTTAAAAAGGAAGACACGGCGCCCTACCATCACGGTCCGAACTAAACACATTGGTAAATATAATAAAATTATTTGAAAATTATTGATTTCTCACTATTGTCACTATTTGATTGTTTACCATTTCACTTATCGCTGGTGTTACCTAACCAACACATTGTCATCACCTTCTAACAATACCTATTATATATTACGCACAATGCTTCAAGCAAACTACAATATTCTTCTTATATATATATATGTAAATATATAGGAAACATTTTCAAGTATTATTCTGCAATAGATTTGTTTATAATCACTCCAACAGCGTTTGATGTAAAAATGTTATTAATAGAGCGTGTATATTTGACTTAAATCTAAATGTAATGGTTTAGTCTCATTAGAGCCAATCTTTTTTCAAATAGTTTCTCAAAAATGTTTTTTTAGAAAGGTTGCAGTATAAGACGAAACCTTGAGATATATAAATTAAAACCTGACTTTGAATTTCGTCTAGATGAGATATTGGCAGTTGATTTCTTGTATAATTTCTTTGACCGATTATAAGATTACAATTCCTGAAAAGACTTCATTTTCGTTTGATTTTGACATTTCATATTATGAAAACGGATTAAAATATTAACTCTTACGTGAACTTCTTTTCATGTTATCCCCATAATATTCAATGAGGGTTTAAAAAAACAAGTTTGTTTCACCTTTTTTTCTGTACTGACTAGATATTTGTAAAGAACAATTTTTTTACAAAATTTTAATCAAATAACGATAGGTCTCTATGTTCGATCCTTAATTGCTTTTTTTCCCTTTTTTCTTTATCATGTGAATTTTTTGTTTTTAAATGAAAGAGACCTTAATTGTAGAGAGACAAATATTTGGAAAATCCAACCTTCTTTGCCAGTTAACCTTCGAAGATTTGTTAGTTCTATCCTTACCTCAGTTATAACACACACAATTATTTAAAGTTTCAATCAAACAGGGAAAAAACAAACGAACAAATTCTTTATAATTTACAATGAGAGATTAGTTTCGCATAGAACTTTAACATAACATGTTTACATTTTATTAACTGACGAAGTATTCCATTTAACAAATTATAGACTCACTCTTGTAGTTAAATGTTGGGACCCGGGATTTCCTTACTAAACAAAACTACAAATTGACAACTATTATACATCACTAACTCAACAAAATATATAATACTCCGACAGAAAAAAAACACACACTTATTTTTTGTGAATTATTTTTTTCGTGTATAGCTTTAACGTAACATGTTTTTGGGGCGTTTATTCTTTACTCACTTAGCATTTACAGTAGATGTTTTAATTGACTTTCTAACGAACTATTTCAGAATATATAAATATTAAGAATACACATGCTTTGCTTCACTCCGTATCTTAATTTTGATACCTCCAAATTCTCAAATAAAAATATTCACCGGCCACCCTTGGACACGGGTCTCACTAGTTATAAATTAAATAACAACACCTTATCTCAGCTACATCGCTTCCAACCACTTCTTTGCCTTTTTTTCGTCTTCTAATATTTCGGTAATATGCTTAATTCCAATTCATCGTCCCTCACTCTCCATTTGCAGTATCCCTTCTCTCACAAAAAAAGCACTGGATTCTTACCACTAACTCCAAGTCTAGGTGACAACAGCCCCCCCCCCCAAAAAAAAAAAATTTAAAAAGCCATTTTTTGTCCATCCTCCGTTTGCAATCCCCTTCCCTACTAAAAGAAAACCGGACAAAATAATTAAAAAAAATTTGTTAATGTTGGCCGCTTCTTGGCAATCAAGAAAAAAAACAATAAATTGTCCTATTTACTTGTCTCCCCACCAGGGCAGAGTTAGACACAAGGTCAGTTTTTAATGTAAGAAAAATAAAGTTCCCCAAAAAGAGTCACTTTGGATTGGGACAAAAATTTTAATTGCCTCAGTCTAGAAGGATTGCTCATTCACTGACCGAGGACAGAAAAGATTAAGTGTAGTATCAGAACAGATATTACATTTTGCTCCTAGCCAAATTATTTGCAAAAAGAAAAAAGTTTGTTCTCTTCGTTGAGCGTTCAAGTAACTACGTACGCAAAGATTCAGGAATCTCTGTAAGCACTGGAATTCTTCGGATGTCTATATTGCATAAGCATCCAAATATTTACCAATTTTTCCTTTTTAAGATTTTGTAATTCCTACATTATTGACGAGTTAAATTTTTATTTCTTCATTTTTGTTTTTAAATTCGTAAAACTGTGTTACATATTTTGGGAGGGGGGAATATTTTTTGAAACAAAATTATTTTGTTGCAAGAAAATGTAATGGCCGCTAGCGATTAAAATATTGAATTAAATTTTGATTTTCAACAAATTAAAAGTAAATAAGAACAACTTTAACAGGAATTTAAAAAATTGATGATTTAAAAATAAGAAATAGGTGAAAAAAAATACTCGTGACGGGTAAAACTCTTTAATAAAAGTTAAAAAGTAAGAATTTTTTCAGGACAAAATTCTATTTTATCCAACATTTTGGGCGAATAATCCCAAGCGAAATAAGTGCCATATTCGATAATCCTACTAACGTGGTATTATGTTGTTGTTTTTGTTAAATAATGTTAATCGAGGAATTATTTCTAGTTAAAATCCAAGTAGTATTACGTGCGAAAAGCACGGTGGAAATTTATGAACTATCGAAGAAATTAGTAAATAATCTCAAGTTCGTCCAATATGGCCGGCAAATGTCACGTTTTAGATCGACCGGAATGTGTTGAACGAAAAAGGAACCCTTCACAATAAGCAACAGTTTACAAGAAGTGTTAATAAAAAAAATATTTGTTAACACTAAATTATTTTTATACCTAATTTAAATTTTTGAAATAAAATATATATATTTATAATTACACACGGCGTTGCTTCGTTTCGTTTCTCCCGGTCAACAATTCTGATGTTTTCTATCGCATCGTCCGAGATACTTATTTAAAAAAAATAAAAGTTAAAAAGTAAATTAGAATTTTATTTCAAGACAAAAGTACAATTTCAGATCAGAATTCTATTTATCCAACATAATGCCAAGCGAAATGAGTGCGATATACTAATGGTCCCTATAATACAACTGATCCACATATAACGCGGTTTTCTTAAAACCAGAAAAAATATGAAACCAAAAACAAAAAGATGAAGAAAAAGTCATAATACTTACTTATACTTTGTATGTTTTTTTTAATCTATTCTTTCTCGCTGCGATACAACATTACGGAATTAATATTTTTTAAGTTAAAAAAATAAAAATAAAACAAACATTTTAAGGGTTTTGTGGGTCAATAAAATTAATGATTGTTTTTGGTGATGTTTGAAATGGGAAAACAATTGGAAGAGCAAAAAAGATCAAGGGAGATAATCGAGGGAAGGAAATTAATAAGAACTCTTTAGTTTTATTGGAATTTATTTTGAAAAATTAATTGATTTTGTCGTTTATTTGTTTCGTTTTTGTTTTTTGTTTTTTTACTTACATTCACTTTGTTTTGTTACGTTTTTGAAAATAAATAAGGCAAGACGAAGTTCATATGTCAGGACCAAGATGACTGACTACTAGAGGGGAGGCAAAGCTTGGGACGGTGGACCTCCTAGAACTGCACAGAAAAGACTCATAGACCGGCGTAAATCAAGCCCCGAAGGCCAAGACAATACCAGTTTATGGGGTATAGTATCCATTGGAACAGATACTACACTTTGATCCTGGCCTTGCGAGATCTTACATTTCCGGGGGAGATAACTCACATCGTTATAAATGTCTACTAACATAACATCTCACTTTTTTAAATGTTTTTTCTTTCTTCTTTAGTTTACATGCTATATGATCTCTCTCTTTTTACTATTTCATTAATTCATAATTTTTTTAAATTATCATTATTATTTCTAGCAGGGCTACCCGGCGTTGCCCGGGGCGATAAAAAAACAAAGTAGTACAAATTAAAGAGTGTGTGTAACACCTTTATATAAAAACTTCAATCTGTCTTCTTTCTTTAGCCGTCTCTCTTTCCCTGCTCCCCATTATTTCCCTCCCTCCTTCACCCTCTATTTCCCTTTTTCCCATATGATTCTTCTTTAGTTTAAATATGTTTAAAACTAATAATAATGTAATCCCCCCCCCCCCGAAGCCATCTGCTTTAAATGTAATAGTGTAATCTTACATTTATTACTTCGGGACATAAAAAAATAGAAGTTAAATAATATGTGTAACATTTTGATGTTAAAACTTCTATCTGCCCCCTCTCTCTCCTCCTACCCGTCTCTATCTTTTAATACTATAATGTTAGTAAGGAGGTCTTCACATAATTGCCAAAAGTATCGGCAAAATCAAAGTATTAAGAAAAATATGTTAATAATGATTATTGATCTCGAACAATGCTGAGTAGAACAAATTGCCTGGTCTACACCGAATTTCTGCCCCCCCCCCCCCCCCATTTCAGAATATGATGAAGATAAATGATCTTACTCTGTGAATTTTACATAAGAATACACTTTTATAGGTTATCTATATTCTCTAACCTTTTTTAAACAAACCTAAATTATGTTTTTAAACATGAGTTATTGTTCTTCCTTAGCTATCCTCTAACAAATAAATTTCATTAAAAACCATAAATTGTTTTATGTACTTGAGATATAATTTGCCAGACAACGCCGAATACATTTCTTATATCGGATATTATAAAATGTACATGTACATGTGTACGTACAGAGTGGCGGGCAGTGGCGGCTAGTTGCGGACCTTCGCATAGTTTCTTACCCCCTCCATGTAAACAGAATTTACGCAAAGAAACGTTAAATAAAATTAAAAGTTATCTCAAAGTATTACATAATTAAAGCAAAATATGACTCAGCATTTTCTAATTACTATAAAATACAATGAAAAATAACTGAAAACGACCCCCCCCCCCCGATGAAATCTGCCCCTAGACTCCTAAAGGGTGGGTTTAGAGATTCAGCAATATGTCCATCAACTTACTCTGTGAATTTTACATCAGAATACACTTTTAGATTTTATCTATATTCTCTACCTTTTTTACTATAAGTAACACAGACACACAGACACACAAACATCCAGTTTTATATAGAAGATTATTATTATTGATTATTATTATTATTATTATTATTATTATTATTTATTTTTTTATTTTTTTTTATTTATTTATTTACTTATTTTTTTATTTTTTTTTTTTTTTTTTTTTTAGAGATCTAGCTTGATGGGGGGTCTCAACTGCCGTCCAGACCTGGTTCTTATGTAATCTTGAGAATTGAGGGTTGGGCATGCTGTTTTAAACGGTTTCTTCCCTTGGTGGATGAACGTCTTCATGGGACTTTTAATCGTAAGTCTCGACTATTTCGTTGAGTGGTTTGTGCACAATGTGTCATCGATTGCCTTGGATTATTGTCCCATCACCTTTGGTCTGTAGGACATAGGAGTGTGGTGTGGATGCTGTCCCAACAACTGTGCCTTCCTGGTTTGAATGGTTACGGCTTCTGACCCATACCGATGTACCGGTGTATTAGTGGTGTTAGCTCTTTGATTTTATATGATAGGTAGTGTGCGAGTCATCGTTTGACCTTTTGGTTCTCTTTCCTGTGTTTGAAGCATTTGAGATCCGCCCATTTGGGGTTTAATAAACTTTGGTGAGTTGAAACGTTCGCCATTAAGTGTCGGCCCATTAATAGTTCAGTACGGTTGGCCCCGCAGTCCATTGGTGTTCCTCTGTGTGCCTTCTTATACAATACTTTCATTGTCTTTACACAGACCTCTTTCTACCCCACTACTTTAGGAGTACCGACGGCTGTTTGTAATGTGCTGAAATCCCCAGTCGTCTGTGAATTTCGCAAAGTCTTTTGAGGTGTATTGGCTTCCTGGGTCAGTTCTTAAGATGACTTGTACACATGGTCTGGCAACGATTGCTATAGACCTCCCCATTATACCTCTAGAGGTTATTGATGTAAGCATGGCTACCTCTGTGTATCTAGAGAATTAGTCGACAACTACAACATCGCTATAGTCCTTCAATTCAAACAGATTGATGGCTATTATGTGCCATAGTCTTGTTGGAAGCTCAGTTGTCATGAGGGGTTCGGGCGGTTGGTATCTAAGCTCAGCGCATTTTGAACAGTTTTCTATGGCCTTTTTTATTTGGTCAGATAATCCTGACCACCATATGGATTGGTGAGCTTTTTATCTGCACCTGGTTATTCCCTGTTGACCGGAATGGATTTTGGCAATCATGGTCGGTCTCAGCAGGGAAGGAATAATGAGACGTGTGCCGTACATCAGTAACCCGCTCTCGCATGTGATGATGCCACGATAGGCCCAATATGGTTTAACTGTTGCTGGAACGTGGTCGTTTGATGGCCAGCCGTTTCTTACATATTGTGAGATGTAAATGCTGGTCTCGTCAGTTTTTGGTGCCTACCTCCAACTCTCTTCAGCGTTTTTCTGTGGAGGGTAAGGATTCCATTATGGCGTCACTTCCTTCTCAAGGTCCATGTTTGGTGGGGCCGTTACATACTACTGTTCTTGACAGAGATCAGCTGTATATAGTTCCTTACCAGGAACAAAGCAAATGGTGTATCCATACCTCATTAGACATACCCGAAACCTCTGTAACCTTGCAGGTAGCTAGCCGAGGTCCTTGCTGCCTAGCAGTAGCACTAGTGGCTTGTGATCTGTTTCCACTGTGAAGTGTAGTCCAACAAGGTAGTCAGAGAAGCGTTCACATGCCCATGTTGTCGCCAGGGCTTCCATTTATAATTGGGTGTAATGGCTTTCGGTCTCGGACATGGTCGTGAAACGTAGGCGACAGGGTGCATTTTCATGTTGTCCTGTTGTTGTAACATCAATGCTCCCAACCCATAGGATGAAGCATCCGCAGATACTATTGTCTCATTTAAGGGATTATGCATGCAGAGCACTGGTGCTGAGCACAGTGCTTATTTGATTGAGCTAAATGCTTCCTGTTACGTAGTCCTAAACGAATGCGTATTTCCAGCTTAAAAGTCTGTTAGTGGCATAGTCATGTCCGCCAGGTTTGGACTAATTTTCCCATTTGATTCACCATCCTTAGGAATCGGCAGGTTTCTGTTATGTCTGTTGGTGTTGGGAAGTTGAAGACCCTAGTGACCCTTTTCTAGATCTGGCCGCAGACTATCAGCACTAAGTATGTTCCCGGGCAATTTCAGCGATGGTTTGGAGTTTTCGCATGTCTCTGAATTGAAAGAAATGGCAGCAGCCTGGATTTTTTTTAGTGCGCTGTTCAGGCGGGCATCGTGTTCTTGTTAAGTTTTGCCATGGATTAGCATGTCATCTTGCATACATATCGCTCTGACCTCATTCTCTAGTACTTGTGAGATGCGTCTCTGTTAGAAGCATGTGGAGTTCACGGTTTACGCACTTGTTCAGCTTTGTGAGGTCGACACGTATTCTGACCTTCCCGTTTGCTTTTGGTACTACAATCATTGGGTAAAACCATTAAGTGGGTTCGTCAATTTTTCTTATGACCCCCAACTTTTCAATTTACTGGAGTTCTGCCTGCGTTGTTCTCATCAAGGCTACCATTATACATCGTGGTGTGGGTACTGAGTAAGACCTAGCATCTATGTGTAACGGTATACTGCATTCTTTCCTAAATATGCCTAAGTCTGTAAATAGGTCTAGTATTTTCCTTTTTTTGCATCGTATCGCTGTGTTTTGCTCTCGATGGTATGTAAGCTTGGGTGGATATTTACTAGCTTCGATGGCTGGCCTACTTAATAACGGCTCCTCAATGAATAATCGCTGTTTTGTCATCAGCTTAGACGGTTACAGTGATTATTCCAGTCACTTTGAGCGGAATGTGTCGCAAACCATGTAGGGATTGTGAGAATGTAAGAGGGCTGGTAGTCTCTCCTTAGTTTGTAGATGTGCTCAGGAATTGCAGTCACATCTGCACTAAAGTTCAATTTAATTGCAGTCGTACTCAATTGATAATGATGTCAGTTTGCCAAGGTTTACTCAGGATGATTTCTGATATCATCAGGACACCGAGGTATACACTCTGGTCACTTTCACTGTCATCCGAGTCATGCTTAAGTTCATAGTCTTTCCACACAGCAAAATTTGGCAGAGTGGCCAATCATGCCGCAATTATGACAGGTGACTGAAATGGCGTGGCGTGAATGTCTCAGATGATGGATCCTGTTACAGCAGCAGTGGCATCCAGCTTCCAGTCTGTGCTGTTGTGTGTGGCCTTTCTTCTGCTGATCTTCATAGTGAGGTTCTCGTCAGGGTTTGGCCTTGTATTTACTCTGCCCTTGCCTATGAGTTCTATTGTGCTTGACAGCAACATTGCTATCAGCTAATCGTTCACTACTGATGCATTCTAGTGATTTCAGGAGATGTTGTTGTGATTTGATCGTCTCACATTGTCATGCGTATTTGATGGCCCTGTCTAAGGTGAGATCTAGAATCATTAGAGATTCTCTGACGACTCGGGATTAGTACACCCGACTACAGTTGTGTTACGAATTAATTCTTTGTGGAGGTCCCTAAAATTGCAGTATATGGAGATCCGTGATAAAAGAATCAACTGATTCCCCTTCTTCTTACCGTCTGGTTTAACCTGGCCCGTTCGTATTTTACATTTATGTTGCCTTTGATGTGATTGTTGAACTTTGACACAACTATGTTAAAATTTTGAGCTTCGTCGGGCGAGAGTTTGAATGTGGCGATAATCTCCTCTGCTTTATCAGGGTGTCTACCTGACAAGGGGCTGACTTCTCATCTAGTCCAAACACTGTCTTGTAACGGTTGAACATTCAAATACATTTTCTCCATAATTCGGGCTGGTCGAATGTGAAGTGTTCTGGTGAGGTTACATGGCTGTTCATAATTATTTTATTATTTTTTGTAGAGTTTGATTTCTTTTCGTTCTTCGGCTTTTAGGCTCAATACTTTGTTCAACTCTACTCGTATGTGTTGCTCACGCTCGTTTGTAAATCCCCTATTCTAACACCATGTTTTGTTATGTTTCTGTAAGTAAATAAGGCAAGACAATGTGTATATGTCGGGACCAAGATGGCTGACTGCCAAACTCGTTTCATTAACGTTCCTTGCGAGATCTTAGAGTTCCGGGGGAGATAACTCCAATCACTATAGAATGTCTGCTCACATAACACACCCCAAACAAGGCACATTGCCACTGGGATGTAAGGAGTTACTGTGAATTAGGGGCCAGATTTATAGTGGCATCCTGAGTGGTGAGTTGTGCAGAGAGACTTTTTTTCATTGTTCAAATTACATTTAACTTTCTACGTGTTGGGGAAACAGGTAGAAGGAAGGAAATTCCAAGGCTAGCAGTTTGAGGAAAGAAGCTATTAGAGTAGAAAGTTTTTCAGCATCTGGGGACCTCTACAGTGAAGAGGTGGGATTTTGCTGATTGTCGGGTTATTCGAGGGTATTTACGTTGAGGGGGCACCAGTGCAATAAGTTCGTCAGAGCACATTCCATTGAAGTACTTATAAAACAAGTACAAGGATGCAGCATTGCAGCGATAAGACAGGGGTTGGAGCTTGGTAGACAGTGTGGGACCTATTAGATTATACTCTGTTTTGAATTCTGTCTAAGAGAGAGAGACTAGTGGTTTGAACACCAGCTCAGATGTGGTAACATTACTCTACGCATAAGCAAATGGTGGCTTTATATAACTGCAGGATACTGGTAGTTTTTACGGCATATCTGTAGCAGTCGTAAATGAGGTTTACTTCTTATTGCGTATCAGTGTCCCTGTGGGCTGGTTTGGACAAATGTTGGCCAATCAGCTCGCAGGGCACATTAATATCATTAGTTACCTAAAGGACTACCTCAGCCCTTTTAGAGATCGCAGACGATTGGCAGACGGTTCCCTGGCACCAGGCAAGATGGAGCAGATAAATCAAGGTTGCACAGATTTGTGGAGGACCCGGATAACCTACCAGGAATGACCTCCCTCGCCGGCAGTTGACAATGCTCAATCGCCTCAGGACAGGTGTCGGCCGTTTCTCCGTGACCATGAAAGGGACTCGACTGTCTGCGACTGTGGTCACTCTGAACAGACAGTAGACAACATCATCGAGTCATGCCTTAAACATTGACCACCCTACGGTTAGGCCGGCATAGCTGTGCTAGACAACAAAACATCAGCATGCCTTTTCTCAACCGAGCTGCGAAGCAAACGAAAGAAGAAGCCAAGATGGATTATCTCATCATCTCCTCTCTTTTTGTCACCGACATTCCATGATGATATCTTCCACCAAAGATAAATTCATCTATGAATCGGCAACAGGAGAATGAACATTTTGAGTTCTTGTACTCGATTGTACACTTACTGATTTTTTCAAAAATTATATATTTTTCACAGAAAGGACAAATATTTTTCAAAAAATTACTTTTCACAGAAAAGACAAAAAATTTTGAAAAATACTTTTTGCAGAAAAGGCATAAACATTGAACACTTGTTTTTACCAAACAAAAGCTTTTCCTTACAAAGCTAAAACATTTGTTTTAAAAATTCTGAATTCACATATTTTGTATTTTTGTTCTTTCCCACTGCTACACTTCCTTTTTTTCTGTCGGCTTTCAGCCGAAGCAAGTGGTGATGTAGCAGTCATAAATGAGGTTTACTTCTCAATGCGTATGAAAGCCCCTGTGGGCTGCTTTAGGCAAATGTTGATCAATCAGCTCGCAAGGTGCATTGATATCATTTGTTACCTAAAGGACTACTTCAGCCCCTTTAGAAATCACAGACGATCAGTAGACGGTTCCCTGGCACAAGCCAAGACGGATCGCCTCATTTTCTCCTCTGCCTTTGTCACCAACATCCCATGATGCTATTTTCAACCGAAGATAAATTCATCTACGAAGCGGCAGCAGACTTTTTACCTCCCCTTTTGAATAAACCTCTCGTTGTTTGTTGTTATAATTATGATTAATTATATAAAATTAATTATATAATTAATTATAATTATATAAAATTAATTATATTAATAAAATGGATAAATTGATTTTCTATATTTTATTTCTATATATCCACCGTCTTTGAGTAATTTAGGACAAGGCAGGGAGCTAGAGCTTGGTAAACAGTTTGGGACCTATTATATTAGGGGCTCTGTTTTTGGATCTTGTTAAAGAGGGAGAGACTAGTGGTTGGTGCACCAGCCCAGATGTGGAACAATACTCCATGCATGAGTGAATGGTGGCTTTATAGAACTGCAGGTATATCCACCGTCTTGTGTTATTTTATGCTGAAACCTTACATATGTTTTGCGTACGATTTGGAGATAAATTTCAGTAGATTTGCAGATTAACACTCAGTTTAATTGCAGTCCTAACCCCTGCCCCCCCCCACCAAAACAAACAATTAATTAGATTCTACTTTGTTTTAGCCGATTATGTTAGAACACTGAAAAAAACCCAACAATTATTTAGAATTTATAGTGGGGGAGAAGTTTCGCATATGAATTTACCATAAAATGATCCACCATTTCCAGACCATTCTAGCGTTTTAGGTCAAGTAACAAAACAAAAGTTTTCTGCTATGGGAGATAAATTCTTTGTTTTATGTGATTATGTGTTACTTTTAGATCATGGCAGTCGGACTTAGGGTTGGTGGTGAAAAAAGGTTTAGTTAACTGCTTGAACAATTATAATGGCTTGGAATAGGGGGATAATTTTATGTTGGAGTTTGTACTAAACTGATCTCCCAATTTGAACTCTAAGATAATTGTTTTGGGAGTGTTTTTCTTCTTTAGGAAAAGTTTTTCAGGGTGTTCATGCAGAACTGCTTTAAAAAGTAGAATCTTACTTTTGTAGGGGAGATGGAGGGGATTTAGATGGGGATGTTAATCTACAAATTACTGATCAATTTCCTGTGGAGGTGTATATTTTCTAACAAATATTCTGTAAACGATAGGAGTAGCAGGGATTGGGGCTCTGTTGAACACCTACAGTGAACATAAAAATACAGTAGACAGATGTTGCTAGTCTCTCTCTACTCTATCTGTGAACATAACAATACAGTAGACAGATGTTGCTAGTCTCTCTCTACTCTATCTGTGAACATAACAATACAGTAGACAGATGTTGCTAGTCTCTCTCTACTCTATCTGTGAACATAACAATACAGTAGACAGATGTTGCTAGTCTCTCTCTACTCTATCTGTGAACATAACAATACAGTAGACAGATGTTGCTAGTCTCTCTCTACTCTATCTGTGAACATAACAATACAGTAGACAGATGTTGCTAGTCTCTCTCTACTCTATCTGTGAACATAACAATACAGTAGACAGATGTTGCTAGTCTCTCTCTACTCTATCTGTGAACATAACAATACAGTAGACAGATGTTGCTAGTCTCTCTCTACTCTATCTGTGAACATAAAAATACAGTAGACAGATGTTGCTAGTCTCTCTCTACTCTATCTGTGAACATAACAATACAGTAGACAGATGTTGCTAGTCTCTCTCTACTCTATCTGTGAACATAACAATACAGTAGACAGATGTTGCTAGTCTCTCTCTACTCTATCTGTGAACATAAAAATACAGTAGACAGATGTTGCTAGTCTCTCTCTACTCTATCTGTGAACATAACAATACAGTAGACAGATGTTGCTAGTCTCTCTCTACTCTATCTGTGAACATAACAATACAGTAGACAGATGTTGCTAGTCTCTCTCTACTCTATCTGTGAACATAACAATACAGTAGACAGATGTTGCTAGTCTCTCTCTACTCTATCTGTGAACATAACAATACAGTAGACAGATGTTGCTAGTCTCTCTCTACTCTATCTGTGGACATAACAATACAGTAGACAGATGTTGCTAGTCTCTCTCTACTCTATCTGTGAACATAACAATACAGTAGACAGATGTTGCTAGTCTCTCTCTACTCTATCTGTGAACATAACAATACAGTAGACAGATGTTGCTAGTCTCTCTCTACTATATCTGTGCAAAAAGCTGTAGGGTAGATGAAAAACATCTCCTAGTAGATTTCGAAGTCGACTTTGTACTGTGTCATTGAGTGTTTGAGCAGTTAATCGGGTTTGGAAATCGGGTAGGCAGAAAAAAAACGATTTTTAGAAAGATGGATTGTGGGGTAACGGGGTGTTGTAGGAGGTGAACACTTTGCCCAAGGGTGTCCAAAGCGGTTTAGTGTCGTTGCCAGGACAAATTCTATTTAACCCATAATGGGAGAGCCTAACAGGTACTACTACTCCTCCGGGTCAGAGTGGACCTGGTAGTAGTTGTAAGTAAGGGGTAACACCATACTTCCCAAAACCTCAAATTGGGGCTTCGATCGTAGACATTGATCATCAGAAAATTAATATTAATTTTTCTTGTTCGTTTATTGTTTCGAATCAAATAAATTATTTCCGTTTAAGATACCCAAAATGGCCGCCATTAAAAATCTTACAAAAAAAAACATGAAATATTTTGAATAATCCAATGAGACTTTATTTAACGAAACTAAACATTATAACATACGATTTTAACTAGTGTTGGGGTTAATGAAGGGTGTGCTTTTCCCCCAGACTTAGGGTTAGTGGCTACTACTTCAAGCTAAGGGTTACTGATCATTATCACAGATTTCGCTTTAGTGACCACCACACCGAGTTTAGGATTAATGACTGCCATCTGGAATTTAGTGTCAGCGACCGCGACTCCTGAGTTAGAGTTAGTGACCTTTTTTCTGAACATAGGGCAAGTGAGCCCCCCTCCTAGATTTACAGTTAGTGATCGCCAGCCCAGGGTTACTGTTAGTGACCGTCATCTTGAAAGTAGGGTTAGGCTTAATTAAGAACACTTTATTATTATTATTTTATCTGTTAGTTGACTCTATTGAGCTTGGGTTAGATTGTTTTAATCAAAAAAGTTGAGTTTGCAAAACCAGTTAAATATAAAAACATAAAATACAAAATAAGTCATTCTGTTCACTGTATCACCCTCTCTCTTTCTTTCTCTCCAGTTGTCTGTTAATAGTAATAATAATAGTGGTGATATGACTTATTGCTTACGATTGATTATTCCAATTTTCTATTTTGTAGTTTGTATTATTATCTTTGACTGTTAATAAATAATAACCTTCGGGAGCCAGTTCTCTGCTCGCATCAGAGGTTGTTTGTTATTGGTTAAATCATAATCAAAATTAAGTGTTTGCTCAAATCAGCGTCAAGCTCACAACTGTAGGAAATATTTAAGACATCGTTATGGCGGCTGCTGCTGCTGCTGTTGTTGTAGTAACTGTTGCTACAATCCAATGTATTCAATTAATGCAGCCGCATAAAAATGAGCATTTGTGGTTATATTTAATGAAATATTTGCCAAACATTCGTAATGTTTGCATCTAACCTTATGTACAGTAAAGCAAATATGATGATGATAAAAAGACTGAAAGAAACGAAAGACGATGATACTAAAGATACACCACATATTGCAACCAATGGAAATTTAGGGAGGGGGTGGGTTGCTAAGTCCAAAGTGGAGTGTAAAACAAAACACTGGATAAGTTGTTCAGCCTTATCAGTTGCCGTGCAAACAACATCCATTGTTGATTGTCCATTGTTTACCACACTATTGTAAATTTTCCAGAAATTGCGAGTACCTAGTTTCTGTGACTGAATGGCCCGATCCATCATTTGCAGGTTCCTTTTTGTCAGCTTTTAACTTGCAAATGTGGCAGCATAAGTTCGAGCTGAACTAGCAGAGATCCCTGCTTTGAGGAGGTACTGCTCCCAATCTTCAGGATCCATATATCCTGTTCGTAGCGCCATATAGAGTCGATGCTTAAGGCTCAACTGTACGACCAGTTGAGCAGCAAGATAAGTCAGACTGTTGAGCAGCAAGATAATGCCTGTTTATAACAAGGCTAGAATGTTCCATTATGCTCAGAAGGGAAAGTCCATTCTCTGTGTTCTGATTGGCTGAGATTCACAAGTGGCCATTTTAGTGTATAAATGTTCATTCATTCGAACAAGCACTCCTCCATGAGATGGATGCCAGTTGAGGCCCTTATGCCGGTAAGTGTTAGTTTAATTCTATAGTACCAAAGAGGCAATTTTTCAGCTATCAGGGAAGCAAGATTCAGCAAGGCATTTGTTGTAGAGTTTGGAGAGGACAGGAGTCAGTTCAGAAGAGCATTTCTGTATTACTATTACAGGTATAACATCCGGCCCACAAGCTTTGGAGGTGTCAAGGGTTATTTTTTTGTCACTGAATTGAGACAGGGTGATGACCAGGTTTTCAAGTGTGGCTTCTGTCCGCAACAGGAGTTTAGGGAGGGGGTGGTTTGCTGAGTCCAAAGTGGAGTGTAAGGCGAAATGCTGGCCAAGTGTTCAACCTGATCAGTTTTTGTGCGAACAACATCATTGTGATTTGATAGCGGGGGAATTGTTGATTGTCCATTGTTCACCACACTATTGTAGATTTTCTGTGACTGAATGCGTTTTTTTGTTATCTCTGTATCCCTTCTCTTTGCTTCACCTTACATCATAATGGTGCAAAACTGCGACGGGTATTCTTGTAGTTATTAATAATAATAATCTCTCAGTTCGATATTTTGATAGAATCCTCTTTATTTTTGATTTTTATCATTTGAAATTATAAATACTTGGCTTAATTACAACAAAATGAACAAAGGCTAATCAGCATTATCTTCCTTACAATTGGCTTGTTATCTACATATCATGAATCTACTTTGGTATGATATCTACACCACATATTGCAACCAATACAGTGCAAGTGCAAAGAAAACAGTTCTCGTAAGAATGGGTGGGTAGAGAGCCTGTCACCCTGACTCTAAAATTAATTAAAGAGACAGTGCAACACTTCAATCAATTATTGAACGAGGAGTCGCTAAAGGCTCAGTAAACTATTCCAACAAATTGAGAACTTATGCACATTCAAGCCAACTGAATCGTCGTTATTTTTCATAAATTATTAGCAAAATTCTGTTGATCTTACACATACACAAGAAATTGAGAGATTATTATGGCTTGACGTAAAGATTCATATATTGAAAAAAAGAAGGTTGCATATCTTTGGTAGGCTGAGACGATGATATCATGATGAACTAACTAAATACACTAATCCTAAAGAAAGAGATAATGACTAAGAGGATGACATCATTGCAAACGAACACTCCTTTCATACAAAGTGTAGGAGTTAATGCCTGGGAGCATGATATCATGACAACAAAATAGATAGTACACTACCCCCACCCACAAATAGAGAGATGGTAATCATAGGATGATATCGCGAGGAACGAATGTATACTATACTGCCTCCGCTTTACAAGAATAGGTAATGCCTGGGAGGAATGTTTCGTGACAAATGGATATATACAACACATTATACATATATATATATATATAGAGAGAGAGAGAGAGAGACAGAGAGAGAGAGGTAGTGACTATTTAATAAAAATATAACAAGAATTAAAGTTAAAGGCATACAAAGATACACATCAAATCATTTTATTATATAGTATCATCCATGGAAAACCTCTAGAAAATATTACATGAATACATTTTTCAATTTTACAGGAAACTAAGTTAAAAATTTTACAAAGACTAAATTACACACTTCTCATGAGTCAGTCTTCTTAGTGTGTTTTCTCATATGTCTTCGCAAAACAGATTTCGTAGAACATGCAGAATGACACACATCACATGAGTATGGTTTATTACCAGTATGTCTCCACATATGTCGTCTTAAAGCTGAACTCTGTGAAAATGCCAAAGCACACACTCCACATGAGTATGGCTTCTCGCCACTATGTGTTCGTATATGTGTTTCTAAATCGTATCTTCTGGAAAATGCAGCATCACACATTTGACAAGAAAATGGTTTCTCTCCAGTGTGTATCTTTATGTGCACTTTTAAACTTGCTTTCTGTGAAAATGCTGAACCGCACACTTCACAATTATACGGCTTCTTACCAGTGTGTGTCCGCATGTGCCTCTTTAGACGGCACCTCCATGAAAATGCTGCATCACACACTTCACATAAATATGGTTTTTCACGGGTGTGGGTTCGCATGTGGGATATCAAATAGGCTCTCTGCAAAAAATCTGTACCGCACACCTCACAAGGAAATATTTTTTCTCCAGAATGTTTTTGGAAGCGTTTTCCTAAACTTAATTTCTTTGAAAAGTCTGGATTATTATGAACTTCATATGAAGTTGATTTCACAACATCATGCATTTGAGTATGTATACTTAAGTCTGATTACCATGAAAATTCCGATCCACACATACGACATATATGCAATTTTGCACCAGTGTTTGTTTGAACATGTATTTCTAAATCTGATATTTGTGAAAAAGCTGAATATGTTTTCTTTTCACCTTGCTGTGTAGGTTCTTCTAAATAAGTCTTACTCACCTAACAAACAAACAAACAAACAAACAAACAAACAAACAGTCTTTCTATTCATTCAATGTTTGATGCTATTTTTTTGTTAAATTTTCATGTGATGAAAAGCAGATTCACCTGGTTCAATCTTCTCGATTTTGCCTTTTTTTCACATACAACACTGAATCGAAGACAGGTTTTCTATAAAATGTAAACCAGAGAACTTCTTTCCATTCATGTCACTTGGAATCTGTAAAAAATAATATATAATTAAATTATGAAGCAATAAATAAGGGCCGATTTGAATGAGTCCCTTTTTCATATGAGGTACAAAACTGTAAATGATTAATTAATTATAATGAATTAACTGTAAATTATCGATAAAAACTAGAGCTTTGCAGCATTTCTTAATGTTTTCATTGATTTGAGGATTTTATTAACAATAACAGTTGCATAAGGAGAAATAAATTTTCTGAGGCTGAAACTAATTAAAACATACTTCAAGTCTACGGTCTCAAAAGACAGACTTAATTTGGTAATGCTCTCTATAAAAAAACGAGATTACTAAAGCCATTGACTTTAAAAAGATTGCGTCGTTAAAAATATAAACTAATTCATAAAATGGGAACTAAGGATTTTATATGTTTGATAAATATTGATCTAAATACCTTATTAAATGCAGTTACTATAAAATAAATAACTCGCAGTTAATAGCAACCAAAAAATGAATAGAAAGAAATTAAATTTATTGTACTTTTATTATAATATATGCATGAAAAGTTACGTAAAGAAGCCTTATTCTAATTGTAATCAAAATCCATTACTTGATTTTTATTCCAGAAAATGTCGGAAATTGAGCTTGAGCTAAAGAGGTCTTAAGAAGAAATTGAAATTCAGGGAATCTTGTTTAATTGGGGTCTAATGTCTATGTATTAAATTCAATTCAAATCTGATATATTTAAATTTTCAAATGGGAGTTTGTGTCAACATAAAATGAAACTTAGAAGAAAATTAAAAATTATTAAATTATGGTGTAGATATACAGAAATAAAGTCATTAACGACGAGTAGCATCACCAAACACTCTTTAAAATAATCTAATAAACTGAAATTTGGGGAATATTCATAATTCATGTCTAATAACTATTGTTGAATAGGAATAAATTAACAAAAATTTCACAAAAATCGGAGGTATCTTAATTTTTAACCCCTTTTTAACCCTTTGCATAAAACTAAATATAACTCCTTATACAAAGCAGCTCTATTCATAACATTCATAATGATCGGTTAAGTTGGGAGCGAATCCTGTACATAAAGATTTATAAACATATCTAACTTCATAAACGTCCCACATTCTGCCAAGCTTTAGCAGAGTTGTATCCACATGTTTATTTTATAAGTATTTCCATGGAATGTGTTGATGAAAATACGGAACTTCACTCCCTAAATAAAAATTCCTCCAACCGATCCAATTAGCTTCTAACTCCAATACCATAAAACTTTAGAGGCGACGGGTTCCACTAGTACGAAATAAAATATGCCAGAACATTTTCTATTCTTTTTGGATTGCTTGCCTTTGGAATCCCTTCCTGCTCTCTGTTTCTCTGTTAGTACCAATATTCAGAAATTTAAAAAAAGAGTTCAAACGTCTAACTTTATTTTATAAGCTTATATTCGTGAGAAAGAAAGTCCATAATAGCTGATCAGATGTGACATAAGACATATATAGTGTAGGAGGTACTTTCTCGAGTCTTGGTGGAAACTTGACAAGACGCGTTTTAAGATTGTCGAGTATAATGTTTAATAATAAAACGATAAGCATAAAATAAGTATTTCTTTCTTTCTTTATTCTTCCCCCTTTTGACTTTGCAACTGAAATTTAAATGTAATGTGAACAAAGACCTTGCTGCTCAACTCTTCACTCATGTTGCCCCCTATAAATTACTGTTTGTTTGATTCACCTAAGGCAATTCAAGAACCAGCACTAAATGTTTTAAAATTATCTTAAAATATTATTTATAAAATAAAAATATTTATACAATTCTCATGACATCATAATCAGTATTGATAATGCATAATTTTCCAAGCAGTTATCAGATATGTTTTACATCCCCCCACCTTTTTACATATATTTATTGGTTTTATGTTTTTGTTAATGCAAGTTGATTTTATTATTAAGACTGATCGTATCATGAAGAAATAAGTATTTTCTTCATCTTCTGTAAAAACAAATTGTATTATAACAAACATAACAAATTTTGTAAAACTTATCAAAATTGTTGTTCTGAACATTATTTTGTTCATAAAGTATTAGATTTTGTAAAATGTTGAATTTGCTTTATGATTGTATTATGTCATTATATTTTCTGTAATAAAGTAGTCAAAATAAACAAATTAACTCATGATTTTTGAAACATCAAAAATGTGTCTAATTGATGATGAATAAAATGTGCTTTTGTGAATTTAGTTCTTTTATATTTTTCTACTTTTTACATTCGATATGATGGAAATAAATCAATTATTGTAATCTGCTTCCTAATAATATGTATAGTTGCTAATTACTTGACATTACTAAGAAATTTCTTACTGCAATCATTATTTAATAGTGACTTTTGTCTGTACATGTCTGCCCCCAGCTGTTTGCTAGGCCTGTATTATGGATCGCCTTGGATTTTCCCCATTAAAAACCGAACTTGCTAGAAGGATTTCTTATTCACTGACCGAGGAGAGAAAAGAAAAAGTTTAACGTTTATTCTATTTTGAAAAAAAAACTGAAAAAAAATATTGTAAAGTCGGAAAATATTCAGAGCAAGCGTAAAAATAAACAAAGGTTTTAATTGTTTAAATATTCAGAAGCAGACAATTTTTCTTTAATTTTAAATGGTTGCAATTGATTGCGTGAGAAAAATCCTTGATTGTAATTGGTGTCACGCAGTGGTGGGCATAAAAAGTGCTGCTGTTTTTTCCCAAGTTTTTCAGGGTGTGTTCACACATAATGGCATAAAAAGTAAAATCTCATTTTTTAAGGAGGGGCATTTAGATGAGGGCCCTCATCTACTTTTAAATGTAGATATAATTTTCTTTTTAATTTGACAATTTTATGTATTGTATCCAAGATTTAAATAAACTCATTGTAAGTTGTTTTTTTTAATTTGACATACTTCTTATGTTTTCCTGTTATGTATTTTAATAAACTCATTGTGAGATTTTCGTCTATACTTTTTCCTTGTGCTATTTTTTCCTATTTATCGACTTGCGTCATTTTTATGGTGCCATTTTACCTACATTCTACAGATATGTCTCTTTAAAAAAGAATTGGGACCCTGTTCTGGAACCATTATCCGAACTTGTATGCAACATTTTCACATGTTGCAGTCATTTCCTTTGTAATAATATTTTTTGCTGTGTAATAAAATTTTAAAACCACATACTTTTAATGAAATAAAAACAATGTCCACTAGCGATTAAGACAGCGAATTAAAGTTTAATTCTCATGATTTTATAAAGTAAATTATTTTATTTAGGGGAACAAAAAACAATTTAAAAGCAATAATTAATTTCATTAAAAAATTGAGATCAGTTTTCTCGCATTTTGACATGCATCTCTTTCATAAATGTGTAAATATTGCTTAACTAAAAATATTTTCAGTACACAAATCGCTTGTTCAAAATAGTCTTCTAATAATTTATGAAGATTCCCGAGTCATGACTTACATATTCACCTTACTACTCGTCGAACAGAATAATTTCTTAAGTTTTTTGTATTGATTGCTTGGCAATGTTTTGATTTATTTATTTTTGTTTTCGTTATTTTCCGGTTTTGTGGGGGGATACTGCAAATTGAGGCTGACAGCCGATAAATTATTATTATTATTATTATTATTATTCTTTCAATCTTTATTTTTGTTTTGTCTGGGGAGACCTGGACTTAGTGTTATGTTTAGAGTTAGTGGTAAGGTTTCATTGCTTTTAGAGGAAGCAAGACTGCAAATAAGAACACGAATTAGAATTATGCATATTAACAAAATATCAGAACTAAAGAAGTAGTAGAATGTGATTTTGCCGAAATAAAAGAAGTTGGATAATGGTTTTTAACGTTTCTCGGCTATGAATTACTTTTTTAATCAATTAGGCATTGTAGATGTGCATGCATATTAGCATGTCTGTTTCGTTCATGAGAGAGTTAGCATATGAACTGTGTAGATAAGTTCAATTAGTCATGTGTATATGCTGTCGCTATGTTTAGTTGTTTGTTTGTGTCTGTTGTTACGTCTGCTGAGGGCTTTACACCTCAAAAGCCTAGACAAGTTTGTGACGTGCACGCCCTTGTCTTAAAAAGGAAAGAGAAAGAAATACACTGTGTTTGAGTTTGATAGCAGGCTCAAAATTACCGTGTTGTAATTGGTTAAAAAAAACTGCTGATTTGAACTTTTAGCCAATCGAGAGTGAATATGTAAAAATTTGCTGCTACTTCTAACAGCTTAAGAATAGAAACTATAAAATTTTCAAATTGCCAATTACATTTGATTTGGGTCTACATTCATATATTTATTTATGTCAATTAATGACAATGTGTCGGGAGGGCACTACACACAAATTAAGGTGATTAAAGTGCATATGTTGAGAGCTAATTTGTGGTCAGATTTTAGCGAGAAGTATTTTAAACTTACGGTCTTTTTGTGTTCTGTTGGTTTCAAGGATTAGGAATACGGGAAAAATCCGCTGCAACACTATGCGCAATTTCGAGCCGGTGGTTAGTGAGACAGTAGGGGATGTAGAAGGGGTCTACAAGGAAGGGTTTACATAGCTCAATAGGAGGAGTCAGAGTTCCCACGTATAATAGGTAACCTGAGGGACTCCCTTAATAGCTGGAGGCCATTCAGAAGAGGAAGGTAATCTACGGGTTTGACGATCAAGAGATGGTAATGTTAGCATAGGAGGGAACTTCTAGAGTGACTTCCAATTGCGTTGGAACTCTCTATTGTGAGCAGCCAGGACTAACTTGAGAAGAGCTACAGGAATGATTTGCCAGTGAAAGAAAAGCGATCAAACTGTATGGAGGCTTTCAATGTTAGGGGCCACCAATAATGGGTGTCCTGAAGAGCTATCAGAGAGAATCAAAGAACTGAACTTATTGGTCTTTCATGATTTGTTGAGGAATTGCACAAAAAGGAAACGTGCAGAGAAGTATTAAAGACTCGGCAGCATACTTTGGCAAACATTCGAGACTTTGCAATGAATAGCGTGACGCTCTGTGAACACAAAGAGATCAGAACCTCATGAGGAGGTAGGTAAAAGGAGGGATTACAGCAACCTCCGGACCAAAATCAAGTTAGAAAAGAAGGATTGGGCTTGCTGAACCAAGTTGGAATTGAGACCTTGGAGAGGCAGAGGATGCCTCAAGGAAGAACTATTTGTCCCAAGCCAATATGTGGCCACCCAACAAGAAGGAAAGCAAGTATGCCAGACGTGCCGACGAATCAACTGCCTGAATAATTGGAAAGTACATCCTTGATTGACTGGCCAAGTTTAGGCCAAGGTGGCTAGTTCAAACAAGAGGATTGATGGTATAGGGCGGTAGGAAGTGAGACACACTGCCGACCTAAGTATGGAGGCACAAGGAAATTCCTACAAACCGTCTGATGGAAAATAAAAAGCCGAGTGGCCTCACTAGAAAAGCCGACACATCATAACCACGGAAGAGACCTGGGAACACAGTGTGAACACCATATACGAAAACAAAATCGAAGTGGTGATCACTAGGTAAGAGTGGTTGATTACTTTTGCAATCAAATCGAAGACAAGTATCTGTTGCAGATGAGACAGAAAAGAGCCCTGTTACCCATAGCTGTGAAGGCGCTCAGCATTCTGTTTTGAACCATCTTAGGAGACTTGAGAAAAATCCGGGAAAAATTAGCAGACTTTATGAGAAAGCAGGAGACATTAGTTCATGTGGTTGATGCGAGTGTGTCTATGGTAAACGTTACAAGATTGGAAGTATCCTGGAATAGAGGAAGTCTGAATTGGCTGATTTCCCAGGTACGCACCCTCTGAAGGGAGGTACATAACACTATCAAGGCTATGGGTGAAGATATCCATACACTGGGGAGAATTGTACAACAGTATTTGCAGTTATTGGCAGTAATCCGATGGGTAAGTTGAACTGGCTAGTTTCTAAGAAGGTTGATGGAGCACGTCAAGGCACAGTTGGTTATGTTATCATTGGGGCATTTATCACTGAGCATGGTGTCCCCTCAACGACTGAAGGAAGTCTTGTTAGAGATAGAAAATATTACTCAACCAATAAACTGTGGAAGTACTACAGGTCTTGGGGTGCGTGACATTACTGAAAGAAAACACAGTGTTTGTGTTGGTGTCTGTTCCTCAGGTAGATAGGTGTGTAACGTTTGAGATCTATTATGCTATCAATTTGCCCATTCCTTACCCTCAGACTGACCAGAAGTTAGTTGCAGTGACCAGGTATAAGCTCAAGGCAAAGTTCAAACCTTCATTAGGCATGAACACAGTTTATGTTATTGATAAAGAATGATGCAAAGAAGAGTGAGACAGCTGCACTAGGAAACTGCGTGTTAATAAGCTCAATCTATGTGGAAGGTAACCACAAGTTATGTGTGCTTGACCTGTTCAAGAAGGACGAGACGAGGATGCAGAGAAATTGTTAGGTGGTACTCCACAACAATGTTGTATTGCCATTGGCAATGAGTGTCGTGGATAGGATATGGGAGGACGACAGAATTGTCACAAGGTCGATAATGCCATTGATGTAAGGGATAGAATTGTCAATAGGATGTGCAGTCTTTAGGGGGCTATGATTTCTCTTCCCCCTTAATATCAGGTTCACTAGAGGTATGTGGCGAGGGTTTCCTTCCTTAGATTGCTGAGGAGTTGTATCAAGCTGTGGAAGACATTAATCAAAAAAAAAAATTTTCTGTGTCACATTAGAAAAGATGCCAGAGCTGTTCAAGCCAGCAGGGAAGGTAAACCATAAGCGATTGAAAAGGCTAATGAAGGTAAACCTTAAGTGATTGAAAAGGCTAATAAAGGTACACCTTAAGCGATTGAAAAGGCTAATAAAAATAAACCTTAAGCGATTCAAAAGGCTAATAAAGGTAAACCTAAAGCAATTGAAAAAGCTAATAAAAGAAAACCATAAGCGATTGAAAAAGCTAATAAAGGTAAACCTAAAGCGATTGAATAGGCTAATGAAGGTAAACCAGAAGCAGTTGAAAAGGCTAATAAAAGTAAACCTTAAGCGATTGAAAAGGTCAATAAAAGTAAACCTTAAGCGATTGAAAAGGCTAATAAAGGTAAACCTTAAGCGATTGAAAAGGCTAATAAAGGTAAACCTTAAGCGATTGAAAAGGCTAATAAAGTTAAACCTTAAGCGATTAGAAAAGGCTAATAAAGGTAAACCTTAAGCAATTGAAACAGCTAATAACGGTAAACCTTAAGCGATTGAAAAGGCTAATAAAGGTAAACCTTAAGCGATTGAAAAGGCTAATAAAGGTAAACCTTAAGCGATTGAAAAGGCTAATAAAGGTAAACCTTAAGCGATTGAAAAGGCTAATAAAGGTAAACCTTAAGCGATTGAAAAGGCTAATAAAGGTAAACCTTAAACGATTGAAAAGGCTAATAAAGGTAAACCTTAAACGATTGAAAAAGCTAATAAAGGTAAACCTTAAGCGATTGAAAAGGCTAATAAAAGTTAAAACTTAAGCAATTGAAAAGGCTAATAAAGGTAAAACTTAAGCAATTGAAAAGGCTAATAAAGGTAAACCTAAAGCGATTAAAAAGGCTAATAAAGGTAAACCTTAAGCGATTGAAAAGGCTAATAAAGGTAAACCTTAAACGATTGAAAAGGCTAATAAAGGTAAACCTTACACGATTGAAAAGGCTAATAAAGGTAAACCTTAAGCGATTGAAAAGGCTAATAAAGGTAAACCTTAAGCGATTGAAAAGGCTAATAAAACGTAAACCTTAAGCAATTGAAAAGGCTAATAAAGGTAAACCTTAAGCAATTGAAAAGGCTAATAAAGGTAAACCTTAAGCGATTGAAAAGGCTAATAAAGGTAAACCTTAAGCAATTGAAAAGGCTAATAAAAGTTAACCTTAAGCGATTGAAAAGGCTAATAAAGGTAAACCTTAAGCGATTGAAAAGGCTAATTAAAGGTAAACCTTAAGCAATTGAAAAGGCTAATAAAGGTAAACCTTAAGCGATTGAAAAGGCTAATAAAGGTAAACCTTAAGCGATTGAAAAGGCTAATAAAGGTAAACCTTAAACGATTGAAAAGGCTAATAAAGGTAAACCTTACACGATTGAAAAGGCTAATAAAGGTAAACCTTAAGCGATTGAAAAGGCTAATAAAAGTTAACCTTAAGCAATTGAAAAGGCTAATAAAGGTAAAACTTAAGCAATTGAAAAGGCTAATAAAGGTAAACCTTAAGCGATTGAAAAGGCTAATAAAGGAAAACTTTAAGCGATTGAAAAGGCTAATAAAGGTAAACCTTAATCGATTGAAAAGGCTAATAAAGGTAAACCTTAAACGATTGAAAAGGCTAATAAAGGTAAACCTTAAGCAATTCAAAAGGCTAATAAAGGTAAACCTTAAGCGATTGAAAAGGCTAATAAAGGTAAACCTTAAGCGATTGAAAAGGCTAATAAAGGTAAACCTTAAGCAATTCAAAAGGCTAATAAAGGTAAACCTTAAGCGATTGAAAAGGCTAATAAAGGTAAACCTTAAGCGATTGAAAAGGATAATAAAAGTAAACCTTAAGCAATTGAAAAGGCTAATAAAGGTAAACCTTAAGCAATTGAAAAGGCTAATAAAAGTTAACCTTAAGCAATTCAAAAGGCTAATAAAGGTAAACCTTAAGCGATTGAAAAGGCTAATAAAGGTAAAACTTAAGCAATTGAAAAGGCTAATAAAGGTAAACCTTAAGCAATTGAAAAGGTTAATAAAGGTAAACCTTAAGCGATTGAAAAGGCTAATAAAGGTAAACCTTAAGCGATTGAAAAGGCTAATAAAGGTAAATCTTAAGCAATTGAAAAGGCTAATAAAGGTAAACCTTAAGCGATTGAAAAGGCTAATAAAGGTAAAACTTAAGCGATTGAAAAGGCTAATAAAGGTAAACCTTAAGCGATTGAAAAGGCTAATAAAGGTAAATCTTAAGCGATTGAAAAGGCTAATAAAGGTAAATCTTAAGCAATTGAAAAGGCTAATAAAGGTAAACCTTAAGCAATTGAAAAGTCTAATAAAAGTTAACCTTAAGCGATTGAAAAGGCTAATAAAGGTAAACCTTAAGCAATTGAAAAAGCTAATAAAGGTAAACCTTAAGCAATTGAAAAGGCTAATAAAGGTAAAACTTAAGCAATTGAAAAGGCTAATAAAGGTAAACCTTAAGCAATTGAAAAGGCTAATAAAGGTAAAACTTAAGCAATTGAAAAAGCTAATAAAGGTAAACCTTAAGCAATTGAAAAGACTAATAAAGGTAAACCTTAAGCAATTGAAAAGACTAATAAAGGTAAACCTTAAGTGATTGAAAAGGCTAATACTAAAACAGTGAGTAAGGTAGATGGTATTATGGTCAGTAGTATCAGTAGTAATAGCGTCAATAATGGTTTTTTTGACAGTGTGCGCTGAAAAGGATTATGCATATATGAGACTGACGAGAGAGAACTGGAATACCTACATGGGATGCTGGTAGAACTTTCAGGCGAGAGCAAGGTAAACGTTCACCTGAGAGGAAGAGACTTAGCGAAGTCACCAAAGTGGTGAAGCCCACTGTAGGTCAAGGACAGATTGTTGGACAGAAAGGTGCAGGGTCAGAATATGGTAGAAGTAATTTAATGGGGCGTTTTGTGCCCCCTGTGAAAGAAGCCTAGTTGATCCTTGTAACCATTCCTCTGACAAACCCAAAAGAAAACGAGCGAGTTTGATTACTAAAAACTGAAGGAAAAGCTATAGTGATTGCTTTTGAATGTTGTATTTTATTAACTCATTTTCTTCAGAGTTTTTGTCTGTGCTTTTGGATGATGGGTTTCATGGTTGCAAATAACAAGTACTTAATGTAGAAGAAAGTATGGCAATCTGTCGGGGAGTGGGGGGGGGCTACGAATAAATTGAGCTGATTAAATATACTAGTCTATACTTGGAGCAATTTACCCAGACACAGAAAATTCACAATTATCTGATTGAGTTAAAATGTTTGGAGGATATAATGTAAATTGTTTTGTCTATGAACAGGAAAAACTGTGAAAGCAGGAAATGAGAACTACAGAAGTTCAGCATATTTTCAAAATAATAGAAGAAGAAGAAGAAGAAGAAGAAGAAGAACAACAACAACAACAACAACAAGAAATAGTAGAAAGCGATTGTGGCTCTTGTATAGATCGGGTACACGGCGAAATTTATTTTAGAAGAGTTCCAATGGTGTAAGGGGCAGATAACTCTTTTTTTAGTACGCAATGTCTCTGAAAATGGGAAATATCCATTTCTTAAATAAGAAGTCATGCAAATTCAATTAATAGAACATTTTTCGAAGAAATAACAATTTGAGAAAATCAACAGTATATTGATAGAACATTTATTGAAGAAAATAGAATTTGGAAAAAATCAACAGTATATTTGTTCATTTCAAAACCAGCAAAACGAACAGTCCTATTGTTTGGATTAACAGATTTTTTGATTTTTTCATAGTTTAAAAGATTAAATTATCGCAGATATTTTTTTATTATTGGGATTAATGTGGCTGCATCTCTGGACGGGACCGTCGCTAAAAAAAAAACGATTTAGTGTCCTTTTCATAGCCACCAAAAACCCAAAGTTGTCGTGGAATACGGCCGGTATTATATTTACGGCGTGAAATTATGTACTAAAAAAAAGAGAATTGTCTGCCCCTTCTTACACTATTAGGACTCCTCTAAAATAAATTTCGGTTGTGTACTCGATCTATACAAGATTTTTTTATGGAGTTAGGACTATTTACCAAATGTTAGAAGAAGAAGAAGTTGATTGACGTTTTTTTTTTTCATCTGAAAACTCGTACAAATCAGAAATCTGCGAAAGTTAAAAACACTAGCGAAAGGATCGGGTTTTTCAAATATTCATCTCCACAATTTGTCGCTGTATGCCTCGCCAAATTCCGTAATTTGTCCGCGAAACAAGAGAATCTCCGTTGAATTCTAAGATGATTATTCTGCATTTGTAATCTATTTTTAGTCGCATTTCATTTTGTGGTTGGGTGAGGGGGCCGAAAATACCCTGACATCTATTTCAAGTTACTTCAACTTTTCGGTAAATTTATAGAAGTGCACCCCTCGTATTTCGCCGCCTAAAAAAAAAAGTTTCGGCACTTCTGTAGTATATATGAAGCAGCAGATTTTCTGTCCTTCTACTGAAAATAAAGGGAGGTAATTCAACCGGAAGTGATTTTTTTACAACATAAAAAAAAAATGCAAGACTGATTTGTTTTTTGGGTAACAATTAACAATTTTTTTTTTTTATTATATGAAGTAAAAAAATTTTAAATAAAAAACCCTAACCCTAACCCCTAACCCTAAACCCTAAGAAATCAGGCGGTGTGCCTGTAAAAATCTATTGTTTTTTTGCGGCTGGTTCAGCGGCATTGGTAATTTAACCAATGTCTCGAAGATTAATCTCATTTAACGTCATTTTCTAAATACTAAATTCTACTTCTGGTGAATTCTGAATGAATGGTACTTGGAGAAAAAAAACGGAACTCTTCAATTTCGATTTCTTAATCGGCAGCTGCTTCATATATACTACAGAAGTGCCAAAGTTTCTACTTTTTTGGGAAAATTACATGTAAACACCCTCAACAAATATCCGCTATGAAAAAAAAATTATTAAAATTTTTATTATTTTAGATTTTAGGAGGGGGGATCACTTTCCTATATAAGTTATACGTAAAGTGAGCCCCCATTTCTTGGCCACGGAAATCTCACCCATCACATTTTTCCCTCTAAATAAGGTAAAAATAAATAAAAATTCTACTTTTTTGGGCAAATTACATGTAAACAGCCATAACAAATATCCTCTATGAAAAAAAATTATTAAAATTTTTATTATTTTAGATTTTAGGAGGGTGGGGGATCACTTTCCTATATAAGTTATACGTAACTTGATTTGAATGACTAAAGTGGGAATTTTTACTCCAATTATTATGAAACAATAACACAAAAACCGCTAATTTATGTCTCGACGCTATGTTAAAATTGAAAACACAAAATCGCCATATTTGATCAAGTGATATCTCGATACAAGTTTTAAATCGAACTAAAAAGCGCTTTTAAATAAGTTAAAACACAAATAAACTTATCCAGGTAGAGAAGAGTAACTTATTTTGCCTTTGGGGTCATTTATTTGTTGCCTTTTTTTTAAAAACCTTTTTTCGTTCTGTTGTCGTTATCAAATGCCCCCCCCACCCCCCAAAAAAAACTGTTTTTATTTCAAAAAATAAATTACAAGACAATTATTTAAATTTACAAAAATATACGGTTATAATAACGATTAGGTACTGAACTTCAGTTCCGGTTGCTGCTTCGCAGACGGGAAAACGGTGTCAATGCAGAAAGTATCCCCCATTATAATTCACATAAAAAAAATCAAACGTTTTTAATTGAATTTTTACGGTATCTTTTGTTTACTAAATTGTTACGTGAAAGTATAGAATAGTTAACAATGCCACCCCTCCCAATGTTAAGAATGGCTTTCCAAATAATAACGTTAGTATTTCAGCACGGTTCCTAAACTGCAGAAGTGCAGTGTTTTTTTAGAAATACTTAAATAAATCGGAAATGTAGTTTTTTCGTTTTACAAAAACAGTTTATAATGAATAATATTAAAAATAGCAAACGAGTTTCACCATGACTTCACGTTATCTGAGAGGAAGGGATATTTTCTGCATTTACATCGGCTTTCCGTCTGCGAAGCAGCAACCGGAACTGAATTTCAGTACTTAATCTTTACTATTACCAAATAAACAAAGTATGTTCGTATATAAATTCTTCTTAAATAAAATTTTGACTACTGTCAATCATAAAAATACAAAATGATTGTATTGAACCGGAAATTAAAACCCAATTCATTAGAAAAGAAACGCAAAAACAAAATAAATTACAATTATTTAAATGTACAAAAATATAAATAATTTGACGACTGTCGATCATAAAAATACAAAATAATTTTATTAATTAGACATCAGATTCAATTTTTGTCGCAAATCTAAAGTTTCCCTTTTGGGGAAATTTAGACCCGCACCCTATCCAATAAAACCCTGTTAAAAGCCGACCTTTTGTCTAACTTACCCTAATAAAATACGACCCTTTGTCCGATCTAGTGTAAATAGGGGCATTCCATTTTTACATTACTAACTTTTTTTTTTTTCAAAATAACAATAAATATTATTTTAAAAAAATAAATCCAATGGCATAAATTAAAATAGATTCGATAAAAATTCGATTTAACGTATCATCATATATGCTTTAATGATAAGAAAACAAATAAATAAAAAACTACTTACTGGGAGGAAAGAAACGTATATGTTGTTCGTTCGTAGAAAAATACGTCTTGTATATAGCGATGCCTACACAGCCGCTGCTAACGTTTACCTGACTGTGTATATGGATGACCAAAACTGACAAAAAACACAAACTTTTATTTTTATTCCTTTTTTATTGTACGTGATATTTGTGAATAACTCATTCACCTTCTTTAGCATTAAGCATGAATTTCATTCGGTCTAGAATCCCGAAACTGTAATCATTAGTTTTTATTTTTATTTTTTATAGATATACTTTATTTCATTTAAGAAAATAAAAGTAACAATTGTGTTATGACAATATTGTAATAATATCTAACTATGTAACGTTAAAGTAATATATTTAAAATGTCGAAATCTCTATATATAAAACTCTCGTGTGTTTGTGTATGTGTGTCTCGCTTAACTATTACTTATACATTTATTTATTATTAATCATTTTTAATTGAAATTTAAAATGAAATTGTGTAAAAATACTAAAGCGAACTTAAATAAATCTATTAAAAACAAAGCATGTTCATTTCGGCTCGTGCCGTGTGCGTTTACGTGTAAGTGTGTGTAAATGGGATAAGCATTGTAGATGTGCGTGCATATTAGTGTGCCTGTTTGTGAGTGAGAGAGTACTTGTTTAGAATAAAAGTGACAAACTCTCATTCTAACATTTTATAAAAACTTTATTGAGTCTTTCTCGTTAGTACGTGAACAAAAGGGAAAGGGGTTAGTATGTCCATAAGTATGGACGAAGGCAAAAGTAAAGGAAGTCCATTACTTTAATTTCTCATGAGTAGGGAAGAGAGAATAGTTCATAACATAGAATGTTTGTACACCGGCTACAGTGTCAGGACGCGTCCATGTGTGTATGTAAGTATGTGTGTCTGTACACCGGTGTGAAAGTCAGTTCACATGTAACCAATTATGTGTGTGTGTGTTATATCAAGTCCACGCGTATGAGGCAGTAGCCATTTTGGTGTCTTGTCAAAGTCAAACCCAGGGCCAAAGGCCCGGGAAAATGTGTGTTGCGTCCCCAGAGAGGGGGGGCGTGTGTTTGGCAGTGCCAAAGAATAAAAGTGAGAGAAGTGTCGTCTCGTGCCACAGAAGAAAAAGAGGGCGGCCGGATGGCGGTTAAGTGTCTATATAATGATGCTAGCAATCCGAGATTCGCCTAAATCAAGGCCACTGATTGGTCAAGCCAAGGAGGAAGTAGTTTGGCTGAACCAATCAGCAGGCAGCTAAGAAGTCATTGATGTTTAAACAACATGGCGGCTTGTAGGAAACTGCTACACTTGTACGAACTGTGTACATGACTTTGGTTAGCAGAGTGTCTATGCTGTCGCTATATTTAGTAGTTTATGTGTGTCTGTCGTTGTGTCTTAAAAGGCATAGGCAAGAATGTGTCGTTTGCATGTGGGGTGTCTCTGAAAGAAAACAAGAAAGAGAAAGAAAAACGCTGTTGATGTTTTTATAGCAGTGGTGTCTATTTCTGTACTGTGATTGGTTGAAAAAAAACTGCTGATTTGAGCTTTGTTCAATCGAGAGTCAATATGTAAACATTCGCTGGCTGCTGCTGCTGCTTCCAACATACATAGCCTATAGAAACTATACAGTATAATTGCTGAATTTTCGAGCCAATTACATTTGATTTGGGCCTACAATTATATATCTATGTATATAAATGTATGACAATGTGCCGGGGGGGGGGGGCTACGAAGAAATTGAAGTGATTAAATAGTTGGACCAATTCACACAGAAAAAGAGAATTATCAATTTACAATTAACTTGACTCGAGGGGAAAATTTGGGGGGAAATATAACACAAATGGTTTTGTCTATAGAACTGACAAAACTGTGAAAGCAGGAAACGACAGCTGCAGAGGTTAGCTGGAGTAAGGTATAACATGAATGTCAACAATATATGGTTGTAGTCTCAGCCAGCTCCCTGGGAACTGACGAGTAAAATTCAAACTGAGACTAGGGAGAGGCAATCATAGTGCGTATTAGCCAGAACATAAAGACTTGACTTATGTGTAGCCGATGGACCCTGCTTCTGTATAAACGTGAATGTACATAGATAATTTAACAGTAGTTGAGTTTTGAGCTGACAAAGTTTAGAGTGAGTTTGCAGAAGTTAAAAGTTAAGGCAGTCAGATAAGCTGTGTAGCACCCAGCTCCCTATATTCTCATGTTACAGTCATAGCATGAATAACGATTGGCATAACGATTACTCCTGCTGCAGAAGTAAATAATCGTAAATTGAACTAATTGAAGAGTTTCACCTAGCAACAAGAACCCCAATCAACACCCTTCATTCAAGCTTCCTGTGAATATGAGAATATATTTTTTACCAGAAATACAAGACAAGCGCCTTGTTGTGTTTCTTTGAGTTGACTGTGTTAAAAACTTATATATTTTTATTTATTTATTTTCCCTTATAAGCCACCCCGTCCGGTCGGTGATTCCCGGAAAGCGGCGAGACATACTACATGATTAGACAAACACAACGTGGCGCATGAAGTGTGATCTTGTAAACATAATGGCAAGATCGTTTATTGATGTCACCGTCACGGCCAATTGAACAGCTGCGATGGCATCTAACCCCACGAGGATAGCTGAGACCTGAATGAGAACACAACAGTATCTGGGTTATTATAAATGTAAGTATGTGGATGTTTATATTTTTATTGTATAGGATTTACTCTTAAACTAATTAACCGATCATTATGAATTTTGGAACACAGCTACTAGACGTAATGATTAATAATGTAGACTCAATTTAGTTTAATGCAAAGGGTGCAAAGAGGGAGTGGAAGATATTCGTGAAAATTCAGATCCATCCGGTGTTCATGATATTTTAACAATAGGTAATAATAAACATTCCCAACATTTAAGTATCTTTGTAGAATTTGACAGGGTTTAGGGTGAGCATATTAGGGGCAAAACCTCCCATTTTAAATTCAAATATTTCAGATTTGCATTCACTTTGATCCATAGTAATTAAAAATAAATAAGAAAGATTTCCTAAATTTCAAGGCACCTTCAGCTTAAGCCTAAAATTTTAGACACTTTCTAGAATAAAAATCACTGTAATGGATTTTGATGAAAATTAGAATAGGGATTGTAGACATGATGTTTAATTTTAATACCTAAAAATCCTTCAAAACGGTTCTGTGCAGGGAATTAATTTTAATCTGTCCTAGGGCGGGTATTGTTCTGATGTAGCAGACTGAAATAGGATCTATTTCTTCTCGTCCCCTGTGAGCAAATTGGTCATACACTGACCAATCGGCTTGCAGGGCGTATTGATATCAACTGTCCCCTTATGGACTATTTTATACCACCTGGTCAGTTGAAGAATTCAGCAGAGAGAAATCGGCCAGCAACGAAGAAACATCTCTGTCCTGCCTTTCCCCTGCATCGTTCCAGCAGCAGCCATCTCTACTGGGAATATATTTGCTGACGACCCGGCAGCTTCTTTTCTTCACTGGGACACAGTTCCAACCCTCTGTTAAATAAACCCTTTTTTGTTGCCTGTTACTCGGTTGTTGTTCGTTCAATTCATTTCGTGCGATAAATGTAAGGAAGGGACCAACACCCGCTTCAATTACACTACTATGTATATAAAGTTGTAGTTCCTGTCATTTTGTTTGTTTTTTATTCACAAATTCCTCATAGAATTTTAGAGATACATTCCTCCATAACCATATTTATTCTGAAACTACATTACTCAACGTAGTGGGATAAGTATATTTCATTTTGATCAATGGTTGAAAAACATTGTTGTGAGGTCTATGCACACGCTTAACATCCATGAAACGGAGATAGAACATTTTATTTTATTTATTTATTTATAACTTGAAAATTGTAGAAATTAAAAAAAAATAAGAATAGAAATGTCAATAAAAGGTTCAGGGCGAGGAGCAAACGTGCACAAGGGGTCATCATTGATCCCAGAACATTTATGAGTGCTCTTCTGGTGTGAATATATTCTTGAGCCGCTACAAATGAGTTCACTGCATCCCAATTCCAGCAACGAATACTAAAAATATATAGGTCAACGACAAACTTTATGTCTGCCTTAACCGTTCAGTAGTATTTGAGTGAGCATTGGAAAAATATTTTGTGTGGTGTGATTGTGAAAATTTACATTTTATTATTGGCCTATTTAACACGATATCAACACGATTTTTTATTGCTGTGTGAATGTAAAGAAACACGAAACGCATATCAACCTTTTTTATCAATTGACTTTCATCAAATGGACAGGTTGGGCGTTTTATTGATACATGTAAGAAAGAAAGTACATTTAAAAATATGTAAAAACATATAAACACACGGTTTTTTCATGGCGTTGTAAATGTAAACAAATACAACAACATCTAAATCTTTCCATCAATTTAGTAGTAAAAAGAGTTACTTAGATTGTATATTAATTAAACAGACAGGTTGGGCTTTTTCTGAATACTTTAAGAAAGTACTCTCAAAACTGAATACTGAAATCGAATATTAAAATCGTGCAGGTCAAGTACCCATTCCATGTCTAAATTCACTGTTTATTATTATTTGAGTGGGCACGTGATAAATAATGGGCACGGTTTTTATGTGTGTAATTATGAAGATGCACATATAATTAGACTACCCACCCGAACATTTGTCCTATTGAATAATAACCCATTTTTTCGTGTCGGTGTGGTTGTAAAAGAAAAAAGATATCACAATTGTTTTATAAATTTATTTATAACATGTTAACTAAATTGTATAGGAAATTATAATTACTTTTCAAAATCTTTTGAAAATATAATCTTCACTTTCACTTTCTGTTTATTAATTTGTGTAAAATAAAAAATCTTATGTGTTCAGTCCTCGTCTCAACTCAACGCGATAGAAACAGGGTTTGATTTGAAATAAAATCTCTATAAAAATTGGAGAGTATATACTAAAGACTAATATTTGCTCTATTTTGTAACTCATTTAAAGGCTGATCTCAGCAAAACTTGATTCACATACAACTGAATATAGTTCCTCTCTTGTTGATGTCTATTAGTCTGTTCTAGATTAAATGTTTTATTGCAAGTATGTCAATCAAAAACTTTGAAAATAATAGTCTAACTCATGTCTTCACGTTTATTATGATGATGATGATGATGATGATGATGATGATGATGATGATGATGATGATGATGATGATGATGTATCGATAATTCAACAGAATTGATAAACTGTAAACTCGAAATACGAATAGAGAACACTTTTGAAGATATTATTGTAAATAAGAATTGAAGTTTAGACATAAAACTTGAGCTGTCAATAACATCAAGAAATTATTTAGAGAAACAACTATTACAGAATTGAAGTGATTCACTGTTTAAATAGGAAGGCTCAAATCCTGTTCTTGTTGTGGTGGTGGTGGTGGTGGTGGTGGTGGTGGTGGTGGTGGTGGTGGTGGTGGTGGTGGTGATCATGATGATGATGATGATGAATTATAGGAAGCAGTGGTTAATAATATAAACTGAGAACTTTCTAAAAATGTCAGTGTTTAATCAGTGACCTTATTTCCCCATACGAAAGCAAAAAACAAAGTCAAGAAAATGTGAAACTCTATTACAGATGAACGTAATAAAATCCTAAAATTATTATAGCGAAGTTCATGGTATATCTCTAATGTTACTGTAGTTAAGCTTCAAGTATTGTTACATGAAGTTTTACATCGTCCCACATGTTCCCTTAATATTTCACCAACAGACTTCCACTAGGAAAATAAAAAGTGTCCATTCGATCTACACATTTAATAACGAAAATTCTATTTCAAAATTAAACATGACAGACTAATGAAAATGCTATTTACAAATCAAGCATGACAGACCAATGAAAAATGCTATTTAAAAAATAAACATGAGATGCAAATGAAAATGCAATTTCAAAATTAAGCATGACAGACCAATTTATTCATTCAATGAAAATGCTATTTTAAAATTAAACCTGAGAAACTTATGAAAAGTCTATGTCAAAATTAAACATGACAGACTAATGAAAATGCTATTTAAAAATCAAACATGACAGACCAATGAAAAATGCTATTTCAAAATTAAGCATGACAGACCAATTTATTCATTCAATGAAAATGCTATTTTAAAATTAAACCTGAGAAACTTATGAAAAGTCTATTTCAAAATTAAACATGACAGACCAATGAAAAATGCTATTTCGAAATTAAACATGAGATGCTAATGAAAATACTATTTCAAAATTTAACATAACAGACTAATGAAAATACTATTTAAAAATCAAGCAGAACAAACCAATGAAAATGCTATTTCCAAAATTCAGCATGACAGACGAACAAAAATGAATGAGCTGTTACATATAAGATCTATGTGAAATATCGGAATGTTACACCTTGCATTTATATGGCTTCTCATTTTATTTTGGATCAGTTTGTTCATAGAAGACAAGGAACATCCCTTGATGCTTACACTTGATTGTTGAGTGACATTTACCCGAATACCGTTTCTCATTCTTCCACAGAATGTATGTATCTACCTCCCAAAAAGTAAAATGTGACACAAGGTAGGAAAGTAAGATTTGATAAGTCAGCACCCTAGAGGAAGAGCACCTGCCTTAATAAGCTTCTAGTTTTTAGTTGTACTCTACATCCGAAATAGAAGTCTTACATCAAATCAATTGCTAAGGTTGCCTAAAAAATAGTTGAATCGTTTTATTGTGCAGAATGTAGTAGATTCCTCATGGAATCTTCTACCTATGTAAGCGTCAGATATGTCATAAGATGGAGTCTTGATGCCACATTTGCAGATGTGCCAGGCAAAGCATCCTTTTTGCTTAAGAGAGTACAAAAGAGTTTCTACAATCTTTCAAGTTATTATCTCTTCTTACCAATACAACTAATTTCTAACAGAAATGACTTTGCCAGTCTTTCTCTAATCTATCGTCATTTTCATAATACGTGCTCGACTCTTATCTCGTTTAGTTACCACCACCGCAAAGAATGTTAGTTATTTCCTCTGTGTTTTAAAAAGCAAACAGAACATCCATGAATAGTGTATTTCCAAGAAATTCTCATCTGTAGAACAAAATACCATACAACGGCTTCCCTGAATACAACGTGGTCGTCTTCAAGTCCAATGTCAATCAATAGATAGTAATCGAGTTGTTTGAACATATGAATTTTTAATTTATAATTCCATGAAAATTTGAAACGCAAATGTATGTTTCTCATATGAGTGTGTTTTCATGTGTCTCTTCATATTTGCAGACTCGCATACTTTGTATTTATTTGTGTTTTTTACTCATGTTTTTATTTTTTTCATTTGTCTTTTCATTAGCATAAAGATCGAGCAATTTTTAAATGCCAGACAATCGCCTGCTATTTAGAAAGTCTAACGGATTTTGGTAGTTACTGGATCAATTGAGGTGTGTGTTACCATACGTAGTATAATATATCCCCATATACACACACTATATATATATATATATATATATATATATATGTATATATGTACATATATATGTATATATATTTTTTTTCAATACTCTTCATATATATACATATATATATATATATATATATATATATATATATATATATATATATATATATATATATAAAAGCTATTTAATTTTGACAAGTTTAAACCTTAAAATAAAAGTCATTTAATTATCATATTGCTTCATATTTATTTGTAACAGAAATCACATGTTACCATACGTAGTATAATATATCCTCATATACACACATATATATATATATATATATATATATATATATATATATATATATATAAAGAGTCTATTGGGTTTTTATATATCCTCACACATACACACACTTATATATATAGATATATATATATACATATATATATATATATGCATACATATATATATATATATATATATGTAAGAGTCTATTGGGTGTGTATACATCCCACACACACACATATATATATATATATATATGTACATGTATATGTATATATATATATATATTTTCAATACTCTTCATATATATACATATATATATTCAATACTCATATATATACATGCATACATATATATATATAAAAGCTATTTAATTTTGACAAGTTTAAACCTTAAAATAAAAGTTATATGTACATATATATGTATATATTTTTTTTTTCAATACTCTTCATATATATACATATATATATATATTCAATAGTCATATATATATACATGCATACACATATATATATATATATATATATATATATATATATATATATATATATATATATATATATATATATATAAGCTATTTAATTTTGACAAGTTTAAACCTTAAAATAAAAGTCATTTAATTATTATATTGCTTCATATATATTTGTAACAGAAATCACATGTCCCAAGTAGTTAAATTCATTAATTAATTTTTTTATCCATCATAAATTTCAAAGTTGTATTAGTTTTGTTCTAGCAGTTCAGTTTCAAATCTTTTTTTACCTCTTTTAGATGAAATAATACTTGTAAGTCAACGCGAATATTCCCCAAATCTCAGTGTACTTTCAAAGGGTTTTAGAGGGCATAATATGGGCAAAACCTCCCATTTAATTTTTTTAATTAGCATTAAATTTATCCATATTCATTAGACACTAATTAAGCAATATTCTTGAATTGCAATTTCTTATTAAATTTGAGACATTTTCAAGAATCGAAATCAAGTAATGGATTAAGGATTCGAAACATAAGGTTTAGTAAAATCTTTGTAAGAGGCGTAAACATAGCACAAAATTGTTCATTTTACACATCTTCAAACGGGTATTCTTCTGGTATATATGTACAAATACATATTAACTTTTTCAGCTATTATGGCGTAATAAATTTAGTATAGCTCAACTCCAATAATGGTATATACAAAACATATTTTGAACCAGTCCGAAGAAACCGTCTTTGTCGATGTACTCCTCAGATATCTCAAGAAAGTGAGTTGCACGTTTTTCTTTTGACAACTGTTTAAGCCTCCTATTTCTGAACGTTTCTAGTGTGTTTTATCATATGCTTTTTTAAATTTGACTTGTCGGAAAATTTGAAAGTACACACTTCACATGAATACGGTTTTTTACCAGTGTGTGTGAACATATGAGCTTTCAAACTATTTGTGCGGGAAAATGCCGAACCACACACTCTACATGAATAAGGTTTTTCCCCAGTGTGTTTGAACATATGAATTTTTAAATCTGATTTTCTGGAAAATGCTGAAACACACACTTCACATGAATAAGGTTTTTCACCAGTGTGTGTGAACATATGATTTTTTAAATGTGATGTTTGCGAAAATGCTGAACCACACACTTCACATGAATAAGGTTTTTCCCCAGTGTGTTTGAACATATGAATTTTTAAATCTGATTTTCTGGAAAATGCTGAAACACACGCTTCACATGAATAAGGTTTTTCACCAGTGTGTGTGAACATATGACTTTTTAAACTTGATGTTGTAGTAAATGCTGAACCACACACTTCACATGAATAAGGTTTTTCACCAGTGTGTTTGAACATATGACATTTTAACTGTGATTTGTGGGGAAATGTTGAACAACACACTTCACATTTATATGGTTTCTCACCTGAGTGTGTTTTCATGTGGCTCTGTAAATATGCATTGCTTGCATAGGAAGAATCGCACACTTCACATTTATATGGTTTTTCACCAGTGTGTTTTAACATATGCAACTTCAAACTTGAACTCTGTGAATATGCTGAACTACACACTTTACAGGAATAAGGTTTGTCACCAGTGTGTGTGAACATATGACTTTTTAAACTTGATGTTGTAGTAAATGCTGAACCACATATTTCACATGAAAAAGGTTTTTCACCAGTGTGTTTGAACATATGACTTCTTAACTGTGATTTGTGAGAAAATGCTGAACAACAGACTTCACATGAATAAGGTTTCTCACCAGTGTGTGTGAACATATGTGTCCTTACATATGATTTTGTGGAAAATGCTGAACCACACACTAAACATGAATATGGTTTTTCACCAGTGTGTGTAAACATATGACTTTGTAAATGTGATTTTCTCGAAAATACTGAACCACACACTTCACATGTATATGGTTTATCCCTTAAGTGTTTTCTCGAGTGTTTGTCTAAATATGCATTGCATGAATACAGGGAATCGCACACTTCGTATATGCATGTTTTTTTACTCATTTTCTTATTTTTATTTTTTCTCTTTTTATTTAGATAAAGATGGGCAATTGTTCCAAACACCAGACATGCTATTTGGAGACTCTCACCGGGCGCTTTTTAATGGATTTTTACCGCTTAAGTGCATTCTACAATCTGTCCTTAAATATATAATCAGTATATAAATAAATCAATAAAAAGAAGTCCATTGGGTTTCCTCCATTGAAATCTGAGAATAATAATCATGTATGAATTATATTGCTTCATCAGAGTAATTTGTAACAGAAATCACATGTTATTAGAAGTAAAATGCATCAACATGAAAAATAGTTTCTTTATCGATCATTAATCTGTAAGTTCTAATGGTTTGTTAGTATTCAACCGATTCATTTCAAAACCTATTTTAGCTGCTTTTAAATGAAGTAATAATTGTAGGTCACACCAGAGTTCGCTAATTGCTGCAATGTCATTAGAATAAGAAAGATTTGATATTTTGTGTCCACAAAGAAAAAATCAGTATTTACATTTATTTTCAACTCCACAAAATATTTCAATATCTGACAGGAGCAACTTACACCCAAAACAAATTAGTTCTCAATTCACACTGTATATCAGATCAGTTAAAAGCTGATACATAATATGTATGCATTACAAGGTGGGCTATATTGTCTTGACTCTGTCAAATGGACAGTCAAATGAATGAAGAGCTCGCTGACTAAAACATAACATAATAAGAGATACGTGTGTCAGTACAAACATGATAGATGGAATTATATTAATTAATTGTATTCATGAGTTTGGTATACAGTGAATTACATCATTAGACATCTAAAGATAAATATTCCACAAATTTCAGTGTTTTCAGTATTTTAAAGGGGTTTGAGTGGCATAATATGGGTACAACCTCCTAATTGAAAATTAAAATATTTCAGGTTTGGTATTAAATTTGATCCATATTCATATAAATATAAAACAATATTCCATGAATTTCATTTTCTTATTAAGACTCTTTAAGCTTAAATTTTACACATTTTCTAGAATACAAAATCAAGTAATGAATTTTAATCAAAATGTGAATAAGGGTTCTAGTTATAAGGTTTAGCATCATTATATATTGATCTTAATGTTTGTGAGAGTACATAAAAGCAAGGCAAAACTGTTCAAGGAATTAACTTTACCCATCCCGGGATGAGTATTCTTCTGGAAAATTATATATATATATATATATATATATATATACAACATTTTTTATGTAATTTTATACCATCGAAATTTTATAAAATACAGAGTCACGCCATTTCATAAAACTTATTTTTTATTCAACAGACAATTGTTTCGGCAAAAGAATGCTGAATAAAAAATAAATTTTCTGAAATGACGTTAATCTGTCTTCTATAACATTTAAATGGTATAACATTACATAAAAAATATTGAATATAGCTCTGGTCTTACACTGTTGAGTTATTAAAATTACTGTTATAAAATTTATATCTGAATATATACAAAAAAATTCTAAATATAATTTTTTAAAATACACACACAGACACATATATATATATATTCAACAATACTTACCTGCAAGAGAAGATGCTTCCTATGTTTATATATATATATATATATATATATATATATATATATATATATATATATATATATATATATATATAGGCAGCATCTTCTCTTGCAGGCAAGTATTGTTGAATATAATAGACAACTTATGTCTGGATATCTTTTGGTAGATCCTTTCAATAGTCTGAATCAAGATCTTAGTTTCGGAGAGGAATTGGCTGATGAATTTGCCATAGTTTGGATTTGTGTCCCAAGTACTTTCAGACCCATCTAGGTCCATCTTCAGAGTAATGAGGATAATCAGGTACACACCATATGTTAGTATTATAGAATGTTTTGGTGGGAATTATGTAATAAGTACGAAATTATAGTTAGAATTATAGACATTTTAGAATATTATTACTGATATTAAAGTTAATTCTATTAATTAGGGTTTTTTGGTTTTTATATATAGGGCTTCTAATAAATGGAGTTTTTGTTTGTTATTCTAAGATTTTGGTATTTTCTACTAGGAGTTTTCTGTATTCCGATCGGGGGCTATGGCGCTAGTATCAAACAAATGCATGGTCAATCTTCAAAGTCGTTGTGGTCAAACCTATGTATACATATATATATATATACTAGACCACCCGTGACCCGTTGGGTCAGTTTGTTATATTAGCTATGGAATTCATGTATGTGCGTGACACTTGTGGAGAAAACAAAAAAACTATTTGATGAAATTAAATGTAATTGTTGAAAAAAGAATATAGATAGATTTCTATGCGTCGTTCTGTTTATTATAATTGTTTTTTTTTTAAATTACAGTTACTGAATTATAAGTGGTTGGCCATACTTATAGGTAAATATGCACTGAACAGGTACCATAATACTTATTATAGTTAAATTCAAATTTTTATATATAATCTTTTAAATGAAATTGTTAGTTGAAAGTACAGTAAAATACAGGCGATTTGAGAAAGGAAGGGGGTACAACCGGCTGTCTCGCGTACGTAACGAAAACAGAGGGAGTAGGAGTGGTGAAATCTGTGAGAGGAAAAGTGGGAGGTGGTTTCGTTCACCGCCGCTATTGATATTAATAATGATTGTTGTTGTTTTGTTTGTTTGTTTTTGTTTTTTAAAAGGGAGGAGCTTTTTTGAAACTGCGGCAGACTTTACAAAGTCCTGCCGTTGAATGTTTTTAGCCGTGGAGAAAACAAAAAAACTATTTGATGAAATTAAATGTAATTGTTTTATATTAAAAGCGATATAAACATTTCCAGAATGAAAAATTTCATGCGTTCGTTAATCAGAATAGTGATTAACGTAATTGAAATAACAGATTGAGACGATGCTATTTACGCATGCGCAACCGGATGTTGAAAACCGGAAAGCTGAAAGCTGATTGCAAACATACAAGACAATAGAGTTTTAGTAGTATATAGATATATATATATATATATATATATATATATATATATATATATATATATATATATATATATATGAAAATTATCAGGTATTTATTACTGTGCAATAGATGTGTGTTTATTAATAGAGTGTGTATGTTTAAAGTTGTTTGGCTTAAATCGAAATGTCAAGGTTTTGGTCTTGTATGAGTCAATCTTGTTCCAAATAGTTTTTTCTAAAAACGTTTTACTTAGACAAGGTTGTTTGTATTGATCGAAATTATATGTTGATGTCAGCCGAACATCTTATAAATAAATGTATGCTAGGAGAATATTTGTTCCAGAATTGTGTATAAGCAACATATATAACATTAGTTTAAACTTTAATTTTTCTTTATTTGGGTCTATGTTGCATTTTCTAAGGCACCCTAGCTAAAAGGTAAATAGGATGAATTCAGTTGTATTACTCTGTAAATAGATTTCGTATATAACTAGTCTGATATTACAGATATATAAATGTTATCAATAAAGCTTGTATATTATATATATAAATCAATGATATCAAGGTCCTATGTAAACCGATATCGAATATTGTACGAGTCTCACAAAAATGTGTCAGAAATGCATTTGACAAAGCATAGAAAAATGTTTATTAGAAATATTAAGGGATCAATTGTTAGAAGTTTTGCTACATAGTAGGCTGAGATTATTCACTGCACTAGTCTAAAAAAAAACTAGTACCACAATCTCGTGGTAAAAAGATACACACATTATAAAAAAACGTATACACACACTTTTTAAACCAGCTTTTCTATTAATAAACTGTTGCAGTTTAAAAGAAATTTGATTCCTTTTCAGAAATATCAAATAGAAATCGTTCAAAGTTTTTATATCAATAAAACCTTTTGATTTTTGTAGTGTTTTTGTGTTTGTTCATCCTAACGCATTAAAAGTGGCAATTTTTATGGGTAATCTTACTGGTTACAGACGTTGCACACATTTTCTTTGTGATAATAGTTTTTTCTGCTGTATAAAGACATTTTAAAACTATTTTTATTGAGAAAAAAGTAATGGCCGACAGCGATTAAAACAGTGAATTCAAGTTTCATTCTCAAAATTTTATAAAGTAAACTATAATTTTATTTTGGGTCCAGAAAGACAATTTAAAAGCAAGAATCATTTTCATCCAAAAATGTTTTTGCATTTCGACACACATCTCCTTCAGAAATGTGAAATTATTTTTTACCTAAAAATATTTTCAGTACAAAACTCAATCTTACAGGTGCTTGTGCAAAATAGTCATGCAAGAATTTGAGTACTTATGGAGATGCCGAAGTCGTAACTTATGTAACTACTTGACAGCTTTGCAAACAGAACGATTTTTTTCTTGTTTTTTATTTTTATTTATTGCACAGGAGAAAGAAATATTCTTTATTTATTTTTATGTTTGTTGTCTTTTCTTGTTTTTTTGTTGTTCTGTCACTCTTTGTTTTTTTTATCCGGTGAGGGGGCCACCTGAACTTAGGGTTAGCTTAGGATTAGCTTAGTGTAAGGTTTAGGGTTAGTGCTTTGTTTTGAGGGTAGAGCGAAAACTGCAAATGGAAACAGAGGCCGATAAATATGAATTAGGCATAATTACAAAATATTAGAAGGCAAATTAGATTTTTCTGAAATAAAAGAAGAAGAATTTGGGTGATGTTCTTTTATTCGACAACTGGACCAAATCAGCAATCTGCGAAAGTAAAAAATGGTCAGTTTTCCATATTTGTCTCAACATTTAATCGCTTACTACGATCCGAAAATGGCCCTCACAATACAGTGTAACGCCAACTCAGAAGGACTTGGCGCAGCATTACTACAACAAGGCAAGCCAGTAGCATATGCAAGCAGAGTGCTGACTGATACCGATCAGAGATATGTCCGAATCGGAAAGGAAATGTTGGCGATTATGTTCTCACTGGAGTAATTCCACCAATACACTTATGGCAGACGAACAGATATACACACAAATCATAAACTACTGGAAGCTATAATGAAAAAAACCTTTGCAAAAGCCCCTAAACGATTACAGGGAATGTTATTGTGGACTCAGAAGTATGACATCGACGTCGTGTACCTCAAAGGAAAACACATGTATATCGCTAACATGCTATCACGATCATACATGACAACTGAAAAGAACTATCAAGCCGAATTCGAGCTTGTCAACATGGTTAGCTTTCTACCCATCCGGGATGAAAGACTGACAGATCCGGAAAGCAACGAATTAAGATAAGGTATGTGACCAACTCAGGAAGACAATAGTACAGGGTTGGCCAACCGAGAAAATTGACCTTCCTGCCGTGCTACACCCATATTTTCAAACCCGTGATGAGATGTCAGTTCAAGATGGATTTATCTTCAAGGGCGACCGAGTACTCATTCCACTCAGTCTCCAGAGTGACATCAAACGCTCAATTCACTCCTCACACATTGGCATAGATGGATGCCTACACCGCGCCAGAGAATGTGTTTTCTGGCTGGCAATGTCATCGGAGATACGGGAATACATCTCCACTTGCGAAACCTGCTGCAAGTTCGCCACAGAGCAACCGAAAAAAACTTTGATGCCACACGATATACCTGATCGGCCATGGCAGAAAGTTGGCATTGATTTGTTTGAAAGTGAGACGGTGGAGTACCTCATAACTGTCGATTATTTCTCAAACTTCTGGGAGATCAATCGATTAGAAGACACAAAAACCTCCACCATCATCCGCAAGTTGAAGGCACACTTTGCGAGATATGGGTTCCCCTGCCAGGTGATCTCCGCACTTGGACTCCAGTGTCCCTCATCAGCTTTTAAACACGTCTCGGAGAAATAGGACTTCGAACATCTCATGGCAAGCCCCGGAAACCAGCAAGCTAATGGAAAGGCGGAATCTGCTGTGAAAAGTGCAAAACGCCTCATGCAGAAGAACAAAGAGACTGGCACCGACCAGTTCCTGGCATTACTCGACTTCAGGAATACCCCTACACAACATCTGGGAAGAAGCCCCTCGCTGCGCCTGCTGAATCGCCACACACGCTCACTTCTGCCCATGAGCAGCAACCTGCTGAAACCCAGGCTCACAAACCAGGGGGAAAAGGATAAAATGCTCCTCGAGTGTAAGCAATTCTTTCAGGCAGAGTACTACAATCGTCGTACACACAACCTATCAGCACTGACCCAAGGCGACAAAGTATGTGAAAAGGGCGTTGTGAACCAACGCCTAGATTAACGTTCCTACATGGCCGAGACACCCAGCGAAAGCTACCGACACAACAGGCGTCACCTGCGAAGGTCCCTGGAACAACCACAAATGATAGGACGCACACCCACTCGTCAGCTAGAACAACCACAGACAGCGATGGGGTACACTCCAAATATTCATTCCCCCTCTACCTCCACCGACAGGACCCTAGACACTTGCTCACCACACCAAGCAACCGACGCTAATCAGTCTTTCCAAGGCAAATCCCCAGTCAGAACCCACACACGTACTGGCAGAGGAATACGAAAGCCAGCATACCTCAAAGACTACACAGCAAGCTGGCTAAACAATGTAACTCCATAGAGTAAAGACACTCCTCATCCATAAAAGGTAGGATGTTATATTATGCTCCCCACCCATGTACGTTTGACTATAACTCCCCCATTCCCCTGTTACTCCCGGCATGCATCTGCATCCGTTTCCGGCCTGTCTCGGAATAAAGCCTGACTTCGGCCAGTATGTCTTATTTCTCTCCTACACTTGTGTTCAATGTAACAGTGCTCAAACACGCCTATTTCCCTGTCAATAATTTGGGTGACTAAAATGGGATTTTCACTCCAATTATCATTAAAAACAACACAAAAAATATATATTTAATAAATAAATTGCAAGACAATTATTTAAATGTACAAAAATATACAAAGTATGTTCGTATATAAATTCCTGAAAATACATAAATTAGCTTTTATTTAAAAATAATAATTTGACGACTGTAAAAACACAATAAGATTATTCAATTTTTTTTTCGAGTTATATTAATTGTATTAATACGAATTTAGGAGGGGTTTTTTTGTTGTTATATATGATGACTCTATTATTAAAGATTTGGGGTATCTTTTACAATAATCAACACAACGAGAACGGTCAAAGAACAAATATATAACAAATAAATGTGACCGTAGCTCATAAAACTTATTTTCCGACTTACCTATGACATTTGTTTGTATTTCTAAGTAGTTTCAATGGCTTTTTATTAGATATCAAAATGTCTCTCTATTTTTACCTTCACGGAAAGTTTGAAATTTGCCGACATTTTTTTTCACTCAGCCTCGCGTTGTTTTTTTTTACTGGGACTCATAATGAAAACGCACTTTTTCCAAAACTTTGATACATTAGTTTTGTTTTTGCGGGGGGGGGGGGCTTTTAATGTTATTTACAATATATTTTAGTTTCGATGACTTAATTAAAAGTATTAGGTTGAGAAAAAAAATGTCGGCAGCCATCTTGTCTATCCAAATTTCTAACTTTCCGTGAACGTCAAATTTAGATATCTAATAAAAAGCTATTGAAACTATGTAAAAATACAAACAAATGCCATAGGTAAGTCGGAAAATAAGTTTTATTGGCTACTGTCACATTTATTTGTTGTATATTTGTTTTTGTTTTTTGGACCCCGTTCTCCTTGTGTTGATTATTGTAAAAGATACCTAATTACATTGCATTTAATTTTTGTCCCAAATCCACCGTGCTCCTTTTTGGGGGAGGTGGAGGGCTAGACCCCTAATTTTGCCATTTCGTAAATACCGAAATTACATTTTTTATTACTAATTTAGTTTTTGCGAAATAAAAATCATTATTCTAAAATAAAAATAACTTCGATGACATACATTAAAATAGAATCGATGAAAATTTAATTTAACGAATCATCGAATATGTTTTTAGAAAACAACAACAATTTTTAAAAATCTACTTACTGGGAAGAAAGAAACTTATATGTTATTCGTTCATATAAAAATATAAATCATTCATATAACGATGCCTGCAGCGTTGCTAACGCTTTCCTCACTGTGTATATGGATGGCCAAAACTGACAAAAAACACAAACTTTTTTTATTCTACAAGATATTATTTCTGAAGAAATCATACAGCTTCCTTACTTATCTTTATCTATCTATAAAGTTGACATATTTGTTGCACCAACATTACTTACTCTGTAAATAGAAATGCTGCCTTTTAATATAAAAGGCAACATTTATATTTACAAAGTAAAAGCACCTTCCTAATACACGCATTCGTGTATATGCGAGTGCTTTCAAAAAAGAATAACTAATTTGCATTTCCTTAAAAAACAAACGGATCTTTTTAAGAAGCTCCCCGCCACTAGTGTTAAAGTTAGTCGGCCGCTAAGAATAACCTCGCTGCCAAGGGAGACAACTTTTCAGCTTGCTAAATTAACCCTTTTACCACGTGCTTGAGTGCACTTTTCCTTAAAGTTTTCTTTGCTCATGAATTTTCTAAGACTCACAACCCTGGTCAACGACAAGGAGTCTGCTGTAGTTTTTGTTGCAAAACCACGGAGTACTACATCAGCAGCGTCTCTGCAACAATGGCCATCAAATGGTTTTATCGAGCATTTGATCCAGATGGCGATGTAATTCACGTCAATATAACACCCCTTAATAATAAAACATTCTTATTTTGTTAATTTATGAAAAATTTGGCACATGTTCGTCTTTTCCCACAGTCAGTTTTTCACAACTTTTTACTGACCGGTTTTTTCTTTCTTTTTTTTCGGTGTACACTTACCTATCAGGCTGCTAGAGAATTCCGGGGAAAAAATTTCAAATATTTTACATTTTAGGAGGGGGGGATCAGTTTCCAATATTAATTCAACGTAGACTGATCCCCCTCTTTTTGACCATCTCAATTTAAAAAAAAATATTTTTCGGTGTACAATTACCTATCATGGCAGTAGAGAATTCCGGGTTTTTTTGAAAGGAATTTTTTTAAATTGAGATTTTATGACGGGGATCAGTTTTCAATGTAAATTCAACGTAGACTGACCCCCCCCCCCCCTCTTTTTGACTATCTCAAATTGTTTAAATTATTCTTCTGCTTACAATTACCTATCCTGTCGCGAGAGAATTCCGGGGGTTTTGGAAAGAAATTTTTTTAAATTGAGATTTTAAGACGTAAAAAGTTGTGAAAAACGGACTATGGTAAAAAAGACGAACAAGACTGATCCCCCGTCTTAAAATCTCAATTTTTAAAAATTTCTTTCCAAAAACCCCGGAATTCTCTCGCGACATGATAGGTAATTGTAAGCAGAAGAAGAATTTTAAAATTTTGAGATGGTCAAAAAGAGGGGGATCAGTCTACGTTGAATTTACATTGAAAACTGATCCCCGTCTTAAAATCTCAATTTTTAAAAATATCTTCCAAAAACCCCGGAATTCTCTAGCAGGTGTATTGATATCAATTGTCCCCTCATGGACTATTTTCTACTACTTGGGCAGTTGAAGAATTCAGCAGAGAGAAACCGGCCAGCAACGAAGAAACATCTCTCTCCTGCCTTTCCCCTGCATCGTTCAAGCAGCAGCCATCTCCACTGGGAACATATTTGCTGACGACCCGGCAGCCTCTTTTCTTCACCGGGACACAGTTCCAACCCTCTGTTAAATAAACCCTTTTTTGTTGCCTGTTATTCGGTTGTTGTTCATTCAATTCATTTCATGCGATAAATGTAAGGAAGGGACCAACACCCCCTTCAATTACACAGATAGCTCTTAACGATTCAGGATCACATCTTATCTAAATTTCATAAAAATAGGATATAGTATAAGCTTTAAGGGGTTATACTCTCATAGCCCTGTCAAGGTGCACTTAAAGATTCAGAAATACTTCCATCGTCTTCTCGGTAAATTTTACATGAGAATACACTTTTAGATCTTATGTAGATTCTCTAACCTTTCTTTCTATAGGGAAAACACAAAGATCAAATACACACAGACATTGAGGATTATAGAGAGAGACTAGCAGGGTATCCGGCGTTGCCCGGGTTGGAGTGGGGGATATTATCATGCGCAATATGATATTAAGTAGAGTTTACTTTAAGAGAAACGTTAATGTTGTCAGCTAGATATCTTACCCACTGCGCTATTCAGGTGGCGCACACTCTCTACTTCTGTGTTGCTGAACCTGAACTTTCGTTATGATGTAAATTTATATCCTAGGGATCATTTTAGGATAAATGTTGTCTCTTTCAGGGCTGCTACCTGTATTTCGCAATAAATAGGTCTTCCAGAGATTCTCTTTGAGTAATTATTTAGATTTTTTGTAATTAGGCCTGTTGCACTTACAATAACTAGTATAATGTTTATTTCTCTCAGAGACCATGTTGCTTTTTTACTTAATCTTGAGATTCTGATATTTGGTGATGTTTTTGCGTTCGGCTCTATTGAGGCCAAAGTCATTCGGAACGGTTACATCAATAAAAAGAGCGATTCTTCCAGGTTTGTTCCATTTAACGTCTAGTTAAATGGCCTTATTATTTATGCATCCGGTTTAATGGCCTTCTTATTTATGCATCTGGTTTAATGGCTTTCTTATTTATGCATCTGGTTTAATGGCCTTCTTATTTATGCATCTGGTTTAATGGCCTTCTTATTTATGCATCTGGTTTAATGGCCTTCTTATTTATGCACTTGGTTTCCTGGCCTTCTTATTTATGCATCTGGTTTAATGGCCTTCTTATTTATTCATCTGGTTTAATGGCCTTCTTATTTAAGCACCTGGTTTAATGGCCTTCTTATTTAAGCACCTGGTTTAATGGCCTTCTTATTTATGCATCTGTTTTAATGGCCTTCTTATTTATTCATCTGGTTTAATGGCCTTCTTATTCAAGCACCTGGTTTAATGGCCTTATTTATGCGTCTGGTTTAATGGCCTTCTTATTTATGCATCTTGTATGTCTTTGTCATAGAACCTTTCTCTTTTATGTTATTAATGAAGGTTCATGTTCAAAGATCTATCAAGCTGCATGTCTCTGCAGATATTCCAATGGAGGTATTTACATCTTTTGTTGTGGAGGGTAGTGTAGCAGTCATCTGCCAGTAGAACCTGGCATTCAGACATGATATGGCTTGGGCTCCTAATTTGTTCTCACTGGTTTTTTTTGCAATTGACTTATCTTTTTGTTTTTGCTGTTGATGGAGCATCCTACAAGATGCCAGACATTCACCCGCTATTTCAGAGACTCCAACCAAGAGACCTTTGCAGATGGATTTTTCATTTTACTTCAGTGTAAGTTCTCAAACGTCAAGAGGCCCCTTCCTGGTTAGGGTTACAATTGCTCTTTATATGAGGTAGATAGATATCCGAGTGATCTATGAAAGTTCTACTTTATCTCTTAAACGTTAAGTTAGCAGAGAAGTGAAGAACATTAACTTTCCTTAATTGACCAGTTAAATATGTTATAGTATATATTTCTTGCTCTCTTGGTCTTACCGGATTCTAGGAAAATAAACTATCTGGTCTAGTAGAGTATCCAGCTTAATAATGTCTACAGAGGCAACATAACTGGTAGAAGGTGCACAATTAAACTATATGCCAGTGTGTGTAGCCATACAGATTAGATTTTTTTCAGCTTCGAATACTATGTTATTTTGAATATTTGGTCAGTGTTTACTTCTATGGGGAAGTATATTCATTCTTTTATATATATATATATATATATATATATATATATATATATATATATATATGTTTGTGTTATAATGGAATAATTCCAGGAGGAAAATCTGGGTATTAGAGCTCAATGTAGTAAACAGAGCAAGAATAACATAAAATATAATAACACGAAATCACATGATTGTCGATGCAATAATTTATTTCAACTGTGCGTTTTTTTCAAGCATCACTCAGACAATTACATTTTTGAGACTAAAAAAAAATATATATATATATATATAGTGAATGCTTTTATTCAAACATGTACAAGGTCTGCTACACTGGCATGTCGATGTTATCGATCTACCGCTCTCAAGAGCTGAGGTCTCATCAGGCAGAAAATTATTTTTTGATCCAACCTGGTTGCTGAATTCCAGGGAGAATGAAGTCAAGCAAAAAAGAAGAGGAGAAAGAAATAAAAGTCATGTGACCGATTTTAAAATATGATTGCCGTTAGAAATTACTATTTTCATTTTTTTTATTTGTATCTTTTATATATTTTATATATCCAACGCTGAGCTGGGGTAGGAAGGGGGGGGGCGAGGAAAAGAAAAAGAGAAGATAAGGGAAAGGAAGAAAGATACAATTGCTGTTAGAAAAGTTTAATTTACAGCTATTTATATTTTTATTTTTTATTTTTATCCAACGCTTAGTTAGGGTAGGGGGGTTGGAAGAAAAAGAAAGAGAAAGGGGTGGAGGGGTGTTAGGGGTCGATGTCTATAGCCATTTAGGATTTGTTGCGGGAATGGTTAATTTAAGATTCGAGTTAAATTCATATTTATTTTCATTCAGCGCTGTGCTGGGTAAAGAGGGGGGTCGGGGGGAGATGAAACACGAGCGAAAGGGAAGATAAAGAAAGAGAGGGAGGGGAGGTTTCAAATTTGTTGTGTCTGCTTCCTGTCAATGCAGACATATAACAATTACATGACACCCAGCTTACGGGGATATTTTAGTTTAACTCATTGATGGATTTATGGCCTTAATGTTAATAAATTATGTTGTTATATTTTGATCAATTGGCATTTAATTTTGATTATTTTGATGGATAGTTAAATGTATTTTAAATAGTATTTATCAGTTAATTAATAAAACATAATGGTAATTGTCTTTATTTTTAGTAAGATTCATATATGGATTAGTGGCAGTAATATGAGTAGATTTAGTTCTAGATACTAATGAGTTAAAATATATTGGGAATTATTCTTGGTAAGGATCGTATATAAGTTTATGACATTGATAGTGATGGATTATACTATTATATTTAGTTTTAATTATTTTGGAGTATAAATAAATGTATTTCGATTATAAATAATAGTTAGTGATGGATTAATAAAACATACTGGTAATTGCTTTTATTTTTAATGGAATTTATATATCGATTAATTTCAGTGGTATAGATAAATAAATGTTATTATTCGTTGTAATCCTATTATTAATGGTGGGGTTAACACCTGTTATAATATTAGTGGTAAGTCGTTCTAGTTAAAGTTGT
>OY744525.1:140174722-140249722 GCA_963556195.1 Sepiola atlantica
AGTACGAGCGACTTTAAGTGCAGTTTCTGCGGCGCTGCTACGGTGTCAGGCCGCGATCCGTACCCGATAATAAACTTCGTACGTAACAACTTCCGGTATTCTGTAGTTCAATCTACTGGTTGTATTTCTTCTGTATTTACTCTCTATATATGATAATAATTTCTGAAACATTCTTATTTTTCCCTAAGAAAATAAAACAACCTATTTTATTATTTTCCCTCCCACAAATCAAAATTATTTCATTAGCAAAAAACATTGCATTTTATTTTCCGAAAGAAAACCAACCTGTGTAAAAAAAGCTAATCTGTCATTTTTTATTTTTAGTAACTGTGATTATTTATTTTTTTTAAATAAATTATTTAAAATATAATTTTAACTGTTATTATATATTTTTGTCAAATAAATTATTTAAAATATAATTTTAACTGTTATTATTTATTTTTGTCAAATAAATTATTTAAAATATAATTCAGTACAAAAATTTCATTATATTTTCGTAGAGAACAACACCTATTCGACTAACCAAAACAGGAAGTTTTTATTATCGGAAACAATTTCGAACGAACACCGTTTCCGGTTGGAAACAACTTTGTTTAGAGTCACTCGTACTTAAATTGAGCCAACATTTTTAATCCTTACAATTATTAACGACATTAATAATATCTAGAAAATTATCAGTATAAACATATTTGTGCAGATGCGGAAATTTATTTTAGAAGACTGTAAGAAGGGGCAGATAACCTCTGTTTTTTTTAAGTACATAATTTCTAGCTTCTCCGAAAATGGACGTAATCGACGTGAATGCCTTGAATATGCACGAGTAATTATATTTATCAAGTACTCAACAGAAAGTGGTGGATTTTTTGCAAGCACAGAGAATCCTTTCTTCCACCGAGAGATGCACCTGCGGAGTGGATTTTCACAAATTTTAATTTCTGCGATGATTTAATATTTTAAACTATAAAAAAAGGCTCTTGTAGAGATCGAATACACGAGCGAAATTTATTTTAGAAGGGTGCTAATGGTGTAAGGGGCAGTAACTCTCTTTTTTTAGTACGCAATGTCTCCGAAAATGGAAAATGTCCATTTTTTAAATAAGAAGTCATGCAAATTCAATTAATAAAACATTTTTCGAAGACCGGATCTATACAAGAGCCAATATCTGCGATAATTTAATATTTTAAACTATAAAAAATATAAAATCTGTTAATCAAAACAAGAGGACTGTTCGTTTTGAAATGAAAAAATATACTGTTGATTTTCCCAAATTCTATTTTGTTCAATAAATGTTCTATCAATATACTGTTGATTTTCCCACATTCTATTCTGTTCAATAAATGTTCTATCAATATACTGTTGATTTTCCTAAATTCTATTCTGTTCAATAAAAGTTCTATCAATATACTGTTGATTTTCCCAAATTCTATTCTGTTCAATAAATGTTCTATCAATATACTGTTGATTTTCCCAAATTCTATTCTGTTCAATAAATGTTTTATCAATATACTGTTGATTTTCCCAAATTCTATTCTGTTCAATAAATGTTCTATCAATATACTGTTGATTTTCCCAAATTCTATTCTGTTCAATAAATGTTCTATCAATATACTGTTGATTTTCCCAAATTCTATTTTGTTCAATAAAAGTTCTATCAATATACTGTTGATTTTCCCAAATTGTTATTTCTTCGAAAAATGTTCTATTAATTGAATTTGCATGACTTCTCATTTAAAAAATGCCAGCCATTAAATTTCAGAGACAACAACCAGATGATCTATTGAATATTCTACCGGTCATATTAAGCGAAAATTTGTGTATCTCTCTTGAACTTGCTTCACCGAGCCTATTCGCCAGGTAGTCTCTTTTTTAAAATGTTCTTATCTTTTTGTTTTTGCTGGAGATAGGATCATCCTACCTGATGCCAAATATTCACCCACTATTTCAGACACTCCAGCCGATAGATCTTTTTAAGATTCTTACCGTCCCTTTAAGTGCAATTGTTTGTATCTCTCTTGCACTCGATTCACCGGGTTTATTCGCCAGGTAGTTTTTGAAATTCTTTTTAATTAGCCCGGTTGCTCCTATAATTACTGGGATGATGGCGATCTTCCTAAGATTCCAGTTTCTTTTCATGTCGTACATAAGACCTTGGTATTTCGAAATCTTTTTCCTTTTAGCTCTATTTAAGCCAGCATCATTAGGGCCACTGACTAAAGCAGGTTTTTCATTTTTTTGTTTAACTTTACTTCCGGTCTATGGGTATGTCCTGTTCAGTTCTATTAAGGTTCACCCTCCCAGGCTTCGCCTCCCCTCTTTAGGGAGGAGTAAGTTTATTGCTTACTGCCTGGGGCGCTCCTGACGGGGAATGCCAACGGGGCTGCCCAGGCAATTTTTAATGGCCAGAGTGCTCACCTTCTCGAGCGCTGGCTTTTACAACCCCAATTGCCCGACCCAACCTTGGGTCACATCTTATTTGTGGGAGTAAGATAAAACTGGCCTTGTGCCTAACTCCTGGAGAGGAGTAAATAAATATTCATGAATTGGAGCCAAATTTAATTTAATGGAAAACATTTACAAAGTAAGGTTTAGTCGTCGAAATATTACCTTCACTAGAAATATTGTATATAAAGAAGTTTTGTAAATTGTTTCATGTATTGTTCATTTTAAAAAAAATAAATATACAAATCCAAATCATATCATATTTTATTCATATATAAATTACTTCTTTTATTATTATTTAAATTATTTTTTTTGTATTATTTAAAACTTTATAAAACGAAATTTTATTTATAATTTAAAACTTTGCCTGATTGTTTTTTTTTTGTTTTTTTTTAATGTAAGACTTTGCCTGATTGATTTTTTTTGTTTGTTTTTAATTAATCTTTGCCTGATTAATTTTTTGTATAATTTAAAACTTTATTAAGCGACAATATATTTTAAAATAACGATAAAATTAATTTTTACTTCCGGTTGATTCGATTAGGAGTGAACTCTTCAAAATTACGACTTATTTTATGATTTCATTGAAAGAACATTTTAAAATAGAAACTGTTTAAATCCAGTGATTTTCTGTATATTTTAACATTATCGAAGTTTTTCTTCATAAAGTAAAGTAAAGCACATTTTTAACAAGTAAATGTTACCAAAGGCAACATAAATTATTCTTCTACCTGTATAAGTTTATTTGTTTATTTGATTGTTTATTTTTATAAAAAAAATCATTTATCAAAATAAATAATAAAATAAACAAATAAACTTATACAGGTAGGTAGAATAATAATTTATGTTGCCTTTGGTAACATTTATTCGTTGCTTATTTTTTTCTTTATATATAACTTATATATAACTTAAGGAAAATTTCAATTACTTAAATCGAGAGCAGACTTAGTAATGTTGGAAAAATTCATCAACATTAATTCTATTATGAAAAGTAAGCAGATATTTCTTTAACCGACACAATAGGGCAGGTCGATTTTTTTTATTTCTTTAACCGACACAACTGATAGTGAAAACAAATTGTTTTTAAATATTTGCCCTTATTTATTTAATTACCTTTTCTTTCGCAAGGCCATAACAATTAGGGTTTAAAAAATAATGAACCGGCATAATAACGATCCCTTTACATTAGTAAATAATTATTGTGCCGGGCGTCACTGTATGTTTAACAATTTAGTTAAATATACATGAACCGGCAAAATAACGCAGGAATCGTTATTTTGCCGGGACCGGCAATATAGCCTCTTCCTAAAAATAAACCGAAAAGAAAAAAATATATATTAGAAAATCGGCAAATATTTTAATCATAAAAGATTTTGTTATTGTTAAAATATTCAGAATAGACGAAAACCAAAACAAATCCTTGATTTCAATTAGTGGTGGACATAAAAAGTGCGGCAGAATTTAACGTAAAATGATTCCCCATTTCCAGTCCATTGTAACGTTTTAGGATAGAACTGTTAACCAATTTTTATTTATTTGTTATGAGAAATAAATTCTGTGCGTTTTACTTTTTAAGTCGATTTCATGTAGTTTTACGAGTTTGCCAGTCGGACTTAGGGTTAGAGATAAAAAAAAGTTAATTAATTTCTAAAATAATTGTTTTTTTTTCGGGGTGCTGAATCTCACACAATACATGTATATGACTTCACTTTTTTTGTTTTAATTCATTTAGTTCTCAGATGGGCCTTCCCATGGGGCTATCACTTGATTTCTGTATGTCATATTTATATCCGAGATCTCTTTTAATGATTTATGTTGGCCCTTTTCTAAGCCTCGATAACTATGTTTTTTCTTGCTTCCCAACTTCACAAACCTTGAGTAAGCGAAACCGTAAAGGATACTTTTCTTCTCACCAGTGTGTTCCTTAAATTGTATTTCTTTAAAATATCTGAATCTCACATCTTATATTTTTATGGCTTCTTTCCTCTATATTTGCATTTTTGTGAAAATACTGGTATACACACATTACAGAGATTTTATTTCTCGCTTTGAAGAAATGATTTTGGTGTATTTCAGCTGTTTCTTTTTTGCTATTTCTATCGCATATTTAATGCTTTTTTATTATGTGACTTTTTAAATGTGTTTTGCGGGGAAAATATTAAATCACAAACAACACATGAATAAGGTCTTTCACTTAAAAAAATTACTTGTTAGTTTGAAGAGACCAAGCGTCTCCTTCCTCTTCAGACACCCTCTTGGAGCTAACACTTTATATCATTGATTTAAATTCATACCAGGATTCATGTTGTCTCTTTTAGTGTTGCTATCTGCCTTTTGCTACAACTTGGTATTCCAGTGATTGTGTCTAAGTATTTTTAAAGATTTTCTTTCATTACACGAGTTGTCCCTACCACAAGCGGTATGATGTTTATTTCTTTCATGGACTAGGTTGTGTTTCACTTTTTTTCATTTTATTTCAATCAAAGTTCTAAGAAATCAAGGAGCCCCTTTCCTGGGGCAAACATTAGATCTATATATACGATATATAGATATTCGAATATTCCATCAAAGTTCTCCATTACCTATAAAACATTGAGTAAGTGTGGTTTAAGACACTGTGATAATTTGCCTTGGTGACAATATCTGTCAATTGAGTTATCTCCCCTTTACAGATTGGCTGTTTGTAGTCTATGGACATAGATGGCTTTGGTTGGTAGACAATTTGCATAGGTGGTGGGTTTATTAGCATGAAAACTAATCTTTTGAAATTGAAGAATTCAGTTGATTTCTGGGCAGCCAAGAGTGAAGAACGAACAGTAAGAAACTGACAATGGACAGTGGAGATTTAGATCTTTTATGGCGGTGACAGAAGGAAAATTAATTTAGTCCCGTCATCAGATTACAAGCTATTTTGGCGTGAAGAAGAGACTATGGAGTATGCAAATTTAATGTTGAGCAAAGATGAAGAAGATGATGTAGTTGCGTGGATGAAAAAAGTGAAATTAGTGGCAAAACTAGAGAAAGTACACGACTGTGCTAGTTTCATTTAACTTTTTCTGCAAAAAGATGCGCTTGCTTTCTACCCAATTAGATGCAGAACTAATAGAGATAAGATAAGTGACAGCTTTTGAAACCTGTGAAAAACTTACTTGTTAGTTCGAAGAGACCAAGCGTCTCATTCCTCTTCAGACACCCGCTTGGAGCTAACACTTTATATCGTTGATTTAAATTCATACCAGGATACATGTTATCTTTTTTAGTGTTGCTATCTGCCTTTTACTAAAACTTGGTAGTCCAGTGATTGTGTCTAAGTATTTTAAAGATTTTCGTTCATTACACGAGTTGCCCCTACCATAAGCGGTATGATGTTTATTTCTTTCATGAACTATGTTGTGTTTCACTTTTTTCATTTTATTTCAATCGAAGTTCTAAGAAATCAAGGGCGCCTTTCCTGGGGCAAACATTTGATCTATATATGAGATATATACATATTCGAATATTCCATCAAAGTTCTCCATTACCTATAAAACATTGAGTAAGTGTGGTTTAAGATACTGTGATAATTTGGTGTGAAGAGACTATAGAGTATGAAAATTTAATGTTGAGCAAAGATGGAGAAGATGATGTAGTTGTGTGGATGAAAAAAGTGAAACTGGTGGCAAAACTACAGAAAGTGCATTAGCTTGCTAGTTTTATTTCACTTTTTCTGCATGCAAATGCGCATGCTTTCTACCTTGAGATGAGTAATGAAGACATTTAGATGCAGAACTGATAGAGATTAGATTATTGACAGTGTTCACCGAAGATCCTTTTGAAGTCTATGCAAAACTGAAACGATTCAGGTGGACTGGAGAATCGGTGGACGTTTATGTCAAAACAATCAAAAGATTAGCTGGACTAGTAGAATACCTAGGGAAAGGGTTGGATCATATTGTCTAACTGGCATCTGTCACAGTATTTCCAGATGGCGTATCTGTGTCACTTAAACAGCTACCTCACATAGAAAGAATGGATGTCAGTAAACTGATACCGACTGCACAACGTTTAGTTAGCACCATGCGAGAGATTGGAACGGTGGCAGCGAGTGTACACAACACTGTAAAAGCAAGTTTAAAGAGAAGCATCAAGCATTTGGTCAAGAGAATCATCAAGCATTCAATGCTTTAGATGCCGAGGACCACATTTTATTAAAGATTGCACAGAGCAATCTAGAGCTAGAGTTAGGTGCTATGAATGTGGAAAATTTGGGCACATTGCAATTTGTTGTTCTCGGGTCTAGGGAAACAAGCAGGGGGAGATTCTGCACCAGTAGCTACCCCAACAACAGAATGAAGGTGCAGGACGAATCTCTTCCAATGATAGAAGTAGCAATAAATGATACTGTAATGACGGTGCTTGTTGATACTGAATGCACCACCACTTTACTCAACTCAAAACTTGGTAATGGGTGTGGAAGGAGTAGCACTGTGAAAGCAGTTGATGGAAGGGATGTAAAAATGTAAGGAAGCCCGGCAAGTACAGCTCAAAGTATGTGGAGTATGAGTGAAGATGGAAGTGATTGTAATAGATCACATGATTGATGAGATCAATTTCATAATTATAATGGATGTAATCAATGTGATGTGACTATAAAAAAAACGTAAGAGAAATTTGGAGAAGTATACTGTGCCATAGCTGCCCATCAGCAGAACATTTTCAAACTCAAGGACAACGATTTTGAAGATTTTAATGGAAAGAAATAGACTGTTAAAGGGAAATGGATGGGAGAGCCTTCAGTGTTGCAGAAGCAGTTAAAATGGTACAAGAATTCCCTGGAGTGCGAGAAAAACTAAGAGTTTGAGAAGGAGGTGGAAAGATGGATAACAGACAGTATTCTCTTACCATAGAAGGGTGAAGGAAAAGATGTTACTGTTGATGGCAGTGTTTGAGGCCACAAAAGAAAAAATCAGGCCAGTGTTAGACTTTCGGGAATTGAACCGTTTTGTAGTATGTCATACATGGAGTGACATAATATGTGATAAAAACATGAGAAAATGAAAGTGCTTGGCAGAAGGAACTGCGACTGTGGACCTTAAGTCTGCCTCCTTGCAGCTACATGTGGCAAAAGAAATCTAGTAGTACAAGCTGGTCTGCTATAAAGGAAGAAACTATTGTCTGATTTCGGCTTAACGTTGCACCAAAGATTATGGTGGCTGTTCTAAAAACTGTGTTAATGAAAGAAAATAAGACAAATTGTACATTGATGACATAATCGTGGATGTGACAAAGGTACTGACAGAGGAAGTAAGGGAACATCTTAATGGATTTGGGCTAGCAGCAAAGCCGCCAAAATGCTTGGTCAGTGGAGCAGTGCTGGTTCTTAAGCTAATGAAAGGAAAGATGGGTGAGCTGATGTTCAGAAGAGGCAACAAAATTGCAGAGATGACAGAATAAATGAGTAGACATCAGTTGTTCTCCATTTGCGGCAAATTGTTGGGGCAGTATCCAGTTGCTGCATGGCTACAACTGGCGTGCAGTTATGTAAAAAGAAGAGAAAGTGAAGTAGACTTGGAGGGCAGAGTTGATGGCAAAACTGTCAAAGTAATGCAGGACATTCTAGCTTATGTAGAACTTGGTACATACCTAAAATAAAAATAGGAGTGGTGTGGTGTGATGCAAGCAGTATTGCAACAGGCGTGGTTGTGGAGATTAATGGTTTTGTGGTAAAAGATGCAGCATGGCTGAGAAAAAAAGATTATTTTAGTCACATTAACACCATCGAATTAGATGCTGTTCTGAAAGGCATCAATTTAGCTATTAAATAGGGATTAAGGGACATCGAGATAAGAACTGATTCAGCAACAGTTTAGTTGGGTGAACTCTACCGTGGAAGAGAGTGGAAGAATACAAATCAAGGATGCTGGAGAAATGATTGTGAAGCAAAGATTGGGACTACTTGGAGAGTTAATATCCGAATTTGGACTGCAAATTAAGGCAGTGTTTGTGCATTCAGGAGGAAACAAAGCGGATGTGCTAACCCCGAATAAACAAACGGTGGTTGTGAAAGAAGAGGTCCCGGTATGCTGTCTAGGAACCAGAGAACTAGAAGAGTTGCATGGCATGCAACAAATGGGACTGGATAGAACATATTTGGTGCGGTAAGTTGATCCACTTATAAAATGGGAGGTTGATGAGAAGGCAATCAGGAATTGCATTCAATGTCAATCAATTGATTCTGCCCTGAATATACATGATTGGTGAAATTGGGACTGCAAACAATTGGACAAGATTAGCTATTGATATAACACACTATCGTGGGGCACATACTTGTTAATGATTGACTGTGGACCTGGGAGACTAGCATTATGGAGGGAGTTACATGCAGAGACGGCAGCTGTTGTTATAAAGGAATCAGAGAAGTTGATGCTTGAATGAAGTCCAGTAATGAAAGTGATAATGGACAATGTCACCGTTTTTGCACAAATGTTTGGTTTTACTGCTGCATTTTAGAAGTAGATAGATGTGAGAACTACACAATCATAATGTATGGTATACTTATGATTTCCCACAGTCCTCTCTGGTAGATGTACCCAGGACTTAGTAATACACTAGATGTTAATATTTCAATAAAAGGTCTAGTGCATGTATTTGCACACACCATTGTGACGTCCTGTGAAATACATTCGTCATCAGGCCTTGGTCTTGGGCCGCCATTATAAGCCTTTCCGTATCATAGTGCAGGGCTCCTCTTTTAAACCAGTCTAAGGAACCTTCTTTGTCGATATACTCCTTACATATCTCGTCTAGAAAGTGGGTGTCGAGTTTTTGTTCTGCCCACTCTATAAGGCTATTTCTAAAAGTTTCAGTGTATTTTTTTCGACTCTATTGGGCTATCTTTATTGAGTTTTGGTTAGTGTTTTTCTACCCCTTCTGTTAGACAGCCCTGTCCAAAATGCTTGGCCATGTGTTATGGAAGTTGTTTGGCAAGCTTTTGTTTTTTGGTGTCCCTGTACTATCATAAGGTTCGGGTTTATGGAGCTTCTTAGATACTTTGTCGATATACTCCTTATATATCTCCATTATGAGTTCGAATATGTTGATTTAAATTTCCTTTTATCGAAAATGATTTACCACATATTTCACAAACATACGGTTTCTCTCCAGTGTGTGTAAACATATGTGTTTTTAAAGTTGATTTGTAGAAAAATATTGAACCACAAACATCACAAGAATGGCTTCTTTTTTCACCAGTGTGTGTAGACATATGACTTTTTAAATGAGCTTTCCTGGAATATTTTGAACCACACACATCACAGGAATAAGGTTTTTCACCAGTGTGTGTGAACATATGTGTTCTTAAATATGTTTTTCGGGAAAATTCTGAACCACACACTTCACATGAATAAGGTTTTTCACCAGTGTGTGTGAACATATGTGGTTTTAAAGATGATTTGAAGGAAAACGCTGAACCACACACATCACATGAATAAGGTTTTTCACCAGTGTGTTCAAACATATGACTTTTTAAAGTTCTTTTGTCAGAAAATGTTGCATCACAAACATCACATGAATAAGGTGTTTCACCAGTGTGTGTAAACATATGTGTTTTTAAAGTTGGTTTGTGGGAAAATGACTTACCACACACATCACATGAATAAGGTTTTTCACCAGTGTGTGTAAACATATGTCTTCTTAAATGTGTTTTTCTAGAAAATGTTGAACCACACACTTCACATGAATAAGGTTTTTCACCAGTGTGTGTAAACATATGTGTTTTTAAAGTTGATTTCTGAGAAAATGTAGAACTACACACATCACATGAATAAGGTTTTTGACCAGTGTGGGCGAACATATGATTTTTTAATGTTCTTTTGTCAGAAAAAGTTGAATCACACATATTACAGGAATAAGGTTTTTCACCAGTGTGTGTAAACATATGTGTTTTTAAATGTGATTTTTGGTAAAACGCTGAACCACACACTTCACATGAATAAGGTTTTTCACCAGTGTGTGTAAACATATGTGTTTTTAATGTTGATTTCTGGGAAAATGTAGAACTACACACATCACATGAATGAGGTTTTTCACCAGTGTGTGTAAATATATGTGCTTTTAAATTTGATATCTGAGAAAATTTTGAGCCACACACATCACATGAATAAGGTGTTTCACCAGTGTGTGTAAACATATGTGTTTTTAAATATGATTTTTGGTAAAACGCTGAACCACACACTTCACATGAATAAGGTTTTTCACCCATGTGTATTAACATATGTGTTCTTAAATGTGCTTTTGTAGAAAATTCGAAATCACACACTTTACATGAATAAGGTTTTTCACCAGTATGTGTGAAGATATGTGTTCTTAAACGTGCTTTTGTAGAAAATTCTGAACAACACACTTCACATGAATAAGTTGTTTCACTAGTGTATGTAAACATGCCTTTTTAAAATTTGCTTTCCTACAAAATTATGAACCAAACAGTTTACATATGTTTCCCTCGTGTATGTTTGCATGTGAATTTTGAAATTTGCTCTCAATAAAAATGCAGAATCACACATAGAAATTGGTTTTCACTAGTATGTAGTGTCATGCACATTTTTAAATGGGAAACCTCTGCAAACTTGAATCACAAACGATGCACGGATATTGATTATCACCAGTTTTGCATTAGAACATTTATTGCCGGGCATATTGGCACTCTACATTCAAATATTTTTACCTTACACACCCACACACATATATATATAAAGAGAAACAGAGGAGCGGGGGAGAACACCAGAGATAAAAAAGATTAAACTTTTGTAAATTCATCAAAGATTCTTTAAAACTTATGAATATTAATCTTCTGATCTTCTTTGGAATGTTGTAAATATTTCATTTTGTAAAATTCTAAGTCATATATTTCTGATTTAACTCCTTGTCAGCAGGCTAATAGCCCATGAGATACAAGACCACTGTCATTTGGAAGATTCACTTCAATCAGTGTTGACACTCTTTCTGCCTTAATATTTTGCAAAAAGAATTTTCTTATAATAATTTGTATCTTTCTAAAAAAAACAATAATCAAAATAAAAGATATATTGAAGTTGAGAAAATCCAGGAAGGGTTCAATGTTGAATAGATGAACCCACTTTTACTGTAGAATATTTTGTCATATATTAATTGAAAGGAGGCCATTAAGTTTCCACAGATGAAACCTGTAAATAAAAATCACATATTAATTGTATTGCTTCATCAGAGTAACTTGTAAGAGGAATAACATGTCATCAATAGTTAAATGCATGAAGTTGAAAATAGTTTTGTTATCTTTGTTAATTTCAGTGTTGTATTAGTTTTTTCTGTAGTCATGCATTTGGTGTTTAGGCAGTCGAAATCAGGTATATTTTGTGCTAATTTTAGATCAGTAAATACTTGGAAGTCATCCTAATGTTTACTAATTGCTATGTTGTCATCAGAATAAGAAAGATTTTGTCGATCAATGAAAAAATTATTTTCATTTAGTTTTTACTTCAAGAATAATTGCAGCAGAGAATACCTGACATGGGCAACTTTCAACAAAAACAGGTGAGTTCTCACTTCAAACTGCATATCACATCTAAGATAAAAGCTGAGATTAATTACATGTAGTAAGGCTATATGGTCTTTAATGTGGCAAATGGACAGGCAAAATAATGGAAAATCTAACTAAACACAGCAGAATTACTGCATTACATTATATATATATATATATATATAATGTATTGTTGAATATAAGAGACAACTCATGCCTAGATACCCTTTGGTAGATCCTTTTGATAGTCTGAATCAGGATCTTAGTTCCGGAGGGGAATTGGCTGATGAATTTGCCATAGTGTGGACTTGTCTCCCAAGTACTTTCGGACCCATCTGAGTCCATCTTCGTGGGAATGAGGGTAACCAGGTACAGATCATGTGTTAGTATTATAGAAGGTTTTTGGCAGGAATTATGTACAAAGTACGAAACTATATTTGCAGGTATAAACATTTTTGAATATTATTACTGATATTAAAGTTAATTCTATTAATTAGGATTTTTTTTTGGTTTTTATATATAGGGCTTCTAATATATGGAGTCTTTGTTTGTTGGTACAATATTATAAGATTTTGGTATTTTCTACTAAGAGTTTTCTGAATTCCGATCCGTGGCAGAAGTGGTCGTTAGTTAAGTGTTGGGCTATGGCACTAGTATCAGACAAATGCATCGTTTATCTTCTCGACAAAGTTGTGGTAGTCAAACCTATGTATATGTATTTTTCTTGGTTGACAGACATACAGTCTCTCAAAGAACATTTAAACTCATAAACAAAAGAAAAAAGTATTTGGGATGATTTCGTTTGTTTATTAAAAAGTTGTGAATAGAGTGCGTGTGTATTAGGCCAGGTCAACCGGAAGCCACTGGTGAAGACGAAAAAGTATCCCTTTTGTTTGGCCATTGTTTTGGGATCCGTATTCTTTGTATGGTCCAAACATTTTACTCATTACCTACAGTTATGATTATTTAAAAAATAATGGACATAACCACACTGTTTAATATTCTTACAACTTTATGCTTCTAGTCAATCACCCTAGCACGTCATGACATTAATAATATTATTCTCCTTTTTATTTTTAGCTTCCACACATCGAGTGCGATTTTACGTACATATTTCATATGTATATATGCATATGTATATGTTTAATTGTGTACATGTATTGTGCTAACCCTAACCCGCCACTACTACCAGATCTGACTTTACTCGACCCATGCAACCATGAAGAGGCTGACAGTAGGATGTTACTGCATGCATCTCACACAGCTAAGCACGAACACCATTCAGACTTTAGACACCGATGTTGTGATGCTGGCAGTGTCCATGATAAAGGAATTGCAACCAGAAGACAAACTATGGCTGGCATTTGGAACAGGCCCAAGTTTCCGATACCTAGCAGCACATGAAATAGCAGCTGGACTGGGACCAGAAAAGGCTTGTGCACTGCCAATGTTCCACACTGTAAATGGATGCGATACTGTGTCAAGCTTTGCTACACATAGCAAGAAGACCGCATGGGCAGTCTGGACAGTTCTGCCAGGGTTAACTGAGGCGCTGATGCAGCTGTCTTCTGCACCAAGTGACATATCAAATGATGCAATGCGTATCATCGAAAGGTCGTGATCCTGTTGTATGATCGAACTAGCAAATGCATAGACATTCACAAGGCCAGGAGAAAACTCTTCGCAAGAAAGAACAATGTGCAGGTGATCCCTCCAACGAAGGCAGCTTTAGAGGAACATGTCAAGAGGGCAGTATATCAAGGTGGACATGTGTGGGGTTAGATACTGCTGCCAGCACCAGAACTCCCACCACCAACCAACTGGGGTTGGTCAATGATTGGAAGAAAATACACACCATACTGGACCAGGCTACCTGACACAGCTCACACCTGCATTGAGCTGGTTTCTTGCAAGTGGCAGAAAGGGTGTGTGAGACATTGCAAGTGCAAAAAGGCTGCTCTTAAGTGCAAAGCCCTCTGTGTATGTGAAAGAGACTGCACATGAAGATGAGTCCACAACATTCATTTACTTGTGTCAGTGCTGAACTGGTTAAGATGACACTGTTTATGTACACATATCTTCAGTACCGATGTATACCTAGCCTCAAATACCAGACCATTCTAGAATGTCAGTACACACCCAACCTTACATATTACACCATAGCATGTCAGAATTTTAACTTAGATATTTAATGACTTAAAACATGTATCAAAAGTATAAAACTCAAAATTAGTAGTTGAAGTAAATTGATATTTTTATTTAGAGTTATACAGAAGTTTGAAAAGTTTATGTTGTTTTGTGTTAATGTTCACACTATTTTTGTGGATACTCAGACGTAACCCTGAATTGATCATATTCTGATATTGATTGAAGGAATGAAGAAGACTAATAAACCAAATCTCTTATGAAAGGTGACATATCAAACCTAGAACAACACATTGAGTAAAATGTTGTCTTGTCAAAAATACATGATCATGAATATTCATCTGTTATGAATTAAGTGAAGTACTATAATAAAGTATGTCATTTAAAAAAATGATTTTTTTTATTTGTCATGTACTATAGAAATATTTGACCCAGAGGTAATCGCACATGTAGAATGCAAGTGGTGGCCATTTTGAAATTCAATATGTTGGCTGATTTATACAGATACACAATGCAGATTGTAACCATCGAATTCCTTTCCTCACAAAACATACATTTGGACACCAGAATTGAGTCAAATTTATTTTTAGGAGATTTTCTTTTAAATCCGAGATTCGTACTTTTTAAAATAAATTCTGTCATCCAGCATGGTGAAATCGAAATTTTTAATGGATTGCAATAAAAATAAACGGCACCTGTATAGATCGGGTACACCAACCGAAATTTATTTTAGAATAGTTCCAATGGTGTAAGAAGAGGCAGACAACTCTCTTTTTTTTAAGTATATAATTTCTACCGACAACTTTGGGTTTTTGATGGCTATGAAAAGGACACTAAATCGGATTTTAAGTATAATTTTGTCGATCCTTAGACAGGTGCGACAACCAATCATGTTGAAAGCATGTGGCAACAAGCCAAGAGGAGGAACAAATTAGAATGTGGGACCCACACGCAAATGGTATTTATCAGAATTTATGTGGCGGCAGAGATTTTCCGCAACACCCCTACAGAGTCTTTTTGAACAAATTTCTGAATTCTATCCCGTTTAAAAAAACGGATCAAGAGAAGAATAGGGACCCCAGATCATTAACACAAGACGCGGGACATATTTTGGAAGTCACCGGTTGACCTCGCAATACACGTGGTCTCTATTTACAAAACACTTGTAAATAGATCTTTTATTTATGTTAATATTTATTTTAAGGCAGAGAGTTCATAAATAAAACAAATAAATATTAACATGTTTTCTTTTTTATCATTTTTTTTTTTACTTTTATTTACTAAATAAAAAACAAATTTTAAACGCAATTCTATATTTCGTGTTGTGTATTTTAAGAAAAAGTGGATACTTTTCATAGGGAGGCGAGTAACTAGCGAAGTTTTATTTATTTGTTTATAATTGTTGCTTACAGAAAAAAAAGGAAAAAACTTCACGAGGGCAGAAATGGGGGGGGGGTATGAAATATTTATCACCGTACTTAAGTAATCTTTCGTTTTGTAGGGAAAAATCAAGCTTCCCAAAAAGGGGCACTCTGGATCTTACCTCAGTTTAGAAGGATTTTTCCATACTACACATTGCTCCTAGCCCGAGGAGGCAAAACGGATGATTACGCAAGTTATTTTAATAAATAAACGAAATATATACGCTTTTTAAAAAATCGGCTGACTTGTAATCTTTCGTTTTGCCTCCCCACGAGGGCGGAGTTAGACTTCAAAAATCAGTTTCTAAACGGAAGCAATTTAAAATTTATGAAGTTTCTGTCCTTTTTTTTCTGTAAGCAACAAATGAAATAAGATTTAACAAATGCATAATTTTATTTACAAATCTTTTTATAACTTATTTCTTATTAAAAAACAAAACTTCGCTATTTACTCGCCTCCCTACAAGGGCAAAGATAGACACAAGGTGGGTTTTTAATGTAGGGAACAAAACATTGAAACAAAATAAAGTTAAGGAAATGGATATTGTGCAGAGATGGTGTCGCACAATTTATAAAAGGTGTTTTCTGTGTGTCTTTCATGCCACAGGAATTCCTTTAGATAGGAGTCCAAGTGGGATCTTCTACACCCAAGCATTGCTTTAATAAATCGTTTATGGCGATTCCAATAGCTTTCAATTGTCTGTGTGTGGACGTTATTGTCCGGATTCACAAAATAACGTGAATGGTTCACAGTGTAGTGAGAAAATCCCAAATGCTTTTCTATCCCCTTATACGCTTTCCACTCATCACTATGAATGGTCGTTCCTGGCAAAACAATGTTTTTTATTATTGGTAATAAAGTCTCTTTGTTTCTTTTTTCGACTATTTCCATATAGCCTCTTGCAGGTTTACTGCTTGTGTCAACCAGTCCAAAAACCCATAATGGCTTGTGAGGGCCTCTTCCACGATGATTCTTTGGTTTGTGAGAAAAACATGATTCATCTATTTGAACGATTTTCTCAGGCCCACCAAGTCTTATTGGGTTATTCATAAAATATGTGTTGCATATTTCACGGAATGCTGCATACACCTCCTTGATAGTTTTCGCTGAAACATTCATTTGCATCATGGCATGTTTTTGGTTTATTCTTTGGCTCCATAGATATATAGCCAATATCCATGTCTGCAACGATAACTTGGATTTAAAAAAAAATGACTTACATCTTATTGACGTTCGGTTTTTAAATTTTGTACAGTTTTTATTCTGGCATTTCCAGACATATTTGTCCAGGGCCACTGAATGTTTTGTCCAATTCATATGGACATTGCAGCAGTCACACTGCATTGCACTTGCAAGCAGATAATGTTGCTTCATCCATTCAATTATGGATATAGTCTCTTTTGTAATCAAAGGACAAACCACATCTTTGAAAATGAATTTATCCATTTGTTACCGTATTTTTTTCACAATTTTTCCTAGATTTTAAAAAATATCACGTACAATTTTGACTTCTCCAACTTTTGAAATTTGTAATTCTTAAATTTGATCACGTGATGGTATCATGGGATTAAATTAAAATTAAATATTTCTTAAAATAATTTAAAAATGTTAATTTATTGTTACTAAAGTTAATGTTTTAAAAAAATAGTTAAATATATGGGATTGTATTAAAAAAACACACAGAACATATCTTTTTCAAAACTGTCCTTGACCTTTTGGCTAGGAGCAAAGTGTAGTATCTGTCTAGATAATACACTTCATCACTCCTCTCTGTGGTGAGTGATGGAGAAATCCTTCTAAACTGAGGAGGATAAATACAACAAAAAATTAAAACGTATTGTAAAAAAAAAAGACGTTTCAATGTTTTATTTGCCACCCAAATAAAATATTAACATGTCTTAAAAGAAAACCGTAAATATTTTATTTGTTTATTTAGTAAATAAAAGGAAAAAAGAAAATGGACCCTACATTTTTAAAAATACATACCCCCCCCCAAAAAAAAATATTAACATGTTAAAAGAAAAAATCACTGACCGCAGGAATGATGAAGTGTAGTATCAAAATAGATACTACACTTTTGCCTCCCCATGAGGGCGAAGTTAGACTTCAAAAATCAGTTTCCAAACGGAAGCAATTTAAAATTTATGAAGTTTTTTCCTTTTTTTTCTGTAAGCAACAATTATAAACAAATAAATAAAACTTCGCTAGTTACTCGCCTCCCTATGAAAAGGAAAAAAAGTATCCACTTTTTCTTAAAATACACAACACGAAATATAGAATTGCGTTTAAAATTTGTTTTTTATTTAGTAAATAAAAGTAAAAAAAAAAATGATAAAAAAGAAAACATGTTAATATTTATTTGTTTTATTTATGAACTCTCTGCCTTAAAATAAATATTAACATAAATAAAAGATCTATTTACAAGTGTTTTGTAAATAGAGACCACGTGTATTGCGAGGTCAACCGGTGACTTCCAAAATATGTCCCGCGTCTTGTGTTAATGATCTGGGGTCCCTATTCTTCTCTTGATCCAAAAAAACAAAATCAAGTAAAAAAAATTTATTTTGTAAACTATAAAAAAAAAAATCAAAAATGTTTTAAACCAAAACCGATGGCTGTTCGTTTTGAAATGAAAAAATATACTGTTGATTTTCCCAAATTCTATTTTCTTCAATAAATGTTTTATCAATATACTGTTGATTTTCACAAATTGTTATTTCTTCGAAAAATGTTCTATTAATTGAATTTGCATGACTTCTTATTTAAAAAAAATGGATATTTTCCATTTTCGAAGAAATTACGTACTAAAAACAGAGTTGTCCGCCCCTTACTTCATTGGAACTCTTCGGCTCGTACACCCGATCTATACAAGTGCCAAATAAACTTTTTTAAATGTTTATAATTATTATAAAAAGTAATTGAGCACAATTAAATAAAACGTGGAAAAATCTTACCTTTCAGTCCATGGAATTCAACACGAAAAACCCAAAAAAAATCGGATGATTTATTTTTCTTTTGTGTTAAAAATAGAAATTTTGGTCGGTTTGTTGGGGTTTGTTTAGTAAAACGAAACAAATTCTGTTTTGTGTGTTCAATTCATTAAGAAATAAAATATAAGATATAAAAAGATCAAAATTAAAAGATGAAAAACACGATTTAAACGTAAACTTATTTTTAAACAATTGACTGATCAACGAATAATTTAGGTCATCGTGATGCGGTGTAATCATTAGTTCGTTCCTCGTGTCAAATGGTCCGTTAATTAGTTAAATGTGCGCAATTGTTTTTCTATCATGTTTATAAGCTAAATGGTTGCATCTAATTCATTAGCGATAGAAAATATCGTGTACGGATGGCCAAAATGACAACTTTTTTATCCGTATTAATTTGAGACTTGTTGTAAAAGTTTGTTTTGTTGTTTCACAATATTTTTTTGTATTATTTTATTTTATTTATTATAAAAAATGTATTTCACAAGATTTTTTTGTATTTTTTTTAAATTTTATATAAAAATATTTTTTTGTGATTTATGTAAAAAAATAAATATTTCAAAAGATTATTTTTTTGTATTTTGTATTACTTAGGTGAACTGAAATGAAGCCAATATTAAAGATTATCCACTCTCTGATTATGGGAACAAGAATCTCCCTTGTAACGAAAAATTCATTAATACACACAGGAAAGTCTCCCTTCATAAGGGACCCTTCTTGTCTTTGCAATACCTCACCAGTTTCACCAGCATTTTTGAATAAAATGTTTTTTTTTCCTCTTAAAATGTATGGTATCTTTTACATGTAGCGGAAAATGACACTACAAGGCTGACCAACAACGACAACTGGCAGAATGAAACGGAAAATAGACACCTGGAATTGTGGATAGAGGGGGGGGGGTTGCAACAGATTGCCGGTGTTGCGACCTTGGTTTAGTAAACAATGCCAAAGTCTGGTAATAAGTAAAGTAACAGGAGCCACACTATGATCTACTGATGGTCTCAAAAGGAAAACATTTATTTATCCTCATAAATATACATTTTTTTAAATATAAAACTATAACAATGTGGCACAAGGCCAAAAAAAGTATAGAGGAAAATGGAGGTCGGTAGTCGTCCACTGGTCTATGCCCTAAAACTAGTTCCAATTACCACAATACCACATTCACTCTATGGACAAATCTACTTAAAATATTCCCAGGTTGTTTAATGATTTTTATTTACAGAATATTTACAATGTGTGATGATGATGGGAGTGGGAGAACAAAGAAGCCTTAGAAAATTCCCCCTAAAGTAAATAAAAATAAAAGGGATATATAAAAATAAAGAACAAAATAAAATGCTAGTTATGGTACGTTAGTAGGACCCTCCCATCTTATCTAAGGTATGAACTGTTCGCTGTCTTCCGGAACGATCGAAAGCAAGAGAGTCAGTCCCTAAGTGGGAGTGGGCGTTGCCTACGGGACATACCAGGAGGACTTTTTAAGAGATGTCCGGTGTCCTCCAAATAAATACCATTAGAGCGGGCCAGGGATGAAGAAACTCAAGGAACGGACATCCTGGAAGAGTTCTGACACCTAAAATAAAGACAAGGGGACAGGACTCATTTGTATTACTAGCAAGAGGGACTGATCCAACACTTCGATGTTCAAACAATTGTCAGAAAGAAAGACCTAAGATCGGTGTGTGCCATGCTTAGGCAGGGAACACAAACTCAATTCTATTCCACCTCCTTCTATCAGATTTAATTTCGATTTTAAGCTGATGCTTAAAATACGAAATCAAATCGTAATGAGAAGGCGGCGCCCTCCCACTCCCTATGTCTAAGCATGAAGACTACACTACGAGTCTAGCTACGGCTAAAATCGCAAGAAACACCATTCGTTTTTCCACGGGTCACTAGGGTTCCATGTTGAAGACTATGAACGCTAAATCCAGGCATTTCACCTCTTGGGAACAATGCGAGCCGTCACCTCATTCACATACGTCCAGTATTCACAAATTTTCGAGCAGTTTAAAAAGGCATGCTCAGCCGTTTCGATTTCATCTTCCTCACAACGTGGACAAAAAGAGTTCATGTCCAAACCAATACTGAAGCATATGCCATTAAGGAGTACCACATTTCGAACCAATCGCCAGGTTAGATAAAACTGAGTATTGTTAACATAATTCCGGCCTGGCATCCAATTCCACTGAGAGCTGTTATGGTATCTCCATGTTAATTGAAAGACAACTCAATACGACGTAGTGGGTTTTACGTGCGACCGTTTAAGCATCCTTTATTGAACTAACGGGGGAGGGGGTACACTTTATTCGTCCTTTTTCAAACGGAGTTCCACCAAGGGGACGTTATTATCAGTAACATCACATCCCCCTTTTCCAAACAAATGTTGGATCACCCTTACTGATTGTTCATTTCCTAAATCGTTGAGGTGGCCTGACAGTGCGGCCAGATCGAGATGTGTGATTAGGAGTGGTGTTATCCTCTTGATTTGTATCAGGTGCTGTGGCTGTGTGTGGGATGTAATTGTCATGTTGTTTGTGTGTTTTTTCTGTGTTTGATCGTCTGGTGGGAAGGCTTTCTTTGGGGTCTGTTTCAACTCTGGGTGTGAGGCTTCCATGGGAACCGTGTGGGGTGTCAGGCGGGTAACCCTGGAGTCTCATGGAGGCCCAAGATGAGTCTTCCCTCAAATGTAGTCTATTCCTGCAGATTACTTTTCCTGATGGGGTCTGCACCATATATGACCTGGGGTCTAGGCATGCTTGTGTGACAACTGCGGGAGACCATGTGCCCGCGTCCTTCTCCAGTATTCGGACATGCTGTCCCACCTGCAGATTGGGAAGATCTCTAGTGTGCTGATCGTAGTATCTCTTTTGTTCTGCTTGCCTTTGGTAGAGGCGAGTTGTGACTTCCTCTCTTTGTGGAATGTGGTTGGCACATCTGACGGGGAGGTTCCCTACCAACTTTTTATTGTACATTAGTTCACCAGGGGACGGGACTGTATGATCCAGAGGAGTTGTTCGAAGGCATAATAATACCATGTCCAGGTCACGCCCACTTGAGGTGTAATGTATCAAGTTACAGCCATTGGGTGAAGTTTTGGATTGGCCCAGAGGGCGCCTTTGTTGTAATTGTTGTTGTTGTGTTGAATATAAAAAGAAGGACTTTAACAGATCGGCACTTAGTTCAGTCTTGGCACGGCAGTAAATGGTGGAGACTTAATAATTGGCGACGAGGTAGTAGAAGAATATGCGAGGAAGGGATTTGGAAGATTAACACCAACATATGCTGGAAGTTTTTAAGGAAAAAAAAAAAAGTAAACACACTCATTGGATGTGTTCGGAGTTCCCAGAAGCATAAAAAAAAAATTAAAATTTTTTTTTTTTTTAAATTGCGTTGATGGGCACTTTACGGGAATGAAGCGATATTGAGGAGTCCTGGATTAACTACATTGAACGTGTGGAGTTTTTTTTATAGCCAATGATATTGAGAGTGAAGGGAAGAAAAAGGCGATTTTATTATCCGTTATTGGTGCAAAAAACTATGCTGTGTTAAGAGGTTTAGCAGATAATCGTCCGGAAAAGAAAACGTTTGATGAACTAGTTGGGCTGATGCAGAGACATATTAAATTAGCACCTAATGTGATTCATGAAAGATTCTTGTTCAACACGAGGGACAAAAGGGGGGAAGAGTCTATAAGTGACTATGTGGCCGCATTAAGGAAAATGTCCGAACACTGCAATTTTGAAGAGAGGGTTGGTGAATACACACGGGGCCGCTTAGTCTCTGGAATTAAAGATGTGAAAATCCAGGAACGCCTACTAACCGAAAGGGATCTAACGTTGAATCAAGCTATTGAAATAGCAGTGTCAATCGAATCAGCCCGGAAATATTCTATATCAATGCAGGAAACATTTCCCGATTATGAAAACCCAATACACAAATTACTCTTGAGACGGGAGTGTTACAGATGTGGTAGTACCAGACACACGGCAGATAAATGTACATTTAAAAATAGTGAATGTTACAGATGTCATAAGACAGGACACACCCGCAGAAAGTGCAGGCAGCAACAAGGTAAATTCTTTAAAATAACTAAAAAGAGCGATCCAATGAATGTGGTGGATGAAGACCAGACAGTTGAAAAAGGATTCACTATGGAAAGGTTAAATCTGGATGAGAGGGAGGTTCGGCAAGAAGAATTGAATTTATACAATGTTTCTAACTTGCAAACACCACCGGTAAAGGTGGAGCTGTTGTTAAACAAAAAAAAAGTGGTCATGGAGGTAGATACAGAAGCATCTTGTTCGGTCATTAGTCTAAAAAAATTTAAAGAACTTGGCAGGATTCAGGATTTAAAAAAAAGCACAGTAAAACTGACGACGTATACTGGTGAAATAGTAAAACCTCAGGGGACAACAATTGTAGAGGTATTACATGAAGGACAAGTGAACTGTTTACCACTACTGGTTGTGAAAGGAGAGGTACCAACTCTACTGGGTAGAGATTGGATGAAAAAGTTAAAGCTGGACTGGGAAAGGCTGTTTTGTTTAACAAAGGAAAACCCATCGAGGCTTAAAAAAATACTTACAAAATATGATGCCTTATTTAATGGAGAAATGGGATGCCTGAAAGACTTTCGGGTGAATATACCCATTGATAAAGAAGCCAAGCCCAAATTTTGTCGAGCCAGGCCTGTACCTTATGCTTTGAGAGAAGGGGTGGAGAAGGAGTTAGACCGCTTAGAAAACCAAGACATTTACAAAAGAGTAGAATATTCTAGATGGGCTGCACCCATAGTGCCCGTTGTTAAAAGTAACAATTGGGGGATCCGAATATGTGGGGACTATAAGCAAACCATCAATGCAGCAGCTCCATGTGTCAGCTACCCTATTCCTCGAACCGAAGATATATTTGCCACACTGAGAGGAGGTGAAAAATTCAGCAAACTGGATTTAAGCCACGCCAATCAGCAGCTGAAATTGGAGGAAGGTACCCAGGAATTGTTAACTGTAAACACACATAGGGGTTTGTACCAACCCACAAGGTTACAGTTCAGGGTGCACAGTGCTACAGGCATTTTTCAACAGGAGATGGACAAACGATTGAAATATGTTCCTTTCTGCAAGGTACGAGTGGACGATATACTAATTTCAGGTCCCGATGATGGCAGCCACTTAAAGAACCTAGAGAGAGTATTACATCCGCTGAGCATAGCTGGGCTCAAATTGAAAAGAAGCAAGTGCGAATTCCTTCTTGAGGAAATAACCTATCTAGGGTTCAAGGTTAGCAAGGATGGTACAGCTCCTCTACCAGAGAAAGTGGCTGCGATGGCAAGAGCCCCCACACCCAAGAATGTTACAGAGTTGAAAGCCTATCTTGGGGCAGTAAATTATTATCGCAGCCATTTACCAAATTTGTCCACACGACTTGAGCCACTGCACAGTCTAATGAGGAAAGGCACAGTTTGGAAGTGGGAAGCCTGCCAACAAAAAGCTTTTGAAGAGACAAAGAAAATGCTGTGTACAGCACCCCTTCTGACTCATTTTGACCCATCTAAGCCCACACTTGTACAAGTCGATGCTTCTCCTTATGGCTTGGGAGCTGTGTTGGCTCATAGGATGGAAGATGGCAGTGAAAAGCCAGTATGTTACATCTCCCGAACGCTCTCAGATGCTGAACAGAATTATGCACACATTGAAAAGGAGGGGCTTGCCCTGGTTTTTGCAGTGAAGAGGTTACATCAATATCTGTTTGGAAACCCCTTCACGATGTTCACCGATCACAAACCGTTGTTGGGTCTATTTGCAGAGAACAAGCCAATTCCTGCTATGGCAGCTGCCCGGGTTCAGCGTTGGGCTCTATTCTTGGCTGCCTATAATTACAAACTAGAATATCGAACTGGAGCCCTCAATAGTAATGCGGACTGTTTGAGTCGTCTTCCACTGGAGGCTCAGGAAAAAGATATATCTAAATCCACTAATGAAATATTTATGATGGACCTTGTGGAAGCTCTAGTGAAGGTTGAAGCTGTGAGAGCAGAGACTAGGAAAGATCCAATCTGGAGTCGTGTATACAAATTCACCATGAATGGCTGGAATGGGGTCAGTTGGAGTGAACAGTTAAAGCCCTATTTAAATAAACGGGAGGAACTGACCTGTGAAGATGGCGTGTTACTGTGGGGAAGCAGGATTATTATTCCTCCTAAGTTGAGAGGAAAAGTTCTGCAGTAATTACACCAGACTCATGTAGGCATTGTGAGGATGAAAGCATTAGCTAGAAGCTATGTATGGTGGCCAAAACTGGATGAAGATATTGAGTGGACCGCCAAGGGGTGTGAAAGTTGTGTGCTAAATCAGAAACAGCCCAACAGAACTCCGATTCATTGTTGGGAATATCCAAGTCAGCCCTGGCAAAGAATTCACATAGACTATGCTGGTCCAGTTTTTCGACACATGTTCTTAATAGTGGTTGATGCCTACTCCAAATGGATGGAGGTTTGCATAATGAAGACATCCACTGCTGCAGCTACCATTGAGAAGTTGAGAGGAATCTTTGCGACTCATGGTTTGCCTCTGCTGGTTGTGAGTGACAACGGCCCTTGTTTCTCCAGTGATGAATTCAGGAGGTTTTTAGAGGCAAATGGGGCTAAACACATATTCACGGCTCCTTATCATCCCTCTTCCAACGGGCAGGCTGAACGCAGTGTGCGTAAAATAGAGAAACAATGAAGAGGATGGACAAAGACACAAAAACATCTCTTGAAACAAAAGTCAACAGATTCCTTTTTAACTACAGGACAGCTCCACACACAGTAACTGGGGTTCCTCCAGCTGAATTTCTGTTCAAGCGACAATTAAGAACAGCCTTTCATCTGTTACAGCCAAACAAGTTTAAGAGCAGGGTGTATAACTACAAAATGGAGAAGGGTACTAAAATCATGACACCGTGCCGAAATCGTGGGGTGAATGATCCAGTCCTTGTGAGGAATTTTGGCACTGGTCAACGGTGGCTGGAGGGCATCATTACGAGGCAGTTGGGTAATGTCAATTCTGAGGTAGAGACCGAGAGAGGAGTTACACGGAGACATTCAGACCAGATCATTAAAAGGACAATCCGGGTCCCAGAGGAGAATGTGACTGATATGAATGATGCCGCAGAGGACACGGTGACAACCAGTACAAGGGAGTCTACTGAGGAAGAAGGAGTTCCTGAATTATTAAAACAGGATGAGGTTGAGATGGAACCTATAGACTTCAAACAAAAAGCATCGCCTATTCCTCGGAGATCTGAGCGTGTAAGGAGAGCTCCATTTAAGTTAAGAGACTATGTTTAGTGATCGATCTAAGAATGGAGGAATGTAATGTATCAAGTTACAGCCATTGGGTGAAGTTTTGGATTGGCCCAGAGGGCGCCTTTGTTGTAATTGTTGTTGTTGTGTTGAATATAAAAAGAAAGACTTTAACAGATCGGCACTTGGTTCAGTCTTGACACGGCAGTAAATGGTGAAGACTTAATAGCCTTTGGTAGAGGCGAGTTGTGACTTCCTCTCTTTGTGGAATGTGGTTAGCACATCTGACGGGGAGGTTCCCTACCAACTTTTTATTGTACATTAGTTCACCAGGGGACGGGACTGTATGATCCAGAGGAGTTGTTCGAAGGTATAATAATACCATGTCCAGGTCACGCCCACTTGAGTGGTTTTCTTCATCGCCGATTTGATTGCCTGTACACACCAATCAGCCAAGCCGTTTGATTGCGGGTATCTGGGCGATGATGTGTGATGCTCAAAACCCCATTCCTTGGCGAACTGCTTGAAGAGGACGGAGCTGAAATGTGGGCCATTGTCACTGATGATCCTCTCTGGGATCCCTTGTTCCCCAAAGATTTGTTTGGTTAGGCCTATGACCTCCTGGCTAGAGAAACTGCTTAACTTCCGAATAAATGGATATTTGGAATAGTAGTCAACCACTAACATGAAATCAGACCCGTTGAAATGGAACAGGTCTGTGGCCACTATCTGCCATGGTCTCACAGGGATCTCGTGTGGCATCAGTGATTCCGCACTCTGTGATTTCTGGTTTTCCTGGCATATATCACATAATTGGATTGCTCTGTCTATGTCCTTATTGATGTTATGCCAGAATACGCAGCTTTTAGCCCTCAGTTTGCACTTCTCGATCCATTGATGTCCATAGTGGATCTTGTGAAGTACCTTTGCTTGCATGGACTGGGGTATGATAATACGATTGCCCTTGGTTAAGATTCCATTCTCGATGGCCAGCTCATCCCGGTAGGGCCAGTATGGTCGCATTCTTGTTCCAATCTCTCTGCTCGTATCAGGCCAGCGTCGCAGACTCAAGCCTCTCAGCTCACACAGCGTGACATCAGCATTTGTTGCCTGATTTATTTGTGTCAATTTCTCTGCTGAGAATTGTACAAAGTCAACCCTGAGGTCGATGTCGATTGTTTCTTTTGCTTTCTTGTTGGGTAATCTTGAGAGTCCGTCGGCTAGGACCATCTCCCGGCCGGGGCGATACACAATGGTTAGGTCATAACCCTGGATACGCAGTAGCATCCGTTGGAGACGAGGTGGAGCTGCAGTCAGGTTCTTCAGATTGATCATCTCCAGTGGTTTGTGATCGCTTTCGACCTGGAATGAGCATCCGTAGAGGTATGTCCTGAAGCGCTCACATCCAAACACAACTGCTAATAGCTCACGTTCGATGTTAGCGTACCGTTGTTCAGTGTCTGTTAGCGATCTTGACGCAAAAGCTATCGGTCTTCCTTCCTGTAGAAGAGCCGTGCCTAGGTCTTTATTTGATGCATCCACCTGGAGTACAGTCTGTTTAGTGGGGGTCAAAGTATGTTAAAAGCATCTCTTTGCATATGATGTCTTTAATTTGCTGAAGCGATATCTGATGACTTTGAGTCCACTTGTATTCAGCATCATTCTTTAGTAGACCTCTCAGGGATGCTGTGAGATCTGACATGTGCGGGATGAACGGTGCCATGTAGGTGATGATGTCTAACACTTTTTGTAGGTCGGTGACATTCATTGGGCTGGGTAACTCCTTGATTTTATCCACCTTGTGTGGGTCAGGGCTTATTCAATTTTGGTCGTACATCGCTCCGAAGAAGTGTATTTCTTCTGGTCGACTGCACATTTTTCACTATTAAAAACGAGTCCTTCAGCTCGTGCTACTTTCATCAAGTTGTGCAAGCTCTCATCATGCTGTACATTTGTTTTGCCGTAGATGATGACGTCGTCGACTAGCCCGAGAGTGCCAGGGCATTTTTCCAGTATCATGTCCATTTTTTGCATGAAGACATCTTGTGACATCACTAGACCAAAAGGCATTCGTTGAAAGCAAAATCTTCCAAATGGTGAGTTGAAAGTAGTCAGTAGCCGGGATTCGGTGTCTAGCTTGACTGACCAGTACCCATTTTTGGCATCCAGTTTTGAGAAGTACTTTGCACCAGAGAGCTTGTGTGCAAGCTCTTCCATTGTGGGAGTTTTGTGGTGACATCGCATAATGGCTCTGTTTAGATCTTTTGGATCCAGGCAGAGGCAGTTTTCCATTGCCTTTGCGAACATACACCAGACTGTTGACCCATTCTGTCGGTTCATTTATCTTCCTGATGATGCCTTGTTTCACCATCTCCTCTAGCTCGGCTTGGATATCGTCTCTCATGTAGATAGGATATTTGCGAGGTGCATGGATTACAGGGTAGCTTTCTTGCTTTAGCACAATATGGTATTCGCCCTCAAAGTTGCCTACACGATCAAACTGTTCAGGATACATTTTCACTAGCTCCTTTGCTGAGCTTATGCATGTTGGAGTCTTTTGAATAACACAGTGCAGAGTTACCAAGCCCAAGTCTCTGAGAGAAGGTAGTCCTATGATAATAGGTCCCTCTGAGGTCACCACAAAGAATTTTAGGGTTTTCCATGTCCCCTTGTAGGCACACTGTATCTGTACGGATCCATGCTGAGTGATGTCGGAGCCGTTGTACGCAGTCAGTACAGTTGGCTCACTGCGAGTTGCACCGGGGAGTGGTTGCCCCACCAAGTCGACTTGCTCTGGGAACATCTTCCGGAACGAACGTAAGGGGAGCGTGTTGCCCTCTGTTCCGGTGTCCACCGTGGCTTTTAGTTTATGGGTGCCTTTTCGGTTGGGGAGCCTTATACGAAGGTCCGCAAAAGCCTCAGTCCGAGTGTCCCTCTGTCGCTGAATCATATCGAATGACAGTTCCTTGAAGCTTTCATAGAGCTCATCGTTTTCTATCAGGCGGGTATTTACCGCGTGGACTCAGTTGCTGCAGTTTTTGTCCTGGTAACTGCGCTGGTGCTTACCCTGGGCTCCCGGATGTCCGGTATTATCTCGGGAAAATTTTGACGTTGTGTAGGTTTGTGTGGAGTACCTGTCCGTGCTTCTCTTTCTGTTGGTGCACACTTTTTTCCAATGATTTTTCCGTCCACATGCTGAGCATGTGGTACCCCATGCCGGGCATTTTCCGTTTCTGTGGGGCTGGGTGCTGCCACATCGTTTGCAGTTGTTGCATCTGATGGCGTCTACCTCCTGGCTCCCTCCTTCCTGGAGTTCGGCCAGTTGCTTCATATGGCTTATGGAAGCCTCGTGTACTCTGCCACTACTCAGAGCTTCTTGGAGTGTGAGTCCCTCACCCCTTGCCAGGAGCTGCTTCTGTAGTTCCGGGGCCTCGTTCCAGTGATTATTTGCTCTATCAGCCTTTCGTCGGTTTCCTGGGTGTCTCAGAATCTGCATTTCTTTGCCTGCAACTTGCACCTTGCTAGAAAGTCATCTATGCTTTCCTCGTCCGTTTGTGTATACCGACGCAGGTAGAAACATGCGATGCGGAAATTTACATGGGGCTCCAGTGGTTCCTCGAATTTACTCCAAATAATTTTTGGGTCATTTCGGTCCGCATCGTTTTCAAACGTCCACGTATTAAACCTTCTCAGGCCTTCTTCTCCAGTCAGCAACAGAATGTGGTCAACCTGTTTTGGGATATTTTTAACCGAAAAGTAAAGGTTGCACCGTTGTTTGAAAAAACGGAAAGAGTCAACCATATTTGTCGACGTCCAACATAATATAGGCGCACACGTGTTCATCGCCATGGTAAATAATAAAATAGATTTGACACAAAATACAGTGGCGTTGGATATTAATATCGTAATTCACTTACTTTTAAAACACAGTATTTTTGTTTCAAGATGGCGTCGTCCATGCCACACGTGCTGTATTTCAATACGCTCCTTATCGCTTCTTTGCTTTCTTTCTCTTTGTGTTTTTTTATTCTTTTAGTTACAGTTTCCTGTAGGCGTGCGTGGTTTTCGTTTTTTTTTTCCCTTGTTCGCTGCCACCATGTTATGGTATCTCCATGTTAATTGAAAGACAACTCAATACGACGTAGTGGGTTTTACGTGTGACCGTTTAAGCATCCTTTATTGAACTACCGGGGGAGGGGGGGGTACACTTTATTCCTCCTTCCTCAAACGGAGAGTTCCACCAAGGGGACGTTATTATCAATAACATCACAAGAGCGAACCTCTCCTCTGACAATCCAAGTCGCTCCCCAAGTGGATCCTAAGCGGTTCCCACTACTAATTCCTGATATAGTGTTTTCCTAGACCAGGCGAGGTCACTGGACCCTGGCAGCACTTTTGGCATTTGTTGAAGAACCATGATTGACCCTTTGGTTTACTATGGCATTCAGCTAAGTGGTCAAGGATGAGGTTGGGAAAAGCCATCTCAGCTGCAGGGTCCCACGCAGACTCTTCTGTCAAAGTTCTCCAGTTGGAGCGATCCAGCTAAATTGTTGCCAAACTCCCGACGCGGCGTCTAGCGATCGACAAAATGCTCACAAAACCTTGACAAATCTCCCGAGTCGACACAAGGGCGTGTCCTTCTGGGCTTTGAAATTTACGAATATGTCCACCCGAGTTGCAACGGAGTGGAGCTCTATGCTCTGCAGTGTGAAAATTTACGGCTTCGTTGGACACCTTTTCTAACCTAGCCCTGATTACTTGACCTTCATACCGCTCGTTCACTGAGCGTTTCAGGTCCCCCTTAGCTAAATTTATGCCCCCCCCCCTATATTTTACAGAAAAGCACCTAGTGTCACATTTGGCGTTAACTCACAACTTACTCCAGGTTACCACCCCAACTTTTAAAAATTAAGTGTTAGTTTGTCCCAGTAATCATATATCTCTAGTAAAGAGGTATTTAACTTCCAGTACCCAGCTAACTAATGGGTTCTATTTATTTCCAAACTGGCCACAAGTAATTTGTGGTCAGAATGGCGTCACCAGTGGAACATGGGACAAGATATTTAATCTATGTTTCCTCTTATCACTAACACCTGATCCAAGTACTTGGAGCGGAAGACCTGTTAGAAAGTCACGTCCACTACTCTCGCCCTGAGTGATTGACACAAAATCTGTCGACCAGACCACATTCAGTCATCAGATCAGACAGACTTGTCCCACATCAACCCGACCCTCTAGGCCCACCGACGTTATCTATTTTTAGATCAAGGATGGCATTTCAAACTCCCAGTAAAATTAATAGCTTTGAACCACCGAGGAACCCCTCCAACCCATGGAAAAAGAGAACCCTCTACTGAGCGATATTGAGCACATAAACTGCGACGATTCGAAATTCGGCACTTTTCACAGCAACATTGGCCACGACCAGTCTGCCATCAGCATCCGCATGAACAATGTTTACCCTTGTGGACAGGGTGCGTCTTACTAACAAGGAAACTCCCCTAGCACAACAGCTACCGAATGCTGAAAAGACATTGAAATGTTTTGACAGCAGTTTGTGATCGCTAATTGAATCATAGTGAGTTTCCTGTAACGCAGCCACATCTATGTTAAAGGGCATGAAGTCCCCCATAATGTGTGAAGCTTTGGTTAAGCACTTCATGTCCCTTATGTTCAAATTTCCTAAAACCAAGTTCGTGGCCATCTGCGCTAATCAGTGTCAACCACCGGACTTAAGTTCTTTAGGATGTCACTGCCTTGCCCGATATTGCCCATGAGCAAGTCGGACGTAAACCGTCCATCATGAGCGAAGCCCAGATATCCAAAGGATCGGTTAATTTAAGGGCCCTATAAAAGGGTGGATGTAGACGGGGACTCTTCCCTCACACTCCCCTTCCAGTTGCTTGAGGGAGTCATGCCTCTCTTCCAGTAATATAAAATCCGGGATTGCCCCTTAGCATATCAACCATACGCCATTTGGTACGATTACCTGCCTTATGCTGCAGGAATGTTATTATAAAGGGGCCGTCAGGGAAGTAATTTGGGTTGTTAACTTCCAAACCCCGCAACGGAAAAAAAGTCTGAAATTACAGAGTTTCGATAATTAATCGTTCAAAAAACAAAAATTAAGCAAGATACTGCTAGAACATTGCATTTTGCGACGATTGGTGACATTTATTGGATGTGTTTCTAACACGTTTTTTTTATGTTTCGATTTTTCACCAATTATCCAAGATTCCCGTGTCTGGCTCATTAGCAGCCACTTTTTCCGTTCTAACTAAACAGGTGGACACCAGGTGTGTTTTGAACAAAAAAAACGTTTTAAAATAAGTTAAAACACACATAAACTTATCAAGGTTAGGGTTAGTAATATGTAATGTTCTACCAGTATTTTGCTTAATTTTCGTTTTTTTTTAGCGATTATACGAAACTGTAATTTCAGCCATTTTGTTTTTGTTTAACTAAACCGGTGGACACCAGTTTTGTTTTGAACAAAAATAGCTTTAAAATAAATTGAAACACAAATAAACTTATCCAGTTTAGTAGAAGAGTAACTTATCTTGTTCACAACACTTATTTGTTGTTTATTTTGTTTTTTTATCCCCTTTTTCTCTGTTAGCTGTTATAAATTCCCAAAATACTTACTGGAAAGACAGAAACGTATATTTTTTCGTTCGTAGAAAAATAAATCATTGATCAGGGTTGCCAGACTATAATAAATGTTTGAAGTCAAACTTTTCAGGAAAAAAAAGGCTAAAATTAGCAAAAGTGTAACTTTTAGACCCCCACAAAAAATGCCACATTAAAAATTTTCTTTGTTTGTTTGTTGTATATATAAACGACCTACCTGAGTCTATGAAGAATGACAGTGAAACTTTTTTATATGCTGACGATACCAAGTTATTTCGTGAAATCAGAGACTATGAAGATTGTCAGAAACTACAGGAAGATATCCATTATCGAAATTTCGCGGTCGTTAGCGAAATTCGAATTACTTGGTAACAATGGGGGTTAAAACATTTTTTTTTTAAAACATGACAAGGGGAAAAGAAAAAATAAGAGGTTCGATTGAGTTAAAATATAGCTTTATTTACATTTAAAATCGGGCTGGCTGCTTTTAATTCCCAACGCAAGGTTAATAACATTAACACACAGTAACCAAGATAAAAATTAAAAAAACTTAAAACATGAAAAATCACCTATGGATAGAGTTCGCTGGCACAACGAACTGGAAACAAATTAATTACCCTTCTTTTTTGTTCATACAAAAACATAGAATAACGACTAAAAAGCATTCTTAAAAATTTAACAAAGGGGCTTGAAATAATAAAACAAAATATACCGGACCATAGCCGTAGTTTGCTGAATCTTCTCAGCCACAATTTTTTTTCTATCGAAATGTCCGTTTTAAAGTCTCTCTTTGTCTTTTTTTCAACATTTTTCATTCCAAAGGTCACAATCCTCGAAATTACTTCATAAATGAAATTATCAAAAAATGTTCTTCGTTAATTCTTCACATTTTCATTTCAAATGTCTCAATCCTCGAAATAACTTCATAAATGAATATTCTCCAAAAATGTTATGTTTCTGTATAAATAGGGTCGTTCAAATACCCTGAATTTTAAATATATCGTTCTTCCTCTAAGAACGAGTAGAAATCATCCACATATTTTATGTCTATTCTAAAAAATAGACGGAGATAACTGAAACCAGAACAACTCCATCGGCTTTCAAGCTAGAACTGATTCGAAAAACGCGCCAAAGACACCGGTATGACGTCACCTCTAGACTTCATTACATCGATGATGATGCTGAAACAAAAGAAAGGCGGGAAGACCTCACGCCACCAAAGCAAACAACCTTGAGATACATACTTATAGCGGCGATATGATGGCCTTCCCATCCTCCATGTCCAAAATAAATTTCCGAAACCATTGCATGTATGATTGGTCTGAAAAATGGCAGTTAAAATTGTCAAGTTTGGCCTATAGAAGAATACGTGGGGACATGATTGGGTGCTATAAATTGCTCTCTGGAAAATATGATTTCAATGCAGATAAACTATTGACTAGAAAATACAAGAGTTGGAAACAGGGGACACAGTCATATGCTTTACAAGAAACAGGCACGTTTGAACCTGAAAAAATATTTATTCAGCCATCGCTGTGTTGATTTGTGGAATAGATTGCCATCAAGTGTAATTGAAGCCGATACTTTAAAGATATATGAGAAGCGTTGGATAGGTCCTGGATTGACCAAAAAATCAAATTCAACTATAAGGCTGCTGTCGTCACTGGACACATACAAAAATGAAGACAAGGAGCTGGTGCCATAGACGACTCATGTCCTTCTACCAGAATTCATCTATGTTTCTATATTTCTATGTTTAATCAAGCTAAAGAATAATGGCTATATTAACTCCCAAATATTTGCGTCTTTTTTTATTAGTTTCGTATTATTTTCTTAGCGGTGATGAAGTAAAGACGTTCCCTCTAAAATAAAAAAAATGGGATTTTTTATATATGCTTTTTAAATTTATTCAGATAATTAAGTAACATAGATAATCAATTCTAAAATTTAAATATTATTTTTAAAGGGTAGCAGATGACTTTAAATAATATTTGAAAATAAAATATTATATTTAAATAATTTTTGATAAATTTGTAAATGAAGACACTCAGGAAAGTCTCACTCCTCCAAATATGAGATTATCCTTTTCTAAGGCTATTACATCTTGGGAATGAAAAACAACTATTTCAGAATTCAGAGTGGGGATCAGTTTTGCGCATACATTTAACGTAAAATTATCACCCATTTTCGGCCAAACGTCTACCCGGAAAACGTTTTTTTTTAGCTGAAAGAGATTAATTTTGTGTATTTTTTTTTGTGGAGGGGGAGAGTAAAACATCATTAGCCTACAACTAACCCATGGTCCGGGTAACAACAGCTCCCCAAAATTCTCCCTTACTCTTATCACTAACCTTAAGTCCATGTAGCCCCCCCCCCAAAAAAAATATATTATATCTATGATTTCACTAGAACGGTTCCAGGCCATTCAACCGCTATCTGTCACGAAAGTGAGTGATCATTTAACGTTAAATTTCTATGCTAAACTGATCCGTCAATCTAAATTTAAAAAAATGTTTTTTTCACCCAAATTTGTCATACATGATGCCTTCAAAAAAGTATAATTTCATTTTTGGAAGGGTGGGGGTGATTTAATTAAGGGTCCTCATAAACAATAATACCAAAAAGTTAATAATCTTGAAATTTGCACTCGCATTAGATTTTTAATTTTATTTTACGTGAATTTTATTTTTGTGAAAATATTGAAAAATCTCTAAAAATCAAAACTTTAAATGTAGAATGGTTCACATGATGTCCAACTTTTTTTCACTTAAAGAACCAATTAAAACAAATAATATTCAGTTTTTTACAAGTTTCAAAGATCATTATTTGAAAATAGTATTCCACATTAAATAACTCTTTTTTTTATATCAGAAATAGTGTCGTGCCTAACACATAAGCCCATTATAAAGTTTATACATTCTTTAAATATTTCAATGTCAGGGTTGATATGTGCAAGCACCATTCAGAAATGGTGTCGTGCCTAAAAAAGCATTGACATTTGCTAATATATTTCTCACCGCATTGATTATCTTGTTTGTTAGCAGTGAATGTTGTTTAAGTATAGCAGTGAATGTTGTTTAAGTATAGTTTCATTTTTGGAAGGGTGGGGGTGATTTAATTGAGGGTTCTCATAAACAATAATACCAAAAAGTGGCACAATTTAAGTACGAATAACTCTAAGCAAAGTTGTTTCCAACCGGAAACGGTGTTCGTTTGAAATTTGTTCCGATAATAAAAACTTCCTGTTTTGGTTAGTCGAATAGGTGTAATGTTTCCTATGAAAATATAATAATGTAAGTTTTGTACTGAATTTTATTTTAAATAATTTATTTGACAAAAATAAATAATAACAGTTAAAAATTGTTACTAGTCTACCAGACTTCTGCCGCTAACGCCAGTTTCCATGCTGGCGGTTCTTTGTGGCGCATTCAGGCACCACCAATATATAATCTGAATTGCTTTATTTAGCGGCATGTGTGGCCCTTAAAAAACGATTCTACTCAGACAGATGTTTTTTTTTTTACATGTTGGACACTTCCAACAGTAATCGTTCTCATTATACTAGTCGAGTGGTTGGAAACACATTCGACTATTGGCAATTAGGTCCTGCCGGGCCAACCATTCCAACGTTCTCTTTTCTCCGTTTGTGTCCATTAGTAACACGTCCAAGGAAATAGTGCGCAACCGACATTCATCTGCAATTAGTACGTCTTGTACGATATACTTCATTATCATATATATAGAGTAAATACAGAAGAAATACAACCAGAAAATTGAACTACAAAATACCAGAAAATACAGAGAAAATTAAACTAAAGAATACCAGAAAATACAGAGAAAATTAAACTACAGAATACCGGAAGTTGTTACGTACAGAGTTTATTATCGGGTACGGATCGCGGCTGACACCGTAGCAGCGCCGCAGAAACTGCTCTTAGAGTTACTCGTACTTCAACTGTGCCCAAAAAGTTAATAATCTTGAAATTTTAATTTTATTTTACGTAAATTTGATCTTTGTGAAAATATTGAAAAATCTCTAAAAATCAAAACTTTAAATGTAGAATGGTTCACATGATGTCCAACTTTTTTATTCACTAAAAGAACCAATTAAAACAAATAATATTCATTTTTTTTTACAAGTTTCAAAGATCATTATTTGAAAATAGTATTCCACATTAAATAATTTTTTTTTATATCAGAAATGGTGTCGTGCCTAAAAAAGCATTGACATTTGCTAATATATTTTTCACCGCATTGATTATCTTGTTCGAAGTAGCAGCAGTGAATGTTGTTTTAGGTATTGACTGTTGATTGGACAAAAACTCAAATCGGCAGTTTCTTTCAGCCAATTAACACATCACTCAATAAGTTCTCGGTTGAAATAATAAAATTGCAAAATCGAGGACAAAGATTTTGAAGCAGATTTTGATGGAAAGAAATAGACAGTGAAAAGGAAATGGATGGGAGAGCCTCCGCTATTGCTGAACTAGTTAAAATATTACAGGAATTCCCTAGAGTGAGAGAATAAATCAAAGTTTGAGAAGAATGTGGAAAGATGGATAGCAAACTGTATTCTCTTACCATGGAAGGCTGTCGGAAAAGGTGTATTACCGTTGAGGGCAGTGTTTTAGGCGACAAAAGGTGAAGTCGGGAATTGAACTGTTTGGTATCATGACATAAAGAGAGCCACATAATAGATGTGTGTGATGAAAAGATGAGAACATGGAGTAGAAACTGCAACTGTGGAACTTAAGTCTGCCTACTTGCAGCTACATGTGGCAAAGGAACTCTGGCAGTACAAGCTCATCTGCTATAAAAGAAGGAACTACTGTCTGAAACGGTTCGGATTTGGACTTAACGTTGAACCAAAGATAATGGCGACCGTTCTAAAAACTGTGTTAATGAAAGGAAATAAGACAAAAGAGGCCACTGATTCGTACATTGATGACATAATCGTGGATGTGACAAAGGTATCGACAGAGGAAGTGGTGGAACATCTTAATGGATTTAGGCTAACAGCAAATCCGCCAGAATCGTTGGTCGGTGGAGCAGCGCTGAGTCTTAAGCTGATGAAGGGAAAGATAGGAAAGAGAGGCAACAAAATTGCAGAGATGACAGAACAAATGAGTAGACGTTAGTTGTTCTCCATTTGTGACAAATTGTTGGGGCACTATCCAGTTGCTGTATGACTGTGACTGGCGTGCAGTTATGTAAAAAGAAGAGAAAGTGAAGTAGACTGGGAGGGCAGAGTTGATGGCAAAACTGTCAAAGTAATGCAGGACATTCTAGCTTATGTAGAAAAGGAGGACCCTGTTAGTGGAGCTTAGTATATACCTGAAACAAAAAATAGGAGTGGTGTGATGCAAGCAGTATTGCAACAGGCATGGTTGTGGAGATTAATGGTTTGGTGGCAGACGATGCAGCATGGCTGAGAAAAAAAAGATTATTTTAGTCACATTAACATGCTCGAATTAGATGCTGTTCTGAAAGGCATCGATTTAGCTATCAAATAGGGATTAAGAGACATCGAGATAAGAACTGATTCAGCAACCGTTCTAAGTTGGTTGAACTCTACAGTGGAGGAGAGTGGAATAATACGAATCAAGGATGCTGGAGAAATAATTGTGAAGCAAAGATTGGGAATACTTTACTGCTTATCTCACAAGTGTACGGCTTTTCTCACTTTATATTTTATTTTTCTTATTTCTGTTTTCGTTAGCACAGGGACAGGCATTCTTCCAAATGCCAAACAATCACTTGCTATTTAGAGGCTCTAACCGAGTGCTCTTTTAAGGATTTTGACCGTTTCCTTCAGTGCAATTATTTGGATTCTCTTACCACTTAGGTTTCCGGGAATACTTTCCAGATACTTTTTGAAATTCTTTTTCAGGAGTCCTTTAGCTCTTATTATAACTGGGATAATGTTGATGTTTTTGAGGTTCCAGTTTCTCTTCATATCATACATTAGGCCTTAGTATTTTGGCACTTTCTCCCTGTCTGCTCTGTTTAAGCCACTGTAATTTGGAACACTCACCTCAATCAGTGTTGCTACTGTTTCTGCCTCATTTAATATGACTATGTTCGGTTTTACTGCTGTATTTTCCAGGAACCACATAATCATAATGTATAGTATACTTATCGTTTCCCACAGTCTTCTCCGGTAGATGTTCCCAAGATTTAGTGTTACATTGGATGTTTAGATTTTTACAGATGTTCCAGTGTATGTATTTGCACACACCATCATGACGTGTTGTGTAACTGCCATCTGCTAACATAATTTTTCAACTTGATATCAAGTGATTCACACTCTCCACTGCTGTGTGGCAGAATCTGCACTTGCTATCATTACTAAGTCCTGCCATCTTTTTAAATGCATTAGTCATAAGGCCTTGATTTTGGGCCGCCATTATAAGCCTTTCCTGATCATAATGGAGGGCGCCTCTTTTAAGCCAGTCCAAAGAGCATTCTTTGTCGATATACTTTTTAGATATCTCATCAAGAAAGTCGGTGGCGCATTTTTGTTCTGCCCACTCTTTAAGGCTCCTATTTTTGAATGTTTCAGTGTATTTTTTACGACTTTTTTGGGCTATCTCTGTTGAGGGTTTTTTTGGTGTTTCAACCTCTTCTGATAAACAGCCCTGTCCGAGATGCTTGGCTAGATATGTTATGGAAGATGTTTGACTAGCTCTTTTTTCTTGATGTTCCTGTACCATTATGAGGTTTGGGTTTATGGAGCTTGTCAGATATTGTGCAATACTGACAATAGTGGCTCTATGTTGGTGGTTGATTTCTGAAAGTGCCAGTCTTCCCTCTCCTCTAGGTAAGTACAGTCTTGGCAAGTATTGACACGTTTTTGTCCTGCCCACTCTTTAAGGCTCCTATTTTTGAATGTTAGTGTGTGTGAACATGTCTTCTTAAATATGTTTTTCGGGTAAATTCTGAACAACACACTTCACATGAATAAGGTTTTTCACCAGTGCGTGTAAACATATGTGTTTTTTAAAGTTGTTTTTTTTTTTTTTTTTACATGATTCACCCCAAACAAGGCAGGACGCCACTGTAAACGTAAGGGGCTACTGAGAAAAAGGAAAAGGGGGGAAGGATTGGTGGTTCAGCTTAAATTGGGATCTGAGCAGCGAGATGTCTGTTTACATTAGTTTTAAATTTCTGCATGTCAGTACTGTCGGGGAAACAGAGGGCAGGGAGGGAGTTCCAGAGGCCAGCAGCACGAGGAAAGAAGCTATTTGAGTAGAATGCTCTCTTACCACACACATCACATGAATAAGGTTTTTCACTAATTGTTTAATTTTACTTCAGTCGAAGTTCTCAGAAATCAAGGGGCCCCTTCCTGGGGCTAACACTTGATCTCTATATGAGATACATAGATACCCGAATATTCTTTTTAAATTCTCCTTTATTTCTCAAACATTGAGTTAGTAAAAAAGTTAAGAATAATAAATTTATTCTCTCCCCAACTGACCAGTCAAGTATGTCATAGTATATCTTTCTTTTGGTCTGTTGATCTAAACCGGATTCTAGGACAAGAATTCATCTAGTCTGATGGAGTATCCAGCTACGTGGTGTTACTTGAGGTAACATCACTAGGAGAAGATGTACTATTCCTCGTATGGGCAAGTGTATAGCCGTGCTGAATGTATCTTATTTGTGCTGCGGATACTATGTAATTTTGAATATTTGGTCAGGGTTTACTTGTAGGGGTAAGTATCCTCATGTCAGGTTGTCCTGACAAACCCTTGTACAGAGAGACCGAAGTATGTCATAGTATATTTTTCTTTTAGTCTGTTGGTCTTACCGGATTCCAGGACAAGAATTCATCTAGTCTGGTAGAGTATCCAGCTATGTGGTGTTACTTGAGGTAACATCACTAGGAGAAGATGCACTATTCCTCGTATGAGCAAGTGTATAGCCGTGTTGAGGGGATCTTATTTGTGCTACGGATACTATAGTGTGTGTAAACATATGTGATTTTAAAGTTGATTTCTGGGAAAATGTAGAACTACACACATGACATGAATAAGGTTTTTGACCCGTGTGGGCGAACATATGATTTGTTAATGTTCTGTTCTCAGGAAAAGTTGAATCACACATATTACATGAATAAGGTGTTTCACTTAATGTTTAATTTTACTTCAGTCGAAGTTCTCAGAAATCAAGGGGCCCCTTCCTGGGGCTAACACTTGATCTCTATATGAGATACATAGATACCCGAGTATTCTATTAAAATTCTCTTTTATTTCTCAAGCATTGAGTTAGTACAAAAGTTAAGAATAATTTCTTCTCTCCCCAACTGACCAGTCAATATGTCATAGTATATCTTTCTTGTGGTCTGTTGGTCTTACCGGATTCCAGGACAAGAATTCATCTAGTCTGGTGTAGTATCCAGCACGTGGTGTTACTTGAGGTAACATCACAAGGAGCCGATGCACTATTCCTCATACGAGGGGATCTTATTTGTGCTGCAGGTACTATGTAATTTGAATATTTGGTCAGGGTTTACTTGTAGGGTAAGTATCCTCATGTCAGGTTGTCCTGACAAACCCTTGTACAGAGAGACCGAAGACACTCGAGGATAGTGTCTAGTAGGTAATTCAAACTCCCCCAGTGTGTGTAAACATATGTCTTCTTAAATGTGTTTTTCGGGAAACTGCTGAACCACACACTTCACATGAATAAGGTTTTTCACCAGTGTGTGTAAACATATGTGTTTTTAAAGTTGTTTTAAAGGAAAATGTAAAACTACACACATCATATGAATAATGTTTTTCACTTAATGTTTAATTTTACTTCAGTCGAAGTTCTCAGAAATCAAGGGGCAATTTCCTGTGGTTAACACTTGATCTCTATATGAAATACATAGATACCCGAATATTCTATTAAAATTCTCCTTTATTTCTCAAACATTGAGTTAGAAAAATAGGTAAGAATAATAAATTTCTTCTCTCCCCAACTGACCAGTCAAGTATGTCATAGTATATCTTTGGTTGTGGTCTGTTGGTCTTACAGGATTCCAGGACAAGAATTCATCAAGTCTGGTGGAGTATCAAGCAACGTGGAGTTACTTGAGATAACATCACTAGGAGAAGATGCACTATTCCTCGTATGAGGGGATCTTATTTGTGCTGCGGATACTATGTAATTTTCTATATTTGGTCAGGGTTTACTTGTAAGGGTAAGTATCCTCATGTCAGGTTTTCCTGACAAACCCTTGTATAGAGAGACCGAAGACACTCAGGGATAGTGTCTAGTAGGTAATTCAAACTCTCCACCAGTGTGTGTAAACATATGTCTATTTAAAGTTGATTTATTGGAAAATGTAGAACTACACACATCACATAAATAAGGTTTTTGACCAGTGTGGGCGAATATATGATTTTTTAATGTTCTTTTGTCAGAAAAAGTTGAATCACACAGATTACATGAATAAGGTTTTTCAGCAGTGTGTGTAAACATATGTGTTTTTAAAGTTGATTTCTGGGAAAATGTAGAGCAACACACATCACATAAATAAGGTTTTTCACCAGTGTGTGTAAACATATGTGTTTTTAAATTTGATTTCTGGGAAAATGTAGAACAACACATATCACATGAATAAGGTTTTTCACCAGTGTGTGTAAACATATGTGTTTTTAAATATGATTTTTGGTAAAACGCTGAACCACACACTTCACATGAATAAGGTTTTTCACCCATGTGTATTAACATATGTGTTCTTAAATGTGCTTTTGTAGAAAATTCTGAATCACACACTTCACATGAATAAGGTTTTCCACCTGTGTGTGTGAACATATGTGTTTTTAAATGTGATTTTTGGAAAAAACCTGAACCACACACTTCACATGAATATGGTTTTTCACCAGTGTGTGTAAACATATGTGTTTTTAAAGTTGATTTCTGGGAAAATGTAGAACAACACACATCACATGAATAAGGTTTTTCACCAGTGTGTGTAAACATATGTGTTTTTAAATGTGATTTTTTGTAAAACGCTGAACCACACACTTCACACGAATAAGGTTTTTCACCCATGTGTATTAACATATGTGTTCTTAAATGTGCTTTTGTAGAAAATTCTGAATCACACCCTTCACATGAATAAGGTTTTTCACCAGTGTGTGTAAACATATGTCTTTTTAAATGTGACTTTCGGTAAAAAGCTGAACCACACACGTCACATGAATAAGGTTTTTCACCAGTGTGTGTAAACATATGTGTTTTTAAATTTGATGTCTTGGAAAATGTAGAACAACACACATCACATGAATACGGTTTTTCACCAGTGTGTGTAAACATATGTGTTTTTAAATTTGATTTTTGGTAAAACGTTGAACCACACACTTCACATGAATAAGGTTTTTCACCCATGTGTATTAACATATGTGTTCTTAAATGTGCTTTTGTAGAAAATTCTGAACCACACACTTTACATGAAGGTTTTTCACTAGTGTATGTAAACATGCCTTTTTAAGATTTGCTTTCCTACAAAATTCTGAACCAAACAGTTTACATATGTTTCCCTCATGTATGTTTGCGTGTGGATTTTGAAATTTGCTCTCAATAAAAATGCAGAATCACACATAGAAATTGGTTTTCACTAGTATGTAGTGTCATGAGCGTTTTTAAATGGGAAACCTCTGCAAACTTGAATCACAAACGATGCACGGATATTGATTATCACCAGTTTATCCTTGAGTCTGCAGCTTTGCATTAGGACATTTATTGCCGGGGATATTGGCACTCTACATCCGAATATTAGTACTGTTTTTACACACACATATATATATATATATGTTTTTACACACACATATATATATATATATATATATAAGAGAGACAGAGAGGTGAGGGAGAACACCAGAGAGAAAAACATTAAACTTTTGTAAATTCATTAAAGATTCTTTAAAACTTATGAATATTAATCTTCTGATCTTCTTTGGAATTTTGTAAATATTTCATTTTGTAAAATTCAAAGTCACATGATGTTATATTTCTGATTTAACTCCTTGTCAGCAGGCTAATAGCCCATGAGAAACAAGACCACTGTTATTTGGAAGATTCACTTCAATCAGTGTTGACACTCTTTCTGCCTTAATATTTTGCAAAAAGAATTTTCTTAAAATAATTTGTATCTTTCTAAAAAAACAATGATCAAAATAAAAGATATATTGAAGTTGAGAAAATCCAGGAAGGGTTCAATGTTGAATTGATGAACCCACTTTTACTGTAGAATATTTTGTCATATATTAATTGAAAGGAGGCCATTAAGTTTCCACAGATGAAACCTGTAAATAAAAATCACATAATTATTGTATTGCTTCATCAGAGTAACTTGTAAGAGGAATAACATGTCATAAATAGTTAAATGCATGAAGTTGAAAATAGTTTTGTTATCTTTGTTAATTTCAGTGTTGTATTAGTTTTTTGTGTAGTCATGCAATTGGTGTTTAGGCAGTCGAAATCAGGTATATTTTGTGCTAATTTTAGATCAGTAAATACTTGGAAGTCATCCTAATGTTTACTAATTGCTGTAATGTCATCAGAATAAGAAAGATTTTGTCGATCAATCAAAAAATGATTTTCATTTAGTTTTTACTTCAAGGATAATTGCAGCAGAGAATACCTGACATGGGCAACTTTCAACAAAAACAGGTGAGTTTTCACTTCAAACTGCATATCACATCTAAGATAAAAGCTGAGATTAATTACATGTAGTAAGGCTATATGGTCTTTAATGTGGCAAATAGACAGGCAAAATAATGCAAAATCTAACTGATTTTACAAATAACATAAGACTAATGTTTAGAGTGAAGTGAATGGACGTCATTAAAATAAGAGACATATTTGTAAAGACACAACTTGTGCCCATATCCTCTCTAATTGAATAGAAATTATTAGGACTGTACAGACATGTAAAAGATCAACAGTTGGTATGAGAATGTATGTCTAGAAGAAATGGTGGAAGGCTCAGAAACACAGCAGAATTACTGCATTACATTATATTTATATATATATATATATATATATATATATATATATATATATATTGTTGAATATAAGAGACAACTTTGATACCCTTTGGGAGATCCGTTCAACAGTCTGAATCAGGATCTTAGTTTCGGAGGGGAATTGGCTGATGAATTTGCCATAGTGTGGACTTGTCTCCCAAGTACTTTCGGACCCATCTGAGGCCATCTTCGTGGGAATGAGGGTAATCCGGTACAGACCATGTGTTAGTATTATAGATGGTTTTTGGCAGGAATTATGTACTAAGTACGAAACTATATTTGGAGTTATAAACATTTTTGAATATTATTACTGACATTAAAGTTAATTCTATTAATTAGGGTTTTTTTGGTTTTTATATATAAGAGTTTTCTGAATTCTGATCCGGGGCAGGAGTGGTCGTTAGTTAAGTGTTGGGCTATGGCACCAGTATCAGACAAATGCCTCGTCAATCTTCTCGACAAAGTTGTGGTAGTCAAACCTATGTATATGTATTTTTCTTGGTTGTCGGAGATACAGTCTCCCAAAAGACATTTAAACTCATAAATAAAAGAAAAAAGTATTTGGGATGATTTCATTTGTTTATTAAAAAGTTGTAAATAGAGTGCACACGTGTTAGACCAGGTCAACTGGAAGCCACCGGTGCATACGAAAAAGTATCCCTCTTGTTTGGTCATTGTTTTGGGGTCCGTATTCTTTGTATGGTCCAAACATTTTACTCATTTCATCAACCTACAGTTATGATTATTTTAAAAATAATGGACAGAACCAGACTTTTAAAATATTTTTACAACTTTTTGCTTCTAGTCAATCACCCGAGCACGTCATGACATAAATAATATTATTCTCCTTTTAATTTTAGCTTCCACATATCGGGTATGATTTTACGTACATATTTCATATGTATATATGCATATATATATATATATATATATATATATATATGTATATGTTTAATTGTGTACATGTATTGTGCTTATATATATATGTAGGTATCAAACGTGGACACCTTCCCCACACCACTCAGCAAGCCACTACTGCCAGATTTTTCTTCACTCAACGTATGACACCATGAAGAGGCTGACAGTCGGATGTTACTGCATGCATCTCACACAGCTAAGCACGGACACCATTAAGATTGTAGACACTGATGTTGTGGTGCTGGCAGTGTCCATGGTACAGGAATTGCAACCAGAAGACAAACTATGGCTGGCATTCAGAACAGGCCCAAGTTTCCGATACCTAGCAGCACATGAAATAGCAGCTGGACTGGGACCTGAATGTGATACTGTATCAAGCTTTGCTAGACATGGCAAGAAGACCGCATGGGCAATCTGGAGCGTTCTGCTACAGTTAGCTGATGCAGCTGTCTTCCGCACCAAGTGACATACCAAATGATGCAATGCGCATCATTGAGATGTTCGTGATTCTGTTGTATGATCGAACCAGCAAATGCACGGACATTGACAAGGCCAGGAGAAAACTCTTCACAAGGAAGAACAATGTGCAGCTGATCTATCCAACGAAGGCAGCTTTATAGGAACATGTCAAGAGGGCAGATATCAAGGTGGACATGTGTGGGGTCAGATACTGCTGCCAGCACCAGAACTCCCACCACCAACCAACTGGGGTTGGTCAATGATTGGAAGAAAATACACACCATACTGGACCAGGCTACCTGAGGCAGCTCACACCTGCATTGAGCTGGTTTCTTGCAAGTGGCAGAAAGGATGTGTGAGACGTTGCAAGTGCAAAAAGGCTGCTCTTAAGTGCACATCCCTCTGTGTATGTGAAGGAGACTGCACATGAAAATGAGTCCACAACATTCATTTACTTTTGGCAGTGCTGAACTGGTTAACATGACACTGTTTATGTACACATATCTTCAGTACCGATGTATACCTAGCCTCAAATACCAGACCATTGTAGAATGTCAGTACACACCCAACCTTACATATTACACCACAGCATGATCACCTTTTTGCTTAGATATTTAATGACTTAAGACATGTATAAAAAGTATAAAACTCAAAATTACTAATTGAAGTAAATTGATATTTTTATTTAAAGTTATACATTGAAAGCTAGTTTTGAGAAGTTTATGTTGTTTTGTGTTAATGTTCACACTATTTTTGTGGATATTCAGATGCAACCCCGAATTAATCATTTTTTGATATTGATTGAAGGAATGGAGACGACTATTAAACCAAATCTCTTATGAAAGGTGACATATCAAACCTAGAACAACACATAATCTAATCAAGAACTGAAACTTGTCAAAAATACATGCTGATGAATATTCATCTTTTATGAATTAAGTGGAGTACTGTAATAAAATATGTCATTTTAAAAAATGAATTTTTTATTTGTCATGTACTATAGAAATATTTTACCCAGAGGTAATCGCACATGTAGAATTCAAGTGGCGGCCATTTTGAAATTCAATATGTTGGCTAATTTATAAAGATACACAATGCAGATTGTAACCATCGAATTCCTTTGGTCACAAAACATAAGTTTGGACACCAGAACCGAGTCAATTAGACCCAAAAATAATCGAAAATGTAGGCTTCAAAAAACGGCTATTTTGAAATCCAATATGGCGGCAAAGTGGTACAAAATATGCGATGCAGATTGTTAACATTATATTCATTCCCCTCACCCCCCCCCCCAAATAACTTATATTTAGACACCAGAATCGAGTCAATATCAGCATTAAACTCAAATATTATCAAAAATGTAGATTTCAAATGGCGGCCATTTTGAATTCTAATATGGTGACAAGAATGGAGAATTCCGAGTGGCTCAATATCTGAAAATGTTCGCCATATATCAATGTACATTTGTGCTAAATTTGATGCTTGTATCACAAAATGCACAAGCCTTTTGAAATTTCGAGCTAAACCGCCCCACTAATCGTAAAAAATACCAAACATACACTATTTCTTTTTTATTTTACCGTAGAAAATAGTGTTTTCTTAGAAATCATATAATTTATACTAAAATGGTAAAATCGAAATTTTTAATGGATTGCAATAAAAATAAACTTTTTAAAATGTTTATAATTATTATAAAAAGCAATTGAACACAATTAAATAAAACGTGGAAAAATCTTACCTTTCAGTCCATGGAATTCAACACGAAAAACCATAAAAAACAAAAAACGGATGATTTATTTTTCTTTTGTGTTCAAAATAGAAAATTTGTTCGTTTTGTTAGGGTTTGTTTAGTAAAACGAAACAAATTCTGTTTTGTGTGTCCAATTCATTAAGAAATGAAATATATGAATATATAAAAAGATCAAAATTAAAAGATGAAAAACACGATTTAAGCGAGAACTTATTTTTAAACAATTGACTGATCAACGAATAATTTAGGTCATCGTGATGCGGTGTAATCATTATTTCGTTCCTCGTGTCAAATGGTCCGTTAATTAGTTAAATGTGCGCAATTGTTTTCCTATCACGTTTATAAGCTAAAAGGTTGCATCTAATACATTATCGGTAGAAAATATCGTGTACGGATGGTCAAAATGACAAGATTTTTCCTCCGTAATAATTTGAAACTTGTAAAAGTCTGTTTTGTTGTTTCACAGAACCTTTTGTATTTTTTTTAGTATTTCACAAGATATTTTTGTATTTTTTTCAAAAATTGTAAAAACAATATTTTACAAGATTCTTTTGTCATTTAAGTAAAAAAATAAAGCACTTGTGCAGATGCGGTACACGAGCCGAAATTTATTTTAGAAGACTTCCAATGAAGTATGGCGCAGACAACTCTGTTTTTAGTACGTAATTTCTTCGAAAATTGAAAATATGCATTTTTTAAATAAGAAGTCAGGCAAATTCAATTAATAGAATATTCTTCGAAGAAATAACAATTTGTGAAAATCAACAGTATATTGATAGAACATTTATTGAAGAAAATAGAATTTGGGAAAATCAACAGTATATTTTTGGCGCTTATAGAGACGATGTTGCAATATTAGAGAGAAATAACTTTATCAAAATCCAAGGGACATAAGTACCCTTGACTTAAAAAATCTAATTCATGTACGGATGGACAGAGGGGTAAAAAGTAACATTATTATTTGTTTAGAGGGGGGGAGGATTCTACCTTTTTAGGTAATTACGTGTGCTTTTACAACCTGGAAAAGTAATATTATTTTTTAGGGAGAGGGGGGTTCTACTTTTTATGTAATTACGTGTGCTTTTACAACCTGGAACCACTGAGATTTTTTAGAGGGGGGGGGGGATTCTACTTTTTTAGGTAATCACGTTTGCTTTTACAACCTGAAACCACTCCTATATTTTTAAAGGGTGGGGGAGTTCTACTTTTTAGGTAATTACGCGTGCTTTTACAACCTGGAACCACTGGGATTTTTTTGAGGGGGAGGATTCTACTTTTTTTATGTAATTATGTGTGCTTTTACAACCTGAAACCACTCCTTAAAAAATCCCAGTCGTTCCAGGTTGTAAAAGCACACGTAATTACCTAAAAAAGTAGAATCACCCCTCAAAAAATAATAATGTTACTTTTCCAGGTTGTAAAAGACCCACGTAATTACCTGGTACGTTAGTAGGACCCTCCCATCTTTTCTAAGCTATGAACTGCTCGCTGTCTTCTGGACCGACTGAAAGCAAGAGAGTCAGTACCTAAGTGGGAGTGGACGTTACCTACGGGACATACAAGGATAGATTTTTAAGGGATGTGCGGTGTCCTCCAAATAAATACCATTAGAGCGGGCCAGGGATAAAGAAACTCAAGGAACGGGCATCCTGGAAGAGTTCTGACACCTAAAATAAAGACAGAGGGACAGGACTCATTTGTATTAGAAGCTAGAGGGACTGATCCAACACTTTGATGTTCAAACAATTGTCAAAAAGAAAGACCTAAGATCGGTGTGTGCCATGCTTATGCAGGGAAAACAAACTCAATTTTATTACGTACGAACATGCATAAACTAGCGGTGTGTATCCACCTACGTCTAAACAGTGAGGTAGGCAACCTTGTATCACATTATATTTTGATTTTAAGCTGATGCTTAAAATACGAAATCAAATTGTAATGAGAAGGCGGCGCCCTCCCACTACCTATGTCTAAGCATGACGATTACACTACGAGTCTAACTACGGCTAAAATCGCAAGAAACACCATTCGTTTCTCCAAGATCAAAGTGTAGTATCTGTTCCGATGGATACTGCACCCCATAGACTGGTATTGTCTTGGCCTTCGGGGCTTCATTTATGCTGATCTATGTGTCTGTACTGTGCAGTTCTAGGAGGTCCACCCTCCCAGGTTTCGCCGCCCCTCTTTGGGGAGGAGTAAGTTTATTGCTTACTGCCTGAGGCGCCCCTACCAGGGAATGCCGACGGGGCTGCCCAGGCAATTTTTAAACCTCACTTTCCCGACCCGACCTTGGGTCACATCTTACTTGTGGCAGTAAGATAAAAACTGGCCTTGTGCCTAACTCCTGGAGAGGAGAAAATCAATACTCGTCACATATGTCCAGTATTCACAAATCTTGGAGCAGTTGAAAAAGGCGTGCTCAGTCGTTTTAATTTCATCTTCTTCACAACGTGGACAAAAAGAGTTCATGTCCAAACCAATACTGAAGTGTATGCCATGAAGGGGTACTACATTTCGAACTAATCGCCATGTTTAGAAAACTGAGTATTATTAAGAAAACTCCGGCACCCAATTCAACTGAGAGTCAACCTCCTACTCCCGTTTACCTGCACCACTGCCATCGGGCAGCGATACAGCATGGAAATCAATCTGCGGAAATCCGGTGTAAAACCGGCAGCCTCTAAAACAGATCCCAAGAACCGATGGTCAACCCTATTAAAAGTGTATGCCATTAATGGGTACTACATATCGAACCAATCGCCAGGTTAGATAAAACTCAGTATTGTTAAGATAATTCTGGCCTGGCACCCAATTCCACTGAGAGCAAACCTCCTCCTTCGACAATCCAAGTCACCCCCCAAGTTGATCCTAAGCAGTCCCCACCATTTGCTAATTCTGATATAGTGTTTTCCTAGACCGGTAGAAGTCACTGGACCCTGGCAGCACTTTTGGCATTTGTTGAAGAACCACAATTGACCCTTTGGTTTACGACGGCATTAAGTGATGTGGTCAAGGATGAGGTTGGGAAAAGCCTTCTCAGCTGCAGGGCCCCACGCGGACTCTTCTGTCAAAGTTCTCCAGGTGGGGTGAGCCAGCTAAATTGACGTTGAGTACAGACCTGTCTACAGACTAGCAGATGCGTCAAAGCAGCCAAGTGGTCTGTAGGCAGAGGTAGTACAGCCAATTTGCAAACGATGAGAGGAAAGACCATGTGGTGCACGCCTCAGCTTGACCTTTGTGGGAAAGCCCACTTCGAAGCAAAATCCTTACAGACGTTTCGACCTCAGACTGTACTTCCGACCAATACTTTTCAAGCTAGAGACCCAGTCCAAACCACACGTCGAGGATCCAAACTGGGCCATCTGACCAGTTGTAAATGCCCGGCAGTGTAGCCGTGCCACTCCAGGACGCCTACCTTAGGCCATTGGATTTGCTACCACCAGGTAGAGCTATACCACATAGGGCCAGTCCAGCCTTCCCTTTTGGCTCAGCTTGCTGCAGAAGTTTGGTGTAAAACCGGCAGCCTCTAAAACAGATCCCAAGAACCAATGGTCGACCCTATCAAAAGCTTTGGACTGATCTAAATTGATCAGCGCGGCTTCGTTGTCGTTTTCTGCCCATCTAAGATCGTGCGTATCAGATGCAAGTTGTTCTAAATTGATCTCCCCTTCACAGCATAGTTCTGATTGGGTTCAATCAATTCACCAATAACAGTCTGCAACCGATTGGCAAGAACTCTAGTCAAAATCTTTAAGTCTGTGTTTAACAGCGTTATGAGCCTAAAATCATCTAAACCCCCAATATGCCCACCCTTTTTCTTAAGCAATGTGATCACTTCCCTAGTGACTTGACCAGGGATAAAACACATCCGTCAGAATAGATACAAACATGTGCGAGAACCTCAAGAACAATTCATAGGGCAAACCATCAAGTCCCAGAGATTTGTCGTAGCCAAACTGCTTCAACACAGCCAGGACCTCACATTCTGTAATGTGCCTATCACAACTAGCCGCTAGTGCTGCCTCCAGGCGAGCCAGCTAAATTGTCGCCAAACTCCTGACGCGCAAAACCACGACAAATCTCCCGAGTCGACACAAGGGCGTGTCCTTCCAGGCTGTGAAATTTACAAATATGTCCATCCGAGTTGCAACAGCGTAGAGCTCTATGCTCTGCAGCGTCAAAATTCACCGCTTCATTGGACACCTTTTCTAACCTAGCCCTGACTACTTGACCTTCATACCGCTCGTTAGCTGAGTGTTTCAGGTCCTCCTAAGCTAAATGTTTGCCTAGGGAATGCCTCCCAGCCCCTTCTACCGCCTGGGCCAGCTTATTTTCTAAACTCTTTTCTTCTTCAGCCTTAATCAATGCGAGCTGTTGGCTATATTTTACAGAAAAGCACCTAATGCCACATTTGGCATTAACCACCACTTACTCCCGGGTACTACCCCAACTAATCTCTTTTGAAAATTAAGTCTTAGCCTGTCCCAGAAGTCACGTATCTCTAGTAAGGAGGTATTTGACTTCCAGTACCCAGCTAACTTATGGGTTCTATTTATTTCTAAACTGGCCACAAATAATTTGTGGTCAGAATGGCCTAACCAGTGGAACGTGGGACAAGAGATATAATTTATTTGGCCTCTTCTTACTAACAACCGATCCACGTAAGTACTTGGAGCGAAAGGCCTGTTAGAAAGCCACGTTCAGCACTCCCACCCCTGGTGATCGACACAAAATCTGTCGACCAGATCACATTCAGTCATCAGATCAGACAGACTTGTCACACAGCAACCCAACATTCTAGGCCCACCCACCTTATCTATTTTGGAATCTAGGATGGCATTTCAATCTCCACCTAAGATACCGCTCTGAACCACCGAGGAACCCCTCCTATTCCCGGAAAAAGAGAGTCCTCTCTCAAGCGATATTGGGCGCATAAACTGCGACAATTTGGAATGTGTCAATTTTCACGGCAACATTGGCCACAACCAGTCTGCCATCAGCATCCGTGTGAACAACGTTTACCCTTGCGGACAGGGTGCTCTTACTAACAAAGAAAATTCCCCTAGCACAACCGTGACCGAATGCTGAAAAGACATTGAAATGTTTTGGCAGTAGTTGGTGATCGCTAATCGAAACATAGTGAGTTTCCTGTAACGCAGCCACATCTATGTTAAAGGACATGAGGTCCCCCATTATGCGTGAAGCTTTGGTTAAGCCCCTCATGTTCAAATTTCCTAAAACCAAGTTCCTGGCCATCGGCACTAATCAGTGTCAACCACCGGACTTAACTTTTTAGGGTTTAGGATGTCACAGGCTTGCCCGATATTGCCCATGAGCAAGTTGGACGTAAACCATCGGTCTCGAGCGAATCCCTGACATCCAAAGGAGCGGTTAATTTAAGGGCCCTATAAAAAGGATGGATATAGACGGGCACCCTTCCCTCACACTCCCCTTCCAGTTGCTTGAGGGAGTCATGCCCCTCTTCCACCAATATTAGACCCGGGATTGCCCCCTTGGCGTATCAACCATTCGCCATTTGGTGCTATTACTTGCTTTATGTTGCAGGATTGTTATTATTAAGGGGCCGTCAGAGTAATTTGGGTTGTTAACTTCCAAACCCCAGACCTTTCTTAGGAGCTGCAGCGGCCGGATAATGTTTTGAATGGCTAGCCTGAGGCGGGTCAACCTCGCATATTCAGTCCTCTGCGAGTTTTTTATTTATTTGCAGGAGACGCAGACCTGCTGCGCACTGAGGGCTCTAGCTCAGTATCTTTGGACAGAGAGCGAGAGTTATATAGGGAGGGGGATTTCTGCTCGGACGTAGAGGTAGTGGTTTGGGGTTTTTGAGTCTGAGCAGAAGAGATGGTCATCTTTTCAGGCGTGGGGGTAGGACTGTGTGACTCTGAAGGTGGCCGCATCCCTTGTACTTTCATGGGCGGCATCTGTTTTAGAGGGGGGGACTTCTCCGATTTTTCACCTGAAGGTTTGACTGGGATGGTTTTCCCACATTTACAATCTTACTCCAGCCGTCCTTCTTGTTGTTACTCGTGATGTAGCCCCCTCTGGTCGCTGGTGTAGGAACTGCTGGTACCGTCTTTACTCCCAGGCCTACAGTAGAAGGGTTTTTGCTGGTAACTTTTTGGGGCAATTTTTTGACATGTGCCCCTTTTTCTCGCAGTGCCAGCAAAATGGCCTCTTGCCCTCCACTATGACATTCATTGTCCAGGAATCACACTTGAGCAGACCGGGATTACTCCTTGTGAAATACTTTTTTATAATGAATAATAAAAAAAAAATAATACAAAAAATATTGTGAAATACTTTCTTATAATAAATGAAAAAAACTAAAATACAAAACAGTTGTTGTCATTTTGGCCATCCGTACACGATATTTTCTACTGATAATGTATTGGACGCAACAAAAATAACTACAATATGATAAATTAAAATAGAATCGATGAAAATGTAATTTAACGAATCATCGAATATGTTTCAAGGAGACAACACATAAAAAACCAATACGAGCATTTATAACGACAACTAACAGAACGAAAGAAAGGATAAAAAAAATTAAAATAAGCAACAAATAAATGGGTGCTTGTGCATATCAACCCTGACATGTTAGACTGCTCTTAAAAATAAAATAGCTAAAGAAATGTATGAACTTTGTTATGTACTTACGTGGTAGATGAAAATAGACTGTACACCAAAGATTATGCAAATTCATCCAGTATTTATTTAATTATAAATAAAAAACGATTTCATCACTCGGTAGATATTTCCACCATTTTCCAGTGGTCAAGGAGGATAACTCATATGTTCACGATTTCGAGGTTTGGGGTCTCCATTCTTTACAAAATTGTCAAAATGTACGTAAAATCATTTTTTCTTTTTCTTATAATTTAATAACTACTGGATGAATTTGCGTAATTCTTTCTACACTATCTTATTTTCAGCTAACACGTAAGTACATGATAAAGTTTATACATTCTTTAAATATTTCAATGTCTGGGTTGATATGCACAAGCACCAATAAATGTTACGAAAGGCAAGACAAGTTACTCTTCTACTAACCTGGATAAGTTTATTTGTGTTTTAAATTATTTTAAAGAATTTATTTGTTCAAAACAAACCTGGTTCCCACTTGTTCAGTTAGAACAAAAAAAACCCTGAAATTAGAGAGTTTTGATAATCGTTCAAAACACAAAAATTAAGCAAGATACTGCTAGAACATTGCATTTCCCAACGATTGGTGACATTTATTGAATGTGTTTCTAACACTATTTTGTTTATTTTTCGATTTTTAACCAATTATCAAAGATTCTCGTTCCTAGCTCATTAGCAGCCATTTTTTCCGTTCTAACTAAACAGGTGGACACCAGGTTTGTTTTGAACAAAAAAAAAGTTTTAAAATAAGTTAAAACACAAATAAACTTATCCAGGTTAGTAGAAGAGTAACCTATCTTGCATTTCACAACATTTATTTTTTGTTTATTTTGTTTTTTTAACCCCTTTTCGTTCTGTTAGTTGTCCTTATAAATGCCCAAAATACTTACTGGGAAGCCAGAAACTTATATTTTGCCAGACTATAATAAATGTTTGAAGTCAAACTTTTCAGGAAAAAAAGGCCAAAATAGGCAAAATTGTAACTTTTATAACCCCCACCCAAAATGCCAAATTAAAAATGGGTCGCGGGGGGGGGGGGGATAAAGGTCCCTCCGTCCTAATACAATTTTTGTTAAATATTATTTATGTCATACTTAATCTTTTCTAGGTACTTTTGCACTTTAAGGACCGCGCTGAAATAATAACATCATTATTTAGAAACTTATCATTTTTTTTTTAAATCATAATTTTTTAAGGCCAAATTCGCGAAATTTGGCCTTAAAACGGCCAATCTGACAATCCTGATCCGAATCAATTGACTGTGATTGATTGGTTGATGCGAGTCACGTGAGTCAAATGACTGTGGCGTGGTGTGGTGGGATTAATAGGTTGATGTGAGACAAATGCCTGGCGGTGTGTGGCGGATCTATTCTGAAAAGTAACAAAATCAAAATAAACCGAAAAGTAAAATATTTTATTCGGAGGGGGGGGGGCAATAAAACACCGAAAACTACAATATATTTAAATCGAGAGCAGACTTAGGAATGTGCAGAAAATCCATCAACTTTAATTCTATTTCGAAAAGTTAACTAAATAAAAATAAACCGAAAAAAAAATGTATTCGGGGGGGGGGGAGGATAAAATGACAATTATATGCTTATTTTTAATAATGAAGACGATTCTTTATGTTTAAATGACTGCGATTGAGTCACATGAGCTAAATGCCCGGCGGCGGCCGGTGGAGGGGTCCGGCGGGTGTGTGCAATGGTGGAAAAGTTCTGCCGATTTTCTACTAGTATTTTGCTTAATTTTCGTTTTTTTGAGTGATTATACGAAACTGTAATTTCAGCCATTTTGTTTTTCGTTCTAACCGAACAGGTGGACACCAGGTTTGTTTTTAACAAAAAAAAACACTTTAAAATAAATTGAAACACTCGTAGGTACGTGCAAAAATGGCGGCAGCACTTTAACACCCCGCCTACCGCCGCCCACCCCTTGCCATCCCCCGGCACCAGCATTTTGGCTCACGTGACTCAATCGTAGTCACTTATATGAACAGAATAGTCTTCCGTATTAACAATTAGCATATATCCCCCCCATTACATTTTTTTTTGTTTATTAATTATTTACCATACGAAATAGAATGAAGATTGATGGATTTTCCGCAAACCGCCGCACAACCCCCGCGTTGGGCGGGTGGTAAATGTGCCACTCCAAAAATGGCTGTCTCTTGTACGGACTATGCTTATTAAAAAGCGCTTATCATTAATTATTTAATTAGTTTCCGTGTAAACTTTGATTGTGTTTGAAAGATAAAAGCCTAAACTTAATCTCTAAACGAAAAAAAACGGCATATTTACGTGTGAAAAATAAATTATAATAAAATATGTAATCATGAATTTTTAACTTTGAAAAATTACTTGTAAAAATCCCTTGAAAGATAAATATAAGTTTTTGGGAACTATTTCATAGATAATTATTAAATTAAAGTCATAAGACACTGAATTAAAAAAAAAAAGAATTCCCAGGTTTTACTAAAAATTAGCAAAATTATGCCTCCAAATGTATAAATGAGTAAAATCCGCCATAACTTAATCGGAAAAAGACTTTGTTTACCAATTGACTATCGCTATGCAAAATATATGAAAGACAAAAATGTCATAATTTATCAATTTTAACTTTATATATGAAATGGTTTTGTAATAGTTTATAGAAGTGGAAAAATTATTATGCATTAATTTCTTTATTCTTTTTAAGGTTATAAACAAATTTAAGTACCCTTATTTTGTTATAATAAAAAGGGAAATACTTATTTAATTAAATTAAAATATTTGTGAGTGTACGCAATTAAGATCTTATTTTATTTTAAACTAAAAAGGTTCACATTTAACTTGGTATTAGTTTTTAATTTAGTAATACTCTGAAATTATTGATGACGTCTGTTTACCAATGTTTTTCCTTAGAATTTGAAATAAAACTTTTTTAAATGTTAAAAATATTTTTACGTTACGAACTGCGTCAATTTTATCAATTGTCGGATTTTTCGTGGGTGTTAACGAAAACCGCTCTAAACAAAGGTCACGTTATCTAGGACAATTATCACAAAATAAATTATAACAAGAGAGAAGGAATGGAAGGATACAAGATATTCATAAAAGTTAAAACAAAGTTTTATTTACAAAAAGAGGTAGCTTGGACTGCTTTTTTTCCAAAGCTGGAATAAATAAATTATTCCTGGATAACGTACAAAAAGAATAAAACTAAAAAAAAAATACATCAGGATTTCTGAACATTAAAGTTAGATACAACAAAATTTGACACAATCTAAGCAAAGGAATAAATCCTTTTAAAACATGAACTTACTATAAAGTCAGTATTCTTACAAATCAATCAAATAGTCTCTTTTTTTTCTTTACACCAAAGTTACAATCAAAAGTAATAAAATTGACAAACCGTGCTTGATTCCAACATAATTCTCTTGGTAAAAATAACCTTTTTTTTTATTTATCAAACGTCTGTCAGAAAGTTCTTTTTTTCTTCTTTTTCTTCAATAATTTTCTTTTAGCAAATCCAACGTACGATATACGTCACAAGAACAGTACAAATTTCAAATAAACATAATACTTGCTTTTTTCATCGTTTGTCCCAAATAGCATCACACGCGAATGTAAGGATCCAACCTTCAAAGTTTTATCTTTCAAATCGATCTGTGTTGCAAAGACGATCACTCTTTACGATTCTTAATCTCTGATTAGAATCTTCTCGACAGCAAAGTATTTCAGTTCACGGGAGCTAAGCTCTTCAACATAGGCAATTTCGTGCACGGAGTTATTTTTATCTCGTTCAAATTCTCCATAATTCTTCATTTCAAGTCTCTGACTTGAAACAACTTCCCAAAGATAATATTCATTGCCGAAGGAAAAATATTTCATACATAAAAGGCAATTCTCGGCAAGAGATATCCTATCTCTTAAATTTCTTCAAGTAGAAATTCTTCACAAAATTTAACGTCCACATGTGGACGGAGAAACAGTTTTTACAGGTGTTCACTGCCTGACGTACAGCTCTGTTCTGATTAAAATTCGCGCCGATATCAAATCCAGACATAACCAATGCATCATTGCTAAAAATAGAAACCACGTGACACAAAATGGCCTCCCTAGCATAACTCCCACGCAACTAATCCATATGACCTTCAACCTGCACGTAGGCAAAACTGACAGCCTTCAAACAAAGGGAAGTAACCGATGACTTACTTAGAAAATATATCGAAATTTCCACACATTTTTTTTACATGATTTAAAACTTTAGTTACTCGATTTATTCTTAACGTGTCGTAACGATAAATTACATTGATTCTTTTAAAAAAGTGTTTTTATTTTTTATTTTAAGTGTGAAAAAGTACATTAAAGTCAATGACTACACTGACAATGTATTCATTGAAAAAAAGTTAAAACAGTTATTTATTGATAAACAGAATACAATTTTGAAAGAAAATGTCATGTTTGAATTCTCTTTATTTATTAATAATGAATTGTTTTTAACTTAAATATTTATTAATGAAAAAAAGACAAAACAAATACAAATCTTTCCAAATAATTGACGAAGAATTGTTTAATTAACGAAATTGTTGAATCTCTAAAAAAAAAAATTGAGTGTGGTGTAAAAGTGAGTGGTTGTTGAAAGGCTAATCCCACCTGGTTATTACAGAACGGGGCTACCATACTAATGAGAGTTCATCGTTAGTAGAAATTTTTTCCAATTTTGTAAATTCTTTTTTTCGTTAAGTTCCTGGGTTTCAAAATTTTCAATTTTTGGTTTATTTTCAAGATTATAAAAAAAATTTCTTGCGCTGATGATGCCACGTTCATGTATGAAAGGGAAATATAATTATATCGCATTTTTTCTTTACCCCAAAAATTTTAATCATTAAAATCACATGAAATACTTTTTGCAATTATATTATTTTTTTGGTGAAAATATTGATTAAACAATGCTTTATTCAATAATAATATCGCTAATTCAAAAAATTAATTTTTCTTCGAGTTATAGTGATTTTGTTAACACGATATTTAGGGACCTTTTTCCTAATATATAAAAAATATTTAAACAAAATATTTTAAATTGTTAATATCTACAATAGGGCAGGTCGATTTTCCACTTTTTTTAGAAAATCAACGCTGCTACGGTGGCGAAAGCTGGGGTTTGGTGTTGTGAGAACTGATACCAAAAATTAGATTCCTAACTTTAAAACTTAACTGAGCATTTAGTTTTAAAGATCGGGTACGAAAATGTTCAGAAATACCTAATTACCGCAGGATTTTGTTGACAAATTGACTTCAAAATTTTACTATTTCACTAATAAATCCAGATAAAATTGATATTTTTTGTTAGATACAATGAATAGAAAATATATTCAAACCAGAATTCTAAGTATGAATCACCACTAGTAAAATATGTCATTTTTTAACTGTATTCAATAAATGAGAACTGTAGAAATTGTACATAATTACAAAAAAGGCTAATCACTTTTACATTTTTGGTCATAATTACTTTTAAAAATATATAAATAAAAGTGTATTATAAAATAATACTACTGGAAACAGATTATAGGAACAAATGTTTTAAATTTGAATTGTTCATTGAACAATGTGCTAAAACCTACTGCACCATATAAAATTATGGGTAAGCTTACAGTGTAGTCCTCAGGCCATAACTTCTAAATAAAAAAATAAAACAACGCTTACCTTATATAAAAACGCATCACAATGAAATTCTCTACAAACCTGCATAGTTTAAGCATGTGAAAACCGAATTTAATTTCATACATTTTTGTCTTTTACCTGAAGTGTAAACGATTTTGAAAATACTACCATATTGGATTGAGACTGTCACGAAATGTCGCGCCATGTTCTTGTTTTAACTGCTGACTCTTTTCTAGCTACGATAAATAATAATTAGTTTTGATACCATTAATTTCGCTTTTTAAAGTATGCGATTCGATATATTTATTTAAATTTGTTTTGCATTGAAGTTATTTTTGTTTTAGCTTATGCAATTTTTGTTGTCAGGACAATACTGTAAGTTTACCAAATTATGTTATAATAGAACTAAATTGTTTCCTGTAGTTTCCCTTCGAAGTAAATGAAGGTCTTATTTGGTGACACAATGTTTTGGTTATAATGTGCTTGTGCCTTGCTTCTTGCAGCTGGTCACCACTTAAATCATTCATTACCTCTGCAGTAAGATATAAATTATACAGAGGACCACTAATACTATGAAATGCTACCTGGGGCAAATCCTGGTAATTAGTTCCACAAAGTTTCCCTAAAGGACCAGTGAAAGTGGTAGGGCTTCTTGTAGTTCCATCAATTAACTTAAAGATGGCTCTAAATGGCAGTTCATTTTGATGAAGTGAACAGTCAATGGTATGTAACTTTCTTTTAAGTTTTTCTCCAAAGGTGTAACCATCCCGGTTTCACAACCAGTGTTTGTACTGGTATTGTCCACCAGAATTGCCTTAATAGTATTTACACTGTTGTACTCTTCTAGAACAGCAGCAACATCCTCTGCTAGAAGAACACCAGTTGCACCAATGTTGGGTATCACTCTATGAGCGAGATATTTACTTGCAGTTCCTATCTCTCTGGTAAATGTTAAGTGGCGCTCTGGTCCCTTGCTTTTCTTAATCATTTTTTCACCATTTTCCCCTGTAACTTCCTTCTAATACAAAGTGTCCTTATCAACTCTGCAATCAACTCCAATGCATATAAGATGTTCATATTCCTGGACATGTTTTTGATGGCTGGTTACTTTCACTCTTGCCTTTTCTCTATCTATTTTTGATTTATCTATAATAATGTCTTTTAAATCAATGGTTGGATGAAGAAGGCCCATGTGTTGTAAGTCTAATAGAAAGGCATTAACAAGGCAAGCCCCAAGGTTAGAAGATATATCACCTCTAATCAGTTCCATAGAATATCTCGGGACTTTTAAAAGACTGTAAGGTCCCTTGGACTGTCTCCCTGACTCAAAACTGTCATCGGTTGTTTCTTCACTGGAAGATGTCTGTGAAAAGATTTCTGATGTAGAGGAAGCAACATGTGAAGAATCTTGTTGCTGTCTTTCAATTTGCCTGTCTAATCTATCTGCTTCAGCTGAATCTTTTTTGTATTTTTTGACAGCATTTTTGTCAATAGGTCACAGTTGGAAACTGCCTTTTGGTCCTGTTTTCTCTCTCTGATCTTTTAAATATTCTCTCTCTTCAATGGGAACCTGAAATGTCAAAATGTTTATGTGTTTAATAACATATCTAGCATACATGACAAATATTAAGGAAAATATCACAATATTATTTACTAGAAAAAGAAAGATTATCAGAAGTTAATTCATATTTTCCAATTAATTTCAATATTGAAAATTGGGACATGAATTAGTTCAATTTAAAAAATTCAAACAACCATAGAATTAATATTACCTTCTTGTTAGGAGGACAAGTGCAGATGATATGCCTTGTTTGGCAATTTTCTGTATTGCACTTTACAGCAAAGTCATCACATCTTAAGACAGGCAGTTTGCAGCAACATGAAGAAATATCAAATAATGTATCCAGCTGTTCCTTAATTATTTTCACTTTGGGTGCAGTAAGAGTTTTCCTGTTAATCAGTTTGGCCCTCTTGAAGCAAAATACATTCACCCTCTGCCCTATATAATATTCCCTTAACAAAGGCAATTGTGGGTTCACTGCTTGCCAAATATTTATTATTTCCTTTGCGATCAATTTGGAAATATCATTATTTGAAAAGTGGGGATAGGTATTTTCAACTGGATAACTTGTCGTAAAGTTGGGGGTTCCGTTTTATCCAACGGACAAGGTGGGCCAGCAAATCTTTTGGAACTCTTACTGCGAGTTAAAACAGAACGTCCTTTTACAGACATTTTTATCTGAAAAAAAAAGAAAATAAATGAATAAGTCTAAAACAGTTTGATTTATATCTTCTAGTTTCATATTAAAAAAAATGGCTGACAATTATGGTTAGGAGTTTTGGTTAGCTTTAGTGATAGTCTGTTGGAGTTCGGGTTAGGCTGCATCTAAAAGTGTGGCTTAAAATGACAGGATTATTTAAACAGACTCAATACTGTTTGAGTTATGATAAAATCCTTATTTTTTTTACCCAATAATTTAGATTTTAGAGTGGGGGATCACTTTCCCAAATACATTTAATGTAAAATGATCACACAATTCATGACAACTACACTAAAAATAAAAATACTCTAAAATCTAAAATATTGCGTTAAAAAAAACGGATTACTCTAGCGACATAATCGGTAATTTTACACAGAAAAAAATGGTCCTTAAAATAGAAAAATAAATGATGGGTAATAACTTTAAATGCACCAAAAATTAGTTTTTTCTAATACAAAACTGAAACATTATGGTATTTTAATACAAACTTCATTGATAAAATTTAATTTGAAACACGAAAAAAAAAAAATAGAACGAAAATAAATTACTTACCTAAAAATGGAAATCTTTCTTCGACGGAGAAAAACAAACGCGTTTGAAACGCCAGATACACTTAAAATATAAAATTATGTAGATTAAGCAAGCTTTCTTTCTTTCTATGTCAAATAATTAAGTTTCTTATATAAAAATACAAAATTACTAATTATTTTTACAATTAAAATCCAACAGTGGTTAATATTTCATACATTCGATATACAATAACAAAGTATGCATTTAAAACGGTGAAAATTTAAATAATACCCCCAAAAGAAAGTTCCAGCGTCACTATTAATAAAAACATTATATTTATTTTATTTCATCATTAAAATGGAGGCATTTTTCGGTTTAATGGTGTTTTATTGATAATTAAAATTAGTCTAATTTGTTTTCTACTGAAAAATCACAAATCCTGAATTCCACGAGAGACAAAAAATGAAGCAATCTTTTATCGGTCACTTACGTAAATAGTAAAATACTGTGTTTACTATACACTGTATATTTAATCTCAATTTTGCCTTTACAAGTGAATATTTTTCATTATTTATGATCCTTATTTATTTTTATTTGATTTATTGAGAATAATGTAAATAATTTAGTTGACAAAATCTTTATTAAATGATATTTACACATGTTTATTTCTCCAACGGTACGGAATGTTTTTACGGCGGGAAATATTTCACTGATCACCGAAAACACATGCGAAAACGCTAATTTCCAACCTTTAAAGTGGTTTCCTCACTTAACCGTAACGATTTGGGAAAAAATATTTTGTATCGTTATTTACCATGCCAAACCCCAACTATCATTGGCATCGCATCATCACGATTCCAAAATCGACCTGCCCTAATCTACAATGCTTTATTTTCATAAAAATAAAAAAAATAATGCATTTTTTTTATTAATAAAAGTATAACTTTAGTAAAGGTATATTTTGTTTTGAAAAAAATAATACATTTTCATTTAAAAAAAAGAAATGATTTCATTATATTCCGTGATTGTTGATTAATAAATATTGAAGTTTTCATTAAAATTGGTTGATTTCCTGAATTTTAGTTAATTTTTAAGTTAAGGGGAGGGGGGATCAAAATGCTTTTACATTTTGGGAATCGACCATTGATTTTGCACGTACCTATGAAACACAAATAAACTTATCCAGGTTAGTAGAAGAGTAACTTATCTTGCATTTCACTACATTTATTTGTTTTTTGTTTGTTTCTTTTTTACCCCCTTTTCGTTCTGTTAGCTGTCGTTATAAATGCCCAAAATCATTGATCAGGGTTGCCAGACTATAATAAATGTTTAAAGTCAAACTTTTCAGGAAAAACGGCCCAAATTATAACCCCCCTCCCCACAAAAAAAATGCCTAATTAAAAATGTTCTTTATTAAAGCTAAAGAATAATGGCTATATTAACTCCCAAATATTTGCGTCTTTTTTTTATTAGTTTCGTATTATTTTCTTAGCGGTGATGAAGTAAAGACGTTCATTATAAATTTTAAAAAGTGGGATTTTTATATATGCTTTTAAAATATATTTGGATAATTAAATAACATAGATAATCAATTCTAAAGTTTGAATATTATTTTAAAGCGTAGCAGATGACTTTAAAGAATATTTGAAAATAAAATATTATATTTAAATAATTTTTGATAAATTTGTAGATGAATACATCCGGAGAAGTCTCACTCCTCCAAATATGAGATTATCCTTTTTTAGGCGATTACATCTTGGGAATGAAAAACAACTATTTCAGAATTTAGAGTGGGGATCAGTTTTGCACATACATTTAACGTAAAATTATCACCCATTTTCGGCCGAACGTCTACCCGGAAAACGTTTTTTTTTAGCTGAAAGAGATTAATTTTGTGTATTTTTTTGTGGAGGGGGAGAGTAAAACATCATTAGCCTACAACTAACCCATGGTCCGGGTAACAACAGCTCCCCAAAATTCTCCCTTACTCTTATCACTAACCTTAAGTTCATGTAGCCCCCCCCCCCACACACACACAAAAAAAAATATTATATCTATGATTTAACTAGAACGGTTCCAGGCCATTCAACCGCTATCTGTCACGAAAGTGAGTGATCAATTCACCTGAGTCTATATAGTATCCCATAATTCACCAGAATCTATATAGTATCCCATAATTCACCTGAGTCTATATAGTATCCCATAATTCACCTGAGTCTATATAGTATCACATAATTCACCTGAGTCTATATAGTATCCCATAATTCACCTGAGTCTATATAGTATATCATAATTCACCAGAATCTATATAGTATCCCATAATTCACCTGAGTCTATATAGTATCCCATAATTCACCTGAGTCTATATAGTATCCCATAATTCACCAGAATCTATATAGTATCCCATAATTCACTGAGTCTATATAGTATCCCATAATTCACCTGAGTCTATATAGTATCTCATAATTCACCAGAATCTATATAGTATCCCATAATTCACCTGAGTCTATATAGTATCTCATAATTCACCAGAATCTATATAGTATCCCATAATTCACCTGAGTCTATATAGTATCCCATAATTCACCAGAGTCTATATAGTATCCCATAATTCACCTGAGTCAATGTAGTATATAGTATCCCATAATTCACCTGAGTCTATATAGTATCCCATAATTCACCTGAGTCTATATAGTATCCTATAATTCACCTGAGTCTATATAGTATATAGTATCCCATAATTCGCTCGCGTCTATGTATCCCATAATTCACCTGAGTCTATATAGTATCTCATAATTCACTTGAGTCTATATAGTATATAGTATCCCATAATCAACTTGAATCTATATAATAAATAGTATCCCTACGTTCATCTGAGTCTATAGAGTAAAAAGTCTCCCATAATTTACCTGAGGTTACATCGTTCTATAAGAACAGTTGAATTTTCTTGAATTGTTGCTTAATTTTTTTTCCTATCTATCTATCTATCTATCTATCTATATATATATATATATATATATATATATATATATATATATATATATATATATATATATATAATCCAGGTAAAACATCCACAGGTAAGTAATCCAAAGAATTTTAACAGGGTTTATAAAAAGTGCTCATATCAAATAAAGCTTTTATATATGATTATTTTTATTTACACAGAGATGTAAAAAATCTGCGAGACTGGCATGTCGATGTTATCGATCAACAGCTATTATGAACTGAGATCTCATCAGGGAGAGTTAGAATCCGATCTTAACCTTAGGTCATATTTGGAAAGAATAACCATAACTATATCACTCATGGTCATTGTGAGGTTTTCTTCCATTCGAATATATATGTATATATATGTATGAAAAGGTGAAGCTGTTTGAGAACTTTTTCAAAATTCTACGGTTTCAACAGTGACCATATTTTCACCCCTAAAAAGCAAAAAACATACACAATTCTATCTTCAAACTTCTTAGAAATTTACTTTCGTTTCAGGGTGTTAAAATATGGGTCTGTAAATTTGATTCTGGTAAAAATACGGAATCAGACACACATAAAGTTTCCAACCAGTTTGTGCATGCAAGATTTCTTTTAAATAATATCTATGTGAAATACCTGAATCTAACACCTTATATTTATATGACTTCCCTTTTTTGTTTTAATTCATTTAGTTCTCAGATGGGCCTTCTCCTGGGTCTATCACTTGATTTCTGTGTCATATTCATATCCGAGATCTATTTTAATGATTTATGTTGGCCTTTTTCTAAGCCTCAATAACTATGTTTTTTCTTGTTTCCCAAATTCTTAAACCTTGAGTAAGCGAAACAGTAAAGGATACTTTTCTTCTCACCAGTGTGTTCCTTAAATTGTATTTCTTTAAAATATCTGACTCTCACATCTTATATTTTTATGGCTTCTCTCCTCTATATTTGCATTAGGTTTTGAGTTATCCTTGTGAAAATACTGGTATACAGAGATTTTATTTCTCGCTTATTAAAAAATGATTTTGGTGTATTTCAGGCGTCTCTTTTGGCTATTTCTATCGCATATTTAATGCTTCTTTATTATGTGACTTTTTAAATGTGTTTTGCAGGAAAATATTAAACCACAAACAACACAGGTATTTCACTTAAAAAAATTACTTGTTAGTTCAAAGAGACCAAGCGTCTCCTTCCTCTTCAGTAACCCTCTTGGAGCTAACACTTTATATCGTGTATTTAAATTCATACCATAGGGTTATTTTATGGATACATGTTGTCTCTTTTAGGGTTGCTATCTGCCTTTTGCTACAACTTGGTATTCCAGTGATTGTGTCTAAGTATTTTTAAAGATTTTCTTTCATTACACGAGTTGCCCCTACCACAAGCGGTATGATGTTTATTTCTTTCATGGACTATGTTGTGTTTCACTTTTTTCATTCTATTTCAATCGAAGTTCTAAGAAATCAAGGGGCCCCTTTCCTGGGGCAAATATTAGATCTATATATGAGATATATAGATATTCGAATATTCCATCAAAGTTCTCCATTACCTATAAAACATTGAGTTAGTGTGGTTTAAGACACTGTGATAATTTGCCTGCGTGACAATATCTGTCAATTAAGTTACCACGCTTTGCCGATTGGCTGTTTGTAGTCTATGCATATAGATGGCTTTGGTTGGTAGACAATTTGCATAGGTGGTGGGTTTATTAGTATGAAAACTAATCTTTTGAAATTGAAGAATTCAGTTGATTTCTGGGCAGCCGAAAGTGAAGAACAAACAGTAAGAAACTGACAATGGACAGTGGAGATTAAGATCTTTTGTAGCGATCACAGAAGGAAAATTAATTTAGTCCCGTCATCAGATTACAAGCTATTTTGGCGTGAAGAAGAGACTATGGAGTATGCAAATTTAATGTTGAGCAAAGATGGAGAAGATGATGTAGTTGTGTGGATGAAAAAAGTGAAATTGGTGGCAAAACTAGAGAAAGTGCATTACCTTGCTAGTTTTATTTCACTTTTTTTGCTTTCTACCTGATGAAGACCAATTAGATAGAGATGAGATTATTGACACCGAAGATATTTTTGAAACCTATGAAAAACTGAAACGATTCAGGTGGACTGGAGAATCAGTGGACGTTTACGTTAATACAATCAAAAGATTAGCTGGACTAGCAGGGTACCTAGGGAGAGGGCTGGATCATACAACCTAACTGGCATCTGTCACAGGATTCCTAGATGACGATGTGTGGCACTGCAACAGCTACCTTATATATAAAGAATGGATGTCAGTAAACTGATACCGACTGCACAGCTTTTAGTTAGCAAAAGAATGCGAGAAACTGGAACGGTGGCAGCGAGTGCACACAACACTACATTGTAAAATGAGGTTCAAGAGAATCATCAAACAGTCGGTGCTTTAGATGTCGAGGACCACATTTTATTAAAGATTGCACAGAACCATCTAGAGCCAGAGTAAGATGCTATGAATGTGGAAAATTTGGACACATTGCAATATGTTGTTCTCGGGTCTAGGGAAACAAGCAGGGGAACCTTCTGCACCAGTAGCTACCACAACAACAGAATGAAGGTGCAGTACGAATCTCTTCCAATGATAGAAGTAGCAATAAATGATACTGTAATGACGATGCATGTCGATATGGGATGCACAACCACTTTACTCAACTCAAAACTTGTGAGTGGGTGTGGTAGGAGTAGCACTGTGAAAGCGGTTGATGGAAGGGAAGTAAAGTGTAAGGGAGCCCGACAAGTGCAGATAAAAGTATGTGGAGTATGAGTGAAAGTGGAAGAGATTGTAATAGATCACATGATTGACGGGATCAATTTCATAATTAGAATGGATGTAATCAATGCGATGGGAAGTGTTACTATAAACAAAACTTAAATGAAATTTAAAGACATATACTGTGCCGTAGCTGCTCATCAACAAAACATTTGTAAAATCGAGGACAACGATTTTGAAACAGATTTTGATTGAAAGTAAAAAGGAAATGGATGGGAGAGCCTCCAGTGTTGCAGAACTAGTTAAAATATTACAAGAATTCTCTGGAGTGAGAGAATAAATCAAAGTTTGAGAAGAATGTGGAAAGATGGATAGCAAACTGTATTCTCTTACCATGAAAGGGTGAAAGAAAAGGTGTATTATCGTTGAGGGCAGTGTTTTAGGCGACAAAAGGTAAAGTCAGGCCAGTGTTAGACGTTCGGGAATTGAACCGTTTTGTATCATGTCATAAAGGGAGCCACATAATAGATGTGTGAGATGAAAAGATCAGAAAATGCAGGTTGTTTGCAGAAGGGACTGCGACTGTGGACCTTATGTCTGCCTACTTGCAGCTTCATGTGGCAAAGGAACTCTGGCAGTACAAGCTCGTCTGCTATAAAGGAAGAACCTACTGTCTGACACGGTTTAAATTTGGACTTAACGTTGCACCAAAGATTATGGCGACCGTTCTAAAAACTGTGTTAATGAAAGGAAATAAGACAAAAGAGGCCACTGATTCGTACATTGATGACATAATCGTGGATGTGACAAAGGTATCGACAGAGGAAGTGGTGGAACATCTTAATGTATTTGGGCTAACAGCAAAGCCGCCAGAATCGTTGGTCAGTGGAGCAGCGCTGGGTCTTAAGCTGATGAAGGGAAAGATAGGAAAGAGAGGCAACAAAATTGCAGAGATGACAGAACAAATGAGTAGACGTTAGTTGTTCTCCATTTGTGACAAATTGTTGGGGCACTATCCAGTTGCTGTATGACTGTGACTGGCGTGCAGTTATGTAAAAAGAAGAGAAAGTGAAGTAGACTGGGAGGGCAGAGTTGATGGCAAAACTGTCAAAGTAATGCAGGACATTCTAGCTTATGTAGAAAAGGAGGACCCTGTGAGTGGAACCTAAAATAAAAATAGAAGTAGTGTAAAGATTATTTTAGTCACATTAACATGCTCGAATTAGATGCTGTTCTGAAAGGCATCAATTTAGCTAGCAAATAGGGATTAAGAGACATCGAGAGAATAACTGATTCAGCAACGGTACTAAGTTGGGTGAACTCTACTGTGGAAGAGAGTGGAAGAATACAAATCAAGGATGCTGGAGAAATGATTGTGAAGCAAAGATTGGGAATACTTGAAGAGTTAATATCCGAATTTGAACTGCGAATTAAGGCAGTGTTTGTTCTTTCAGGAGGAAACAAAGTGGATGTGCTAACCCGAATAAACAAACGGTGGTTAGTTGTGTAAGAAGAGGTCCCGGTATGCTGTCTAGGAACCGGAGAACTAGAAGAGTTGCATGGCATGCAACAAATGGCTGACTGTGGACCTGGGAGAAAAAAAGATTATTTTAGTCACATTAACACCATCGACCTGGGAGACTAGCATTATGGAGGAGTTACATGCAGAGACGGCAGCTGCTGTTATAAAGGAATCAGAGAATGAATGAAGTCCAGTAATGGAAATGATAATGGACAATGGCACCGTTTTTTGCACATAACTTCTCTATACAATGCTAAAAAGATGGAAGATAAGATATTACAGAGCAGCCGGGGGAAATGGATAGTGGAGCGACATCATTGGACAGTGAAAGCAATCGCTGAGAGAGGAGAGATATCACCTGAAGCGACCACATTCTCGTACAACATGGTACCCAAGGTCGGACAGAGAGAGGAAACAGTGCCGCATGAATAAATTTTTAATTATGAATGGAGGCACCCAAGAGATACATCCCCAGAAATAGAAGAGCAAGGGCCAGCCAGAATCCAAATAGGAGAAGAGGTTTGTATGAAGCTGCAAAATGCACAATGTATGACGCAATAGGAAACAGGAATAATTACTGGAGTGCAATCCCCTAACAACTTTAGCATTGATAGGATGTTGCAGCATATTTTAGATGTAAGGGATGTGGTTCATGTAAACGATGGAGATGTAAGCGCCGAACATGAGAACAATGAAAGTAAGACAGTTGCAATGCAAAGACTGAACGTAATGTATTGAATTGGGCATGGGATTATGTGATATAAAATGATCTTTGATTATCATGGGGCGTGTGGTTTAAGATACTGTGATAATTTGCCTTGGTGGAAATATCTGTCAATTGAGTTATCTCCCCTTTGCAGATTGGCTGTTTGAAGTCTATGAACATAGATGACTATGGTTGGTAGACAATTTGCATAAGTGGTGGGTTTATTAGTATGAAAACCAATTATTTGAAATTGAAGAGTTCAGTTTATTTAACAGTGAACAGTAAGCAGTGAAAAGTGAGTAGTTGACAGTGACAAGTGGTTTCTTGGTCTTACCGGATTCCAGTACAAGAATCTATCTAGTCTGGTGGAGTATATTTCTATAGCTAACATCACTTGAAAAAGTATTCATCACATAAGCCAGTGATACACATAGTATCTTACTTGGGCTTGAATACTGTTATTTTGAATATTAAGAATACTTGTAGGATGAAAGTATCCTCATTCACGGTTGTCCTGACAAATTTGTACAGAGCGACATTAGACACTTGAAGACAGTGTTGAGAAAGCATTCAAATTCTCTCCTGTTGACGGTAGTGTCTGGTAAGTTATTGAACCAGTATCAGTTCAGCTCTATTGACTTAAATACTTTTTCTGCAAAAATTATTTACTGCTTATCACAAGCGTACGGCTTTTAACACTTTATATTTTATTTTTCTTATTTCTGTTTTCATTAGCAGAGGGACAGGCATTCTTCCAAATGCCATACAATCACCTGCTATTTAGAGGCTCCAACCGAGTGCTCTTTTAAGGATTTTGACCGTTCCCTTCAGTGCCATTATTATTTGGATTCTCTTACCACTTAGGTTTCCGGGAATACTTTCCAGATACTTTTTGAAATTCTTTTTCAGGAGTCCTTTAGCTCTTATTATAACTGGGATAATGTTGATGTTTTTGAGGTTCCAGTTTCTATTCATATCATACATTAGGCCTTGGTATTTTGTCACTTTCTCCGTCTGCTCTGTTTAAGCAACTGTCATTTGGAACACTCACCTCAATCCGTGTTGCTAATGTTTCTGCATTATTTAGTAGTACAATGTTCGATTTTACTACTGCATTTTAAAAGAAGATAGATGTGATAACCACATAATCATAATGTATGGTATACTTATGATTTCCCACTGTCCTCTCTGGTAGATGTACCCAGGACTTAGTAATACACTGGATGTAAATATTTCAATAAAAGGTCCAGTGCATGTATTTGCACACACCATTGTGACGTCCTGTGTAGCTGTCAACATAATCTTGCAGCTTAATATCAAGTGATTCACTCTCCGCTTCAGTGGGGCAAAACCTTCACATGTTATTAATAAGTCCTGCCAGTTTTTGAAATACATTCGTCATCAGGCCTTTGTCCATTATACGCCTTTCCGTATACTAGTGCAGGGCTCCTCTTTTAAGCCAGTCTAAGGAACCTTCTTTGTCGATATACTCCTTACATATCTCATCTAGAAAGTGGGTGTCAAGTTTTTGTTCTGCCCACTCTATAAGGCTATTTCTGAAAGTTTCAATGAATTTTTTCCGACTCTATTGGGCTATCTTTATTGAGTTTTTGTTAGTGTTTCTACCTTTTCTGTTAGACAGCCCTGTGCAAGATGCTTGGTCATGTGTTATGGAAGATGTTTGGCAGCTTTTGTTTTTTGGTGTCCCTGTACTATCATAAGGTTTGGGTTTATGGAGCTTCTTAGATAATTTGTCGATATACTCCTTATATATCTCACTTTTTTATTTTCTGTTTTCGTTAGCATAGGGACAGGGCATTCTCTAAAATGCTAGACTATCATCTGCTATTTAGAGGCTCCAACCGAGTGCTCTTTTAAGGATTTTGGTCATTCCCTCAAGTGTAATTATTTGGATTTATTTTGCACTTGGTTTTCTGGGAATACTTTCCAGATACTTTTTGAAATTTTTCTTCATATCATAAATTAGGCCTTGGTATAAGTTCGAATATGTTGATTTAAATTTCCTTTCATCGAAAATGATTTACCACATATTTCAAAAACATACGGTTTCTCTTTTTTTTTATATTTTTCTTTTCATTAATTTGCTGGGGACGGGGCATTCTTCTCAATGCCATACAATCACCCGCTATTTACAGACTCTAACCGAGAGTTCTTTTCAGGATTCTGGCTGTTCCCTTGAGTGCAGTTGTTTGGATTTCTCTTGCACTTGGTTCACCAGGTATACTTGCTTAATACTTTTTCAAGTTCTTCTTCATGAGTCCAGTGGTTCCTATGATAACTGGAATGATGGAGATCTCTTTTAGGTTCCAGTTTCTTTTCATATCATACATTAGACCCTGATATTTTGTTATTTTCTCCCTTTCAGTTCTATTTAGGCCCCCATCATTAGGAGCACTGACCTCAACCAAAGTTGCCTCTCTCTCTCTCTTGTTCCATATTACAATGTCAGGTTTGACAGGTGCGTTTTCCAGATAGGTAGCTGTGGTGAGTTCCAGTGTGTGTAAACATATGTCTTCTTAAATGTGTTTTTCGGGAAAATTCTGAACCACACACTTCACATGAATAAGGTTTTTCACCAGTGTGTGTAAACATATGTGTTTGTAAATGTGAATTTTGGCAAAACGCTGAACCACACACTTCACATGAATAAGGTTTTTCACCAGTGTGTGTAAACATATGTGTTTTTACATGTGATTTTTGGTAAAACGCTAAACCACACACTTCACATGAATAAGGTTTTTCACCAGTGTGTGTAAACATATGTGTTTTTAAAGTTGGTTTCTGGGAAAATGACTTACCACACACATCACATGAATAAGGTTTTTCACCAGTGTGTGTAAACATATGTCTTCTTAAATCTGTGTTTCGGGAAAATGCTGAACCACAAACTTCACATGAATAAAGTTTTTTACCAGTGTGTGAAAACATATGTGTTTTTAAAGTTGATTCATGGGAAAATGTAGAACTACACACATCACATGAATAAGGTTTTTCACCAGTGTGGGCGGAGATATGATTTCTTAATGTTCTTTTGTCAGAAAAAGTTGAATCACACATATTACATGAATAAGGTTTTTCACCAGTGTGTGTAAACATATGTGTTTTTAAATGTGATTTTCGGTAAAACGCTGAACCACACACTTCACATGAATAAGGTTTTTCACCAGTGTGTGTAAACATATGTGTTTTTAAAGTTGATTTCTGAGAAAATGTAGAACTACATACATCACATGAATAAGGTTTTTCACCAGTGTGGGTAAACATATGTGCTTTTAAATTTGATATCTGAGAAAATTTTGAGCCACATACATCACATGAATAAGGTGTTTCACCAGTATGTGTAAACATATGTGTTTTTAAATATGATTTCTTGTAAAATGCTGAACCACATACTTCACATGAATAAGGTTTTTCACCCATGTGTATTAACATATGTGTTTTTAAATGTGCTTTTGTAAAAAATTCTGAACCACACACTTTACATGAATAGGATTTTTCACTTTTTAATTTTTTTATTTTCTTATTTCTGTGTTCGTTAGCATAGGGACGAGGCATTCTTCCAAATGCCAGACCATCACATGCTATTTAGAGGCTCCAACCGAGTGCTCTTTTAAGGATTTTGGTCGTTCCGTTAAGTGCAATTATTTGAATTTCTTTTGCACTTGGTTTTCCGGGAATACTTTCCAGATTTCCAGATAATTTTTGAAATTTTTCTTCATGAGGCCTTTAGCTCCTATTATAACTGGGATAATGTTGATGTTTTGTAGGTTCTAGTTTCTCTTCGTATCATACATTCAGTATGTGTGAAGATATGTGTTCTTAAAGTGCTTTTTTAAAAAATTCTGAACCACACACTTCACATGAATAAGTTGTTTCACTAGTGTATGTAAACATGCCTTTTTAAAATTTTGAACCAAACAATTTACATATGTTTCCCTTGTGTATGTTTACATGTGAATTTTGAAATTTGCGTTCAATAAAAATGCAGAATCACACATAGAAATTGGTTTTCACTAGTATGTATTGTCATGAGCGTTTTTAAATGGGAAACCTCTGCAAACTTGAATAACAAACGATGCACGGATATTGATTATCAACAGTTTATCCTTGAGTCTGCAGCTTTGCATTAGAACATTTATTGCCGGGCACTCTACATCCGAATATTAGTACTATTTTTACCGGACAGACACACACATATATATAGAGAGAGAGACAGAGGGGCGGGGAGAACACCAGAGATAAAAAGATCAAACTTTTGTAAATTCAAAGATTCTTTAAAACTTATGAATATTAATCTTCTGATCTTCTTTGGAATTTTGTAAATATTTCATTTAGTAAAATTCAAACTCA
>OY744525.1:140259722-140282222 GCA_963556195.1 Sepiola atlantica
AATAAATTAAAATCGATGAAAATTAAAATTTAATGAATCATCGAATACGTTTTAACAATAACAATAAAAATCTACTTACGACAAGAAATTCATACGTTGTTCGTTCGTTCGTTCGTTCGTAGAAAAGTAAATTATTGCTACCCGCTCAGCCGCTAGTGCTAACGTTTTCCTCAGTGTTTCTATGGATGACCAAACCTGACAAAAAACACAAACTTGTTATTTGTGTTCTCTTTATTGTATAAACTTTATACATTAAAGTATTTAATTGAAGAAAATAAAAGTAACAATGCTGTTATACAATACTGACATGAAAATTTAAAAATCTAACCATGTAACGTTAGAGCAATATATTTAAAAGGGCGTAATCTATATTAATAAAATTGTGTGGCTATCTCTCGTGTGTGTATGTGTATGAACTGTGTACATGAGTTCGGTCTGCAGTGTTTATATGTTGTCGCTATGTTTAGTAGTTTGTGTGTATGTCTCTCGTTGCGTCTGCCGAAAACATTCGGCCACAGAAAGACGAGACAAGATTGTGTCGTGCGCACGCGTGAAAGAAAACAAAATAGAGAAATAAAAACGCTGTGTTGGAGTTTTATAGCAAGCGCAAAATTTTGGAGTGAATATTTCCGTGATGCGATTGGCTGAAAGAAACTTTGGATTTGAGTTTGTGTCCAATCGATAGTCAACAGGTTAAAATTCGTTGACTGCTGTTGCTGCTTTTAACATACGTTGCTTAAAAAAAAAACTATAAATTTTAATTGATGAATTTTCGAGTTAATTACGTTTGATTTCGGCCGCCATTTCTCTACCTATTTATGTAATTTAAAGTATGTTTATATATTTCTATGTACAGGATTCACTCCTAAACTAATTAACCGATCGTTATGAATTTTGAAAAACAGCTGCTAGGCTTAAGGGTGAGTAATGTAGGCTCTATTTAGTTTAATTTAATTAAATGAAAAGGGGTCAAAGAGGAGGTAAAAGTTATTACGTGAAAATTCAGATATCACCGATTTTTGTGAAATTTTAACAATCATTATTAATAAATGTTACCTTAATTTCCGGGGTTTTTTTTTTTTTGCTTTTTAATTTTCCAGATTTTTAGGGGGTAAAGTATTGGGACAACCTTCTATTTTAAAATTTAAACATTTCAGATTTGCATTCATTTGATCCATAGTCATTAGACACAAATAAAGCTAGATTTTCTGTAATTTGCGTATTTAGGTTTGCCTCTGTATGCGTATGAGTAAAGTTGTTTATATGTATGATATCGCCAAGTCGTAAGTGTCATAATTTTGACACGGCCGTTATTATTTGATTAACTTAAAAATCCCTCCCCTTCGATCGCCATAGTTAAATATAAGTTTTAAATTCCCCCTCTCTCTAAAAAGATGTATCAAATTCGTTGCTACCACCACTCTCTCTGGTTGTGTTTGAATTGTCGTAGTGTAATTCAATTTTCTTTCAGTCTCAAAAATGTAATTGTCTGAGTGATGCTTGAAAAAACCGCAAGGTTGAAATAAATGATTGCATCGACAATTATGTAATTTCGTGTTCTTATATTTTATGTTATCCTTGCTCTGTTTACTACATTGAGCCCTCATACCCGGATTTCCTCCTGGAATTATTCCATTATAACACAAATATATATATATATATATATATCTATATATATATATATATATATATATATATATATATATATATATATATATATATATATATATATATATATATATATATATATATTAGACGAATATATATATATATATATATATTGGCCGCGCGGTTAACGACGTTGGATTTAAGTTGAAAAATACTTGTAATCCAGGGTTTCGAATGGTACGACCGGTAGTGAATAGTCATATCTCTATGCTGATGAGTCTCGATTGAAAAGGGACGAAATGTATACGTACATAGATAATAAACAATAACAAATATTTTATATTTGTCGCTCCTCGTGTATATATATATATATATATATATATATATATATATATATATATATATGTGTGTGTGTGTGTGTGTAGTGATAAGAAGAACTCCTCAATCTCTCCCCATGCGTTCCGGAAGTGGATAGCTTCCCCTTTTATCTATTCATTCATTTATGGCGCTCTTTTAGCCAACATTACTTCTGTTCCATTCTTAGTTGAATAAAGCTTCAACAAGCATTCTCGACTCAGTCTTCTCTCACTCGACTCACAACAATTTATTCAACTAAGAACTAATATCCTAACGTAACGATGGAGAAATACCTCAGACCAGCACGACTCGATTTAGATCCCACTAAACCCGGAGCCGCCGACACGTGGGGACACTGGAAAAGTACCTTCAATATTTTTCTCGGGGCGGTGAACGCATCTCATCTACAGACACCAATAACCGACGAGCGGAAACGAAATCTACTCATTCCGCTGTTTTTAAATACATCTCGGATGTAAAGGAGTACGACTCCGCTATGACGGTCCTCGAAGAAGTATTCGTTCAGCCTAAGAACAGCGTTGTCTGCAGACATTTTTTGGCCACCCGCCGGCAAAAAGTCAACAAAATGTCGATCAATTCCTGCAATCTCTGAGGAGACTAGCGAAGGACTGCGACTTCCAGGCCGTTACGGCAATTAAATCGAGTGACGAACACATAAGAGACGCGTTCATCAGTGGGATCTCGTCAAATCACATCCAACAGAGGCTTCTAGAAAATAAGACGCTGAACCTATGCACAGCTTACGACCAAGCCCTTACTCTGGAAATGGGCCTAAAGCAATCTGCATCTTATGCTCAACCGGACTCCATAACGGTGTCGGTGTCTACTGCCCGGATTGAAGAAACGAGGGCGGACCAGTCTATGTGCGACGAACAGCCTACAGTGGCCATTCTCCCTGGACAGAAATGCTTCTTTTGCGGAAACCAGAGACATGACAGCTCGAGATGTCCTGCTAGAAATTCGATCTGTAAAAATTGCGAAAAGAAAGGACATTTCGCTCGTGTCTGCAAATCGTCCACCGCGGCTGCTATCAACTATGGTGAGTCTCTTCTTGCTACGTCTGTTTCTTCTTCTGGCTTCTCAGAGAGTCTATCTCGTTCGTCCTTGTGTGGGAAAATGAAAGGTCAGCCTGTTAAAATACTCGTTGATACAGGGAGCACGGAAAACTTTATTCATCCTTATAAGGTTAAAAGGCTCAGGTTGGCAGTCACGCCAAGTTCTGAAAGAATCTTAATGGCTAGCAGTTCTCATTCGTCCTCTACTCTTGGACATTGTGTCGTATCCCTCAGCCTGAGTGGTAGAGAGTACAGTAAGGTCAAGCTATCGGTTATGGCTAACCTATGTTGTGACATCATTCTCGGTCATCAATTTCTATGCCAACATTCTTCAGTAAAAATACCTTTCAGGGGACCACTCCTGCTTCTCACTGTTTGTAGACTGACCGCGATTAAAAATGTCCCTTATCCCTGTCTGTTTACGAATCTAACCTCAGACTGTCATCCAATCGCTGTTAAATCCAGGAGACATAGTATACCGGACGCTAAATTCATTCAGTCTGAAATCTCCTGGATGCTAAAGGAAGATATTATAGAGCCTTCTCAATCCCCTTGGCGAGCCCAAACACTCGTAGTATCTCCCGAAAATCACAAGAAGAGACTTGTTGTGGATTACTCCCAGACGATAAACCGGTTCACTCTCTTGGATGCTTATCCTCTTCCTCGGATAGAGGACATGGTGAATGAGATTGCCAGTTACCAAGTATTTAGCACTCTTGATTTAACCAGTGCCTATCACCAGGTTGCTATCAAGCCAGAGGAACGAAGATACACTGCATTCGAAGCTGCTGGGTCTCTGTACCAATTTTGTAGAATCCTGTTTGGAGTGACCAATGGAGTAGCGAGTTTCCAACGAGTGATTCATGACATCATCAAGCGAGAAGAGCTCAAATGAACCTACGCCTATATCGACAACGTTACCATTTGTGGACGAAATCAGGCCGAGCATGACATCAATCTGAAAGAATTCATGGGTAGTGTGACAAAGTACGGTTTGACACTGAACCAAAGCAAATGTCATTATTCGCTTTCTTCCGTAGACTTGCTCGGGTATACGATAAGCAAGGGCTCAGTAAAACCCGACCCAGATAGACTCAAAGAACTGATGGACTTGCCAGTACCCCAAGACCTTCCTTCTCTTCGACGATCAATGGGGATGTTCTCTCACGATTCTAGGTGGATCTCGACCTTTTCCGAAAAATTACATCCCCTAACCAGAGTTACCCTTTTTCCCCTCACTGAGGTACAAACGGATGCCTTCAAGTGCCTGAAGAAGTAAGTTGCAAAATCATCCCTGGTAGCCATAGACTCTTCTCTCCCACTTGAGATCGAAACTGATGCGTTCGGAACATGCCATTGCTGCTTCTCTAACCCAAAACTGTCGGCCCGTAGCTTTCTTTTCTAGAACTCTAACTTCAGCCGAGCAAAAGCACTCATCGGTAGAGAAGGAGGCCTATGCTATCGTAGAAGCGATTCGAAAATAGCGACACTTACTGCTTGGGAAGTACTTTAAGCTGATCACAGATCAAAAATCTGTCTCCTTCATGTTCGACCCTAAAGGTAAGAGCAAGATCAAAAACGAGAAGATCACCAGGTGGAAACTGGAACTTGCCTGTTTCAGTTATGACATAGCGTATCGCCCAGGAAAACAGAATGCTGCTGCGGACACCCTATCTCGAATTTGCTCTTCTACCATCTCTGTAGACAAGTTACACACCTTGCACAACGATTTATGTCATCCGGGAGTAACCCGAATGCTACACTTTGTCAGGAATAAGAATATGCCATATTCTGTGGAGGATGTGAAAGCGGTAACCAGAGCGTGCCAGACCTGTTCCGAAATAAAACCTAGATTTATTAAAATAACACCTAAACACTCATAAAAGCGAGTCAGCCATTCGAAAGATTGAGTGTCGACTTTAAGGGACCACTACCTTCCAAATGCCGCAACCGCTTCATACTAACAGTGGTAGACGAATACTCCCGCTTTTCTTTTTGCTTTTGTGTCGATGTCTCTGCTGCAACAGTCAAGAAACATCTGACCAACTTATTTTCTATTTTCGGAAATCCTTCCTTTGTGCACTCCGATCGTGGAGCGGCTTTCATGTCTGATGAACTACGGGACTTTCTGTGTTCTCGAAACATTGCTACCAGTCAGAATGACCGCATTTAATCCTCAAGGCAATGGACAAGTAGAGAGATACAATGGTATTATCTGGCAAACAGTAGGTCTGGCATACGGTCGAGAAATCTCCCTATTGTTAATTGGGACAAGGTGTTAGATGTAGCCCTCCACTGCATTCGCTCATTGCTTTCCACTTCCACTAACTGTACTCCCCATGAACGGCTATTTAATTTTCAAAGGAGATCAGCTACTGGCAATTCCATACCAACTTGGTTAACCCAATCTAAATCTGCTCTCCTGAAGCGTTATGTACGCGGAAGAAAATATGAGCCCCTAGTCGAAACCGTTGACATACTGGAAGTCAATCCAAACTATGCCCATGTGCGCTTCCATAATGGGCGAGAGACAACAGTGTCCCTGCACCATATAGTTCCTTTGGGTGATGGAACAAACTGTTTAGATACAGGACCTGACACTATACCGGATGGCCGACAGAGAACTAAATGTCCCTACCCTGTCTAACTCTCCTCCCCCTCTACTGAGAGACCCCGAAAATTCTGCAGATGAAAATTCTGTCCCTACTTCTTCTCTCTCTCCAAGTTGGGATAATCCCCAGAGGACCTCTCCCGGAGATACGGAGATATCGGATCTTCGACAATCCCCTAGCATTCGTCAGACTCCCCTGTATTTAGCTGAAAACTATCAGCTTTGAACTTTTGTTTTCTTTTGTTTTCAGTTTAATCGAAGATACCTGTCTGAGAGTCCTTGGAACCCATCCTCCCCAGACGGATTTAAGGCCTAGAACTTTCCTGAGTGGCGGAGAATGTAGTGATAAGAAGAATTCTTCAATCTCTCCCCCTGCGTTCCGGAAGTGGATAGCTTCCCCTTTTATCTATTCATTCATTTATGGCGCTCTTTTAGCCAACATTACTTCTGTTCAGTTCTTAGTTGAATAAAGCTTCAACAAGAATTCTCGACTCAGTCTTCTCTCACTCAACTCACAACAATATATATATATATATATATATACATGTATATATATACACAGATATATATATATATATATATATATATATATATATATATACATATGTATATGGACTCTCTCCCGTCGATTACGACGTATGAGTGGCCCACCAGGGGCGGCCCGCGCGTGAATTTGTAATTGCAAGGGTTGCGCAATCCCCAACAACCGCTCTCCTGAGTAGGCATTGCTTGATTCCAATGGCAAGTAGTAATACAAGACGACTGGAAACAATGCCGAGATAAGCAGAGAACACATACAGCACCTGGTATTCCCAAATGGTCACCCATTTAGTACTGGCCAGGCTCGATGCCGCTTAACTTCGGTGATCTAACGGGAACCGGTGTGTCAACGTGATTGTGCCGTATATATATGTATGTATATATATATATATATATATATGTATATTTTTTATTTATTTATAAATACAGATTTTAATCAGACATGTGGACCGGCGGTTTCTGACAGGAAAAAGTTTGGATCCCCAATCCCTACTTCGTCAGCACAACCTGAAATGGTAAATAATGGAATTGCTTAAAAAACATCTGTGATCAGTCTTTACCCGTTATGAAACGCTATGCTCAGAGAATTTAAAATGAAAAGGCGGGGAGACGCTTAATCAGGTCGAATTTTGAAGCGAAAGCCGTTATGTGGGAGTTTCTATATTTAGAAGTAAGGAAAGTGAAAAAGAAGGGGGAAAAAGAAGAAGAAGGAAAGAAAAGAGAAATTAAAATAAAATATAAAAAATAAAATATAAAATTATATATAAAGGCTTTATGGTTAAGGGTACATAACTCTTATTAAATTAAATTATCTTATAAAGGGAGGTAAACTTATTATTATATATATATACATTTCTACAATGGGTTCTATTAATAAATCAAGAAAAGTAACTAAAAAAAATAATCACGTTCTTTACTATATTATATTATATTATATTACAATGTCCAGTTTATACCCACATGCATGTGCTAAAGAATAAGGACGTTTTACCGATAAACAAAACTAAAAAAAAGTTTGTTTATTTTTATAAAAAAAAAGAAAAGAATCTCTGATGATGTAGTTTATCTCCGAAATTGATAAGATACATGTAAAAAAAAAAATAAATATAAATATATCTTGCATTGAAAAAGGGCTTTTATTCTCAATTTAATACTAATTCTTCGATGCTTATATAAAAAAAATGTTGAACTACCAATATCCTAAAATACCAGCATGCTGTTGTAGTTCCTGTCCCTTTGTTTGTTTGTTCACAAACTCCTTGTAGAATTTTAGAGATAGGTTCCCCCATAATCATATTTATGGAACAACATTATTGTGGGGTCTACAGTGGCCGTCGTAATAGTAGCAGGTCTTGTAACTGACTCGAGATTTTGTGGTGGTGTCACGATCAATCAAAACCGGAAGTGTGACCGTGAATTAATGCGCATGCGTTCGTATATAATCAGTGCATATACAGCATGGATTATTCATTCACTTGGAAATCATATTTAAATGGTTCCTCTTATTTGTGATTTTATTCCCCTAAGAAGAACACGGCTACCCTCCTAAGGATTATTCATTCACTTGCAAATCATTGTAACCTTGTTCATTTTTTAAACGTATTTTCTGTTTTTAAAAATCCATTATGGCGTTCAAATATAAGGCATTGCATTATATTACGACGGTCGTGATTAAAGTTCGAATTTCAAGTTTTAAAAAAAAAAGAATTTTATTTCGAGATAAAATATACAATTTTAAACTAGTTAATAACTTTCACCCCCCTCCCCAAAAAAAAAACATGACTGTTTTAATTTATTACATTTTTTTCTATGTTGTAAAGGAACTTCGTTTTGCAAAAAAAAAACACGTACACATTTCAATTCATTTCAATAAATGTTCTATTAATTATTTTTAATTATTGATTTTGTGTTACTTTAATGAATTCGTAATCTTTCATGTTTGATTTATTTTTAAGTTAAAAAAATCAAAACACATTTATTATAACATTGTAATAAAATATAGTTTTATTATTAATCAAAACACATTTATTATAACATTGTAATAAAATATAGTTTTATTATTATGTTCGTTTTATAACATTTTTAATGTCATTTTAAATATAAAATAAAATCACTGTCAATTTTTAGAAACGATATTTTATTACAAACTTTTGGCCAAAATATTACTTTATTGAAAATAATCATATTTAATTTATTAAAATGTTTGGTGCTTCTGCAGAGACGGGGGCCACTGTTTCGATCGATGGCGGCGGAAACTGCCGACTCCTCTTCGGGAGAAATCGTGCGAAAACGTGAGCGACGGAAAGAAATTTGATTTTGGGGAAGATAACTGCTGAATTGACAAGTGAGGATAAGTTAAAATTATGAACATTTATTTATTGAAACAAATTAAACATTATGTACAACAAATAAATAAATAAAACTTTGATAAACATTTGAAATGTTAAAAAAACGAATTAAATAAAACTTTGATAAACATTATGTACATCAAATAAATAGCAAACTTTTTATTGAAATAAAAAAAAACGTAATAAGTAAAACTAAGTAAAACTTTGATTTGAAAAAAAAAAGTAAACAATTGACTGAACGATAAATGTGGGGGAAAAAGTTTTAAACGTGGTACAATTCTCTTCAAAATTTAATCGGTTTACGTCCATTTCGTGAAAAAGTAATTAACCCAATATTAGTTATCTCCCCAAAATCAAATTTCTTTCCGTCGATCACGATTTCTCCCGAAGAGGAGTCGGCAGTTTCCGCTGCCATCGATCGAAACAGTGGCCCCCGTCTCTGCAGAAGCACCAAATGTTTTAATCTATATGTCGTTACTAATACTGAAGTCAGGGGCTTTTTTTTTTCGTAATATATGAGAACTATATTTTAAAAGAATATCTTATTAACATCTACGATTCTTTATTTTCATGAAAAAATACATGCAGTTGTTTTAGTACCCTGTGATATAAATTTAGTGAAGGTTTTTTGTTAAAAAAAAATCAAGAAACATCATTTCTTTTTTGGGGGGGAAATGAGAGAAACTCATATTATTTAGCTAAAACCAATTATAATGAAATGTTCATATAAAGAATAAAACTCCCTAAAAAAAGGGAATTTGTATTCTTGTGTTTATAAACCAAAAGATATTTCCATGCAGTATAACTGATACTAGTCTTTTCATTCAATGTAGATCGGAAGGAATGAACTTATTTAAACATTGAGTATTAAATCAGACAAATTATTTTTCAAAAAATTTTTTCATGTTTTAAAATTTAAAAAATTTATGACAAAACTATTTTCTTAGGTATTAATTTAATGTTTGCTGTCTAGCCTACGCGAATTACACGAAATAATACATTTGCACTAAGATTTCTAATAAAGTAATGGATTAATTATATTCAGTGATTTTTAATTTATAAATACTGAAAACTCCATCAAAATTGGTTGATATCCTGAATTTTGATGAATGGTTAAGTGAAGATAGGGGTCAAAATGCACATAGTCTGACTGTTCGACAAATCTCGTTTGTAACTTCAGAGCATGATGTCATTTTCCTGTGCTCCGGCTTGCTTATATTACGATGGTCGTGGGTCTGCACACACGCTTGGCATCCATCAAAAGGAGATGCATTTTATTTTATTTTACTGGTAACTTGAACATAATAGAAATTAAAAAATAAGAATAGAAATGTTAAAATGGCGTTCAGGCCTTGGAGCAGAACTGCACAAGAGATCATCATTTATTCGCTGAAAATTGTTTAGTATTTTTCTGACTTGAATATATTTGGTTCAGATTTATAACATGAATAGGCGACGAGGTGGGAATCAATAGAAAAATGCAATATTATTATCTCTGAGAAAAAAAATTACTTTCTGAAATGAAAGTTAATGAAATAAAATTTAATGATGGACTGAAAACAAGTGAAATTTATTGACCAATTTTACAAGATAATAACACTTTTTTTCTTGTAAAGAAATACAAAAAACAACAGATAATTTTAAAAAATTCTAACTGACATCTTCTTAATTTAGTAATGGATGCAATTTAATTGCTGCTACAGTTTGATCAGAAATTTCTTGGCCTTTTGGCTAAGATCAAAGTGTAGTATCTGTTCCGATGGATACTGTACCTCATAGACTGGTATTGTCTTGACCTTCGGGGCTTGATTAACGCCGGTCTATGGGTCTGTCCTGTGCAGTTCTAGGAGGTCCACCCTCCCAGGCTTCGCCTCCCCTCTTTGGGGAGGAGTAAGTTTATTGCTTACTGCCTGAGGCGCCCCTACCGGGGAATGCCGACGGGGCTGCCCAGGCAATTTTTAAACCCCACTTTCCCGACCCGACCTTGGGTCACATCTTACTAATGGGAGTAAGATAAAAACTGGCCTTGTGCCTAACTCCTGGAGAGGAGTAAATCAATACAGTTTGATCAGAAATTCTTTTTTAAACAATGGGAAACATTTTGTTGCTCAACAGATTTTGGGTAAACTGCCACATCAGTTTTAATAATAAAAAAAACTGTTCATAAAGACCTTTTACAACTTTCCATTTTGTAAACATCGCCTAAAGAAAGTAGAATCTCATTTTTTTTTTCAAGGGAGGGTGAGTTAGCAAAAGGTGTAAATCTACAATAATACTGACCAAAAACCGAAACTTAAAGTGTACTACCAGAACAGATACTCTTGTTGGTGTCAATCAGGCTGTTAGAGATTAAATGTTATATTGCAGGTATATCAATCCAGAACATTGAAAACGATAGATTCACTCATGTCTTTGTATTTATTTGCAATTATCATGATAATGTATTGATAATTCAACATCACTGATAAACCGTAAACCGCAAATAACAATGGCCAACAATGAAGAGATATTATCAAAAGGAATCAAAGACAAGCTACCAATAACATCACCATAACATTAACAAATCAATTAAACAAAATACGATTACAGCATACTGTACTGTAACTGATTTTCATAAGATGTTGGTAGTGTCGCATCTTGCATGGTATTTGGTCAGAGAGAGATTCGTATGATGTGTTGTATGGAATGCATGTTGAAGGCCTGGATTATTTGAAAATCTTCTTTTCATAGGGGCCACGTCTTGCAGCGATACAGCAGTATTGTGTGTAACAGCGTTTGGTATATACAAAATTTTGTTGAGACCACACTTGTACGGAGGCTGCAATCTGATCTTCATTTTGCCCTGCGGCTGTAAAGGTTAAGCCCAGATACTGTTCGACTCCTTCAACAATGGTGCCATTGAGACTGATAGACTTTTTTTTTAATGGAAATCGCTCCAGACAAGGCATGAAGCCACTTGATGTAAGGAGCTAACAAGAACAAATATGGTTATCGCAAAGACAGGAGATGCCTATTGACCTTAGTCTAGAAAAGAAAAAGATTATAGGTAGGAGGAAAACAGTCAGCAGGAAGAGAGTACCACAAGCCTGCGGTTCTTGGAAAGAAGCTACTTGAATATTAAGCTGTATGACAATGGGGGTATCAAAAGAGTGAATCGATGAAGACCACTAGACCAACGAGTCAAACGAGCTGTAACAAAAGAAGCAGGGAATAGATCACATAATTCTGAAGAACACAGACTTAGTCAAAAAGGGCTGATTGGCTGGCATAACCTTTGTTTTAGAGACATTTATCCTCATACCCATATATGGTGCTGATATTATTCAATGTGTGCTGGATATCAGAGTACATTTGCTAAGAATGGCAACATCATTTGAATATTCCAGGTCGCTAATCAAACAAAACTCTTCATCATTGGTTCACTGTTTCAATTTTGCAATACGGATGATAATAATAATTGTTATAAACGTGATCCTATGGCACCAATTTTATAAACGTGTAAATTAGCATCGAATGTTAATTATATGTAAGGTTGGAAACCTCCACTCCCCTCACCACACATCTCCTATACTTTAAGACCCGCTGTAGTAAAACAACTTTTCATTAAAATGGAAAAAGGGAGAACAGCAAGTAATCATGGTAGAGAAAGAACGGAACACATTTGAATATTCCAGGTGTTGACTTTATTTAATGCCTGCTATATATCAGAGTACATTTGCTAAGAATGGCGACTTCGTAATCAAACAAAGATCGGTAATCAAACAAAACTCTTCATCATTTCTTCATCACTGTTTAAATTTTGCAATACAGATATTAATAATGTACTCACAAGAAGGTTCAAGTCTTGTTCGTGGCGATCATAATTGATTGTCGTAAGCTGAAGCATATATTTCAAACAGTTTAAAAACTGACTAAAAATGTCAGTGTTTCAACAATGACCATATCTCCTAATACTGTGGTTAAGCTTGAAGAATTATTGTATAAATGTTTCATCATATCACATAATCACATAATCACATAATCACATAATCTGATAATCACATAATAACATAATCACATAATCACATAATCACATGATAACATAATCACATAATCTCATAATCACATAATCTAATAATCACATAATCTCATAATCACATAATCACATAATCACATAATCTGATAATCACATAATAACATAATCACATAATCACATAATCACATGATAACATAATCACATAATAACATAATCACATAATCTCATAATCTCATAATCACATAATCACATAATCTGATAATCTGATAATCTCATAATCTCATAATCTCATAATCTCATAATCACATAACCACATAACCACATAATGACATAATCTCATAATCTCATAATCACATAATCTCATAATCACATAATCACATAATCTCATAATCACATAATCACATAATCACATAATCATATAATCACATAATTTCATAATCACATAATCACATAATCACATAATCACATGATAACATAATCACATAATCACATAATCATATAATCACATAATTTCATAATCACATAATCTCATAATCACATAATCACATAATCACATAATCTGATAATCTCATAATCACATAATCTCATAATCACATAATCTCATAATCACATAATCTCATAATCACATAATCACATAATCACATAATCTGATAATCTCATAATCACATAATCTCATAATCACATAATCTCATAATCACATAATCACATAATCTCATAATCACATAATCACATAATCTGATAATCTCATAATCACATAATCCCATAATCACATAATCTCATAATCACATAATCACATAATCACATAATCACATAATCTGATAATCTCATAATCACATAATCTCATAATCTCATAATCACATAATCTCATAATCTCATAATCACATGATAACATAATGGCATAATCTCATAATAACATAATGACATAATGACATAATCACATAATCTCATAATCTCATAATCACATAATCATATAATCTCATAATCACATAATCTCATAATCACATAATCACATAATCACATAATCTCATAATCACATGATAACATAATCACATAACATAATCACATAATCACATAATAACATAATCACGTAATCTCATAATCACATAATCATAATCACATAATCACGTAATCTCATAATCACATAATCTCATAATCACATAATCTCATAATCACATGATCACATAATCTCATAATCACATAATCACATAATCTCATAATCACATAACATATTCACATAATAACATAATAACATAATAACATAATCACATAATCGCATAAACTCTCAATATTTAATCAACATATGACGACTTTTTAAGAATCTGTGTTTTAAATCCACAACAAAGTTTTGATTTCACATTTCTTAGAAATTTGGTTGTACTTTGCGTATGAGTTTGTAAATAGGATTTTGTGAAAAGAACTTAACTATACACAACGTGAAAAGAGTTTTACACTTTAAAAACTTTTTTTTTTCTTTTCTTTCATTTGATGGGGACGGGGCATTCTTCCAAATGCCATACGATCACCTGCTATTTACAGACTCCAACCGAGAGCTCTTTTCAGGATTCTGGCTGTTCTCTTGAGTGCAGTTGTTTGGATGTCTCTTGCACTTGGTTCACCAGGTATACTTGCCAAATACTTTTTCAACTTCTTCTTCATTAGTCCAGTTGCTCCTATAATAACTGGAATGATGGAGATCTCTTTGAGGTTCCAGTTTCTTTTCATAGCATACATTAGACTTTAATATTTTGTTATTTTCTCCCTTTCAGCTCTGTTTAAGCCCCCATCATTAGGGACACTCACTTCAACCAAAGTTGCTACTCTCTCTCTCTCTCTCTTTCTCTCTCTTTCTTGTTCCATATGACAATGTAAGGTTTGACCAGTGTGCAAATGCATGAGTTCTTTTAAATATGATCTATGTGAAATATAAGAATCTCACACGTTACATTTATATGACTGTTCTCTTTTTGTTTTAATTTTAGTTCAGTTCGTTCTCAGAAGTCAAGGGTCACTCCCCTGAGTCTACAGCTTGATTACTTATGAGTGAGATTTTTGTTTGTTCTTTTGCTCAGCTTCGAATGCTGTCGTTTTTCTTTCTCATTTCTTAGTCAAGCAGTATGATTCTCTCACTGAGAAAGCCCTTTGCTTTAATGAATAATATTTGTGTTGACTTTCACTGCAGACCTTAAAGGGAACACCTACATCAGAAAAATGTGGCTAGGAAAATGGTTAGCTCATTCTACTACTCTATAATGTACCTGAATCCTGATGCAATCTTGTACTTATATACGACTCATATACGCTGCCACATCAGTGGAGGTGGCACTCAGACAACTCTTGACAGAGTAAATAATCGACATTGCAATCTAGTGGGGATGATCTCTTCTCTTCCCTACAGCCCATTTCCACAAAAGAGACGTTGACAGTCTGTCTCTACCCTATTTTTATTTTCATTGTGAATGCTCGACTGATCCCCAATCTCTGCCCCCCCCCCTCTGTAAAACATTCACAGCAAAAACTTATCTCGCTATCATTACTGCAAAGAACATTACATTGTTCCTCTGTATACCGAAAACATAGCAGAACTTCCCTGAACAGAGTTTGTTTCCAAGAACTTCTCATCTGTAGAACACAATACCACACGGCTGTTTCTCTGCTGAACCAAAATGGTCGTTTTTAAGTCAAACGTCAACAAATACTTCTATAGCCGTTCTCTTAAATAAACAAATTTTGCTTATTTCCCTCATCGTTTACAATCCTCTTATAGTATTGTTCATCATTTAACTTACAACTTGATCAATCTTTATTCTCGAGTGTCTTTTGGCCTTGTTAATAAGTGACTAGTATGTATGTTTTCTGTTTACACTAGCATATGGATGAGATATTGTTCCAAATGCCAAATAATCGCCAGCTATTTATATACCACTTTAGTGAAAATACACAAACTTCACAAGAATATGGTTTCTCTCTCTTTTTTCAATTTTTTTATCCTTTTGTTTTTGCTAGGTGTATCTTAATGCAAAACCGACATTAACCTGCTATTTAAGACACTCCAGCTGAGAGATCTTTTTAAGTTTTAATTATCTCATAGTATGTTTCATCATTTAACTGACAATTTGATTAACATTTATCCTTGAGTGCTGTTAAGCCTTGATAATAAGTGTCTCATTAGTATTTCTTTTTTTTACACTAGCATAGGGGTGAGGCATTGTTCTTAATGCAAAATATCGCCTGCTATTTAAATTAGACTTTAGTGAAAATACAATACAACAAACTTCACGGGAATATGGTTTCATTCTTAAGAATCGAATAGCAGACAGATTTGATGTATTTCAGATAGGGGTGAAACTCAAAACTAGAAGTTTATCAAAGGAAATCCTTCCTCAGGGAGTAAGGTATTGTTCTTCACTTGCTCAAGTTTCTATAAAACTGGTTCTTCCCAAAATCTTTTCCCCAGAACTGGAAAAAGGGTCCTCCAAAGGTAGTCCAATACTATGTGCATCTTTACAATCACAAGGAAAGCTGTGCCTTATTATTTTTACCGTTTAGTTGAGGATAAAATGGTGCTGACATCTAATACTAAAAACGGTGGAGACAGACATGGAGTTGGTAGTGTTGGATAATGGCCCTGTGAGGCCGGACGCATATTGAGTGGACGTATGTGTGAGGGATCGTTTGGTTTGGCTTGCACGATTTAGTGCGGGTGGATCCGTACAGTCGAGTGCAAAATAAAACTGGTTCTCACGGTTGGAGCTCACAAACGTTGACAGGCCACCATTTTAATGAGACCTTTTCGGTCGGGGGTTTAAGGGAGTCAGGGTGTGACGAATGCACCTGCGCATGGGGGTTCTGTGACGTCACGGGTTCTTGTGTGGGAAACTGAGTTTTGCCAGTTTGGTTTTTGGAAGCAAGCTGAACAGACGTATTTCTTCATGTAGTCTGCAAATGAACAGGGGAAGTTATTTCCTTAAAAGAATAAAGACGTGATGAAATTCCTTCTTCCCCCCCTCCTCGAATGGCTAAGGACTTAATGGATCATAGATATCTAGGAATTAACTACGATAAAGTAGTAAATTGATCTCTCCCTCAACGTTAGAAAACTGACGCCTGAATAAAACTAATCAAACTTTAAAAGATTGTTCACCTCCTGAATCGTGTTACGAAGGTTTTTGTTGCAGACACAGCGGACGGCGATGTTCAGTACAGAAGCGAAGAAAGAACTCAAGCCCTAGACGACATCGAAACGACACCTATCCACGACGAAGAAGAAAAGGTGTAAAGAGATGATGAGGTTGATGTAAGGGGTCTTTTTTTTTTCTTTTAGCGTCGGGTCACCATTTGTAAGGTGATGATAAGTGGGAGGGAATGAAAGGGGTTATCCTATTATCTTCTCGTAAAGAAACGGAACAACAAAAAGTATTTCTGTAACCATAACAAAAAGGGGTTTTATTAACTCAAGGTTACCTATACCGTTTGGTATAGGTGGAATAGAGTGGGACGGTGTCCGTCTGAGGAAGAGGAAGAATATAAGAGTTCTTAGGGCTGCCCGTGATTTTCTTCCGGTGAAGATGGTAGCAGTCGTCAAGTGGCGACGGCGGCAGGAGAGAGAGAGCGTTTCCTCGTTCCTCGCTGGTGCTCTCTGCGATGTGTCCAAGCTGGTGCCAGGAGGTCGTCTGATCTTTTTCCTCGAACCCTAAGGGGACATCAATTGTCCTTTAGGGAACTAACGATATTACTGCGCCCTGTGATTTGATTGGACAAGCCAGCTCACAGGGATAGTGATAACGCATTCAAAAGTAGTCCCTATTGGTGACTGCTACAAAGGTACGAGTAATTAAAAGAGGTATGTAACAGTAGTTGACGCCCACATTTTTAGTATTCCACTATGGAACTGGAATGTGGTGAGCTCATTTGTAGCCAGCTCAACCCACCTCGAGTGAATACCGTTACAGTGAAAATTATAATGACGAACCTGTCAATCAATTATTTCAATTGTTTCAGTTCATTGTTAAATTTCATTTCATTCAGATTTAAAGTTCTATTTCAAAAAGTAAACATTTTACAAACATAATAATATTGCATTTTTCTATTGACACCCTCACCTATTTAATTTTATAAAACCTGGACAAAATATATTCAAGTCAGAAGAACACTCAACAATTTTCAGGAATCAATGATGGTCCATTGTGCAATGTTGCTCCCAGCCCTGAACCCATTTTTCACATTTATATTATTATTTTTTTTTATTTTAAAGTTATAGATGAAATAAAATGTTTTATTTCCTTTTTATAGATGTCAAGCGTGTGTGCAGGCCCCACAATAATGTTGTTGCCACATTAATAAAAATCAAATATATATATACGTATCGGTGAGTAGTGTAGTTTCACAATAAATATGGTTATGGGTGAATCTATCTCTAAATTCTACAAGGAGTTTGTGAAGAAACAAAGAAAAGGAAAAGAACTACAACTTTATATACATACTGGAAGAATACTCGTTCTTCAGAATTATGATCTATTCGCCACTTCGTTTATTTCAGCTTGTTTGACTCGTTGGTCTAGTGGTCTCCATCGATTCAGTTTTGATATCTCATTGTAATACAGCTTCCTTGTCCAGTAGCTTATTTCCAAGAACCGTAGGCTTGTGGAACTCTCTTCCTGCTGACTGTTTTCCTCTTACCTATAATCTTGGTCTTTTCAAGACTAAGGCCAATAGGCATCTACTGTTTTTGCGAGATTCATATTTTTTCTTATTAGCTTCTTTCATCAAGTGGCTTCATGCCTTGTCTGGAGCGATTTCCATTTTAAAACAAATTCCTTAGACAGAACAGTATTGAGTAACGTTCATGTCTCCTTACTAAGATTAAAGTCAAGATATAATGCTATTAAACCTCATCTCTAGAATCGTTTTTTTCCAATTTTGATCAAAATCCATTACATAATTTTGATCAAAATCTATTACAAAATTTTGATCAAAATGTATTACATGATTTTGATCAAAATCCATTATATGATTTTGATACTAGAAAATGTCTCCAATTTAAAGCTCGAACTGAATTTGTCTTAATAAGTAATTAAAATTACAGAGAATCTAGCTTAATTTTTGTCCAATGATTATGGATCAAATTGAATGCAAATCTGAAATGTTCAGATTTTCAAATGATTATGGATCAAATTGAATGCAAATCTGAAATGTTCACATTTTCAAATGATTATGGATCAAATTGAATGCAAATCTGAAATTTTCACATTTTCAAATGATTATCGATCAAATTGAATGTAAATCTGAAATGTTCACATTTTCAAATGATTATGGATCAAATTGAATGTAAATCTGAAATGTTCACATTTTCAAATGATTATGGATAAAATTGAATGCAAATCTGAAATGTTCACATTTTCAAATGATTATGGATCAAATTGAATGCAAATCTGAAATGTTCACATTTTCAAATGATTATGGATCAAATTGAATGCAACTATGAAATGTTCACATTTTCAAATGATTATGGATCAAATTGAATGCAAATCTGAAATGTTCACATTTTCAAATGATTATGGATCAAATTGTATGCAAATCTGAAATGTTCACATTTTCAAATGATTATGGATCAAATTGAATGCAAATCTGAAATGTTCACATTTTCAAATGATTATGGATCAAATTAAATGCAAATCTGAAATGTTCACATTTTCAAATGATTATGGATCAAATTGAATGCAAATTTTAAATGTTCACATTTTCAAATGATTATGGATCAAATTGAATGCAAATCTGAAATGTTCACATTTTCAAATGATTATGGATCAAATTGAATGCAAATTTTAAATGTTCACATTTTCAAATGATTATGGATCAAATTGAATGCAAATCTGAAATTTTCACATTTTTAAATGATTATGGATCAAATTGAATGTAAATCTCAAATGTTCACATTTTCAAATGATTATGGATCAAATTGAATGCAAATCTGAAATGTTCACATTTTCAAATGATTATGGATCAAATTGAATGCAACTATGAAATTTTCACATTTTTAAATGATTATCGATCAAATTGAATGCAAATCTGAAATGTTCACATTTTCAAATGATTATCGATCAAATTGAATGTAAATCTGAAATGTTCACATTTTCCAATTATTATGGATCAAATTGAATGCAAATCTGAAATGTTAACATTTTCAAATGATTATGGATCAAATTGAATGCAAATTTTAAATGTTCACATTTTCAAATGATTATGGATCAAATTGAATGCAAATCTGAAATGTTCACATTTTCAAATGATTATGGATCAAATTGAATGCAAATTTTAAATGTTCACATTTTCAAATGATTATGGATCAAATTGAATGCAAATCTGAAATGTTTACATTTTCAAATGATTATGGATCAAATTGAATGCAAATTTTAAATGTTCACATTTTCAAATGATTATGGATCAAATTGAATGCAAATCTGAAATGTTCACATTTTCAAATGATTATGGATCAAATTGAATGCAAATTTTAAATGTTCACATTTTCAAATGATTATGGATCAAATTGAATGCAAATCTGAAATTTTCACATTTTCAAATGATTATCGATCAAATTGAATGCAAATCTGAAATGTTCACATTTTCAAATGATTATGGATCAAATTGAATGCAAATTTTAAATGTTCACATTTTCAAATGATTATGGATCAAATTGAATGCAAATCTGAAATGTTCACATTTTCAAATGATTATGGATCAAATTAAATGCAAATTTTAAATGTTCACATTTTCAAATGATTATGGATCAAATTGAATGCAAATCTGAAATGTTCACATTTTCAAATGATTATGGATCAAATTGAATGCAAATTTTAAATGTTCACATTTTCAAATGATTATGGATCAAATTGAATGCAAATCTGAAATGTTCACATTTTCAAATGATTATGGATCAAATTGAATGCAAATCTGAAATGTTCACATTTTCAAATGATTATGGATCAAATTGAATGCAAATCTGAAATGTTCACATTTTCAAATGATTATGGATCAAATTGAATGCAAATCTGAAATGTTCACATTTTTCAATGAGAGATTATCCCCATATTTTACCTTTACTAAAAACCCTAAAAATTTAGGGAATATTTATTAATAATAATTTTTTAAACTTCACAAAAATTGAAGATATCTGAATTGTCACGAAAGAACTTTCACCTCCTCTTTACCAACATTTTCATTAAACACAATTAAACTAAATAGAGCCTACATTATACACCCTTACGCCTTGCAGCTCTTTTCCAAAGTTCATAATGATCGTTTAATTAGTTTAGTAGTGAATCCTGTACATATAAATATATGAACATACACACATGCTTTAAATTACATAAATAGGTAGAGGAATGTCGGCCGAAATCAAACGTAATTGACTCGAAAATTTATCAATTAAAATTTATAGATTCTTTTCTTAAACTACGTATGTTAAAAGCAGCAGCAGCCGACGAATTTTAACCTATTAATTCTCGATTGGACAAAAGCTCAAATCCAAAGTTTTTTCAGCCAATCGCATCACGGAAATATTCCCTCCAGAATGTTGCACTTGCTATGAAACCCAAACACAGCATTTTTATTTCTCTCTTTCTTTTTCTTTTAGTGAAAACAAACGTGTGCACAACACAATTTTGTCTAGTCTTTCTGTGGCTAAATGTCATCGACAGACGCAACGAAAGACACACACACAAACTACTAAATATAGCGACAGCATATACACACTGCTAACCGAACTCATTACACAGTGATAAACGCACTCTCTCACTAACAAAACAGACACGCCAAAATGCACGCCCATCTACAGTGACTATCGAATTGGCACACACTGTCACACGTAAACGCACACAGCACGAACCGAAATGAACATCTTTTATTTTTAAAAGGGTTGGTTTAAGTTCGCTTTAGTATTTTTACCCAATTTTAATTAAAATGAATGAGAATAAATAAATAACAATGTATAAGTCACCTTAAGGCGAGACACACACATACACAAACATACAATTTAATTAATATAGATAACGCCCTTTAAAATATATTGCTTAAAATATACATGATTAGATTTTTAAATTTTCATTTCAGTATTGTACACAACATTGTTAATTTTATTTTCTTAAATAAAATAAAATATATTTATTAAAAAAATATTAACTGAAACGATTACAGTCTAAGGATTATAGCCCGAATAAAATTCAGGCTTAACGCTAAGGAAGTTGTATGATTTATTCACAAATACTTTGTAAAACAAAAAGAACAAAAACTATCAAGTTCGTGGTTTTGTCTGTTTTGGTCATCCATATAAACAGTGAGGAAAACGTTAGCAGCGGTTAAGCAGGCATCAATGATTTATTTTTCTACGAACGAGCGACATTTAACTTTCTTTCCTTCCCGTAAGTAGATTTTCGTTGTTGTTGTTGCTTCGTTAAACGTATTCGATGATTCATTAAATTTAATTTTCATCGATTCTATTTTAATTTATGCCATTTAAATTATTTTTTTTCGAAGAATAATGATTGTTATTTCGCAAAAACGCAGTTAGTAATGTTAAAATGTAATGTCCCTATATATAGACGAGGTCAGACAAAGGGTCAGGTTTTCTTAGACTGGGTGAGAGTCTAGATCCTCCCAACAGAGACACTCTAAATTTCAGACAAAAATTGAATATATTGTCTAATTAATACAATGATTGTCACTTGTATAGATGCGGTACACGAGCCGAAATGTATTTTAGAAGAGTTCCAATGGTGTAAGAAGGGGCAGGCAACTCCCTTATTTTTAAGTACATAATTTCTCCGATAATGAAAAATATGCATTTTTTGAATAAGAAGTCATTCAAATTCAATTAATGGAACATTTTTCGAAGAAATAACAATTTATGAAAATCAACAGGTATATTGATAGAACATTTATTGAAGAAAATAG